>CM047749.1:43632347-44232347 GCA_026225825.1 Pistacia integerrima
TTGATTGGCTCTAGGGCATTAACTCTAACATTTAGGATTGAAAATCTCCAAAAATCCAAACCAAATCCTATGATTTCCCTTTGAAATTTAGTGAAGAAAATTGAGAGAAAATGAGGTGAAAGTGGCGTGAACAAGGGCTGAAGGTGTGTTAGGGTTTCTTCAAATAAAGCCTTATATCAAATAATATAAACATGTATTCCCATTTTGCCCTTGCACTTTCTATGAAATTTCATCTATGTTCTTTAGTCAATTACTAAAATACCCTCATTTTTATTATCTTCTTCACATTATTTTGCTTCATTTCACTTCCAACTTTTTCAAGTAATTAAGAGTGAAAAGACCATTTTACCCCCAATGAAGTTTTAAGGAATTTTCCTTCACATTTGTCTAAGGTAACTTCAAAGAAATCCTAACTAAGTTATTAGGGCATAAGTAAAATTACGTACCTTGATGTGGATGTTACACAGCTTGTCTGCACGAATAGCTTTGTATTTGTACTAGGCTTATACTCTGGTGTTTTATGCGGTTTCCAAGTTGAAATGTGGCCAATTTTTTTTTTTTTTTTTTTTTTTGGGGGATTGGGGGAGGGGGTGGCGGGGCGGCATGCATTATTGCAAATCTACTACTAGTACAACTACATTCAATGTAGATTATGTCAAGACTATACGGTTGAATACGTATCTTTGTATGATCGTTAACCACCCCCACATATTAGCTTCATAAAGCTAGAGGATAAGGCCCACCAATCCCCCATCTTTTGAGAATTATATTGATTTTCTGAGGAATTCAATTTATGGGGTTAATTTGGTGACACATTATTATTTCATCTTTATTTCAATTCGGTTGAGACTTATTGGTCAACAATAGGCCAAGATATAACTGTCATCAACTGCCATATCTTTGGCTATAGATCTAACAAGAAATGACAAGATCGGTGCAAGATTGACCAAATTCAGCTGGTCGTACACCATTTCGATAACTTCTAGCCATCGTCTGGCGATGGCGGCCGGTTGCCAACAATCAGTTGGGTAACGTGGGGTGTTTTTGTTAATTTATAATCATAATCATAATCATATCTTATTTAATTAAATCATATCCTATCCTATTTAGAATAGAATAATATTCAAAAAAATGTAACAAACTATTTTGTGTGATGTATGTTCATTCAATTAATTATTGAGAATCTATATGTCACATGTGTTAATGTTGACGTTTTCGATTGGATGGATAAACGTTGCAAAAATGCATATATATTTTCAAGGTGCCATGTTACGTATGCTCAAACTTATTGTTAGTTTGACATGTAAACATAGTTGTGTTTGTTTCCTTATTCCTATCATATCCTATTCAAAATGCATGTTTGTTTCACTGTTCCCAAAATCCAATCTTATTCTATTCAACTCAAAATATTTAAATTTTTTTAACCCCTTAGGTTTGTTAATTTAACTAAACACCCCCAACAATAAAAAAATTATAAATTGACAAAAATGCCTCCACTCACCCACATATTCCTGACAGAGTCGGCCACCATCGCCAGCATTTAATGGGTGGGTGGGCGTGTTTTTCTTAATTTTAAAACTTTTATTGTATGGGATGTTTAACTAAATTAACAAATATATAGGATTAAAAATAATCTTACCAAACACATTTTCAAATTCAAATCCTATCCTCGTAATAATAACTCAATTTTTTCAAATATACTACTCAAAATAATAAAACAAAAACACTCTAGATATTCTTTAGAAGCAAAGTTGATTAATTTAGTAAAGACCGGCTCACAACTCATACTTACAAACTTTCTCTCACAACCCCGATGTAGTAGTTTGTAATTGATCAACTCATAATTGGGTAGGCGAGACCCACCTGCAAGCAGGAGGGACCCATTTGCGAGCAGACCAATTACAAGCTTATCATGTGAGGGTTGTGAGAGAAAGTCTGTGAGATTGAGTTGTAAGTGTGATATTGTCTGATTAGTTGTACCATGTATATTCTTTTTTAATTTCAAAATTTCTTCAAAAAAGAATGAAAAACCTCGTTAAAAGCATTTGAGCAAAAACCCTTACATAATTTGGATATGGATTATGAATTCATAAATAGATATATAAAATACTATATCATTTGAAATCAGGAATGTTTTTGCCTTTTGAATAAAGGCAGATTTGAGTTCAATATTGAATTTGACCTAATCCATAATTAGGTTGGATTGCATTTAATACAATTTATCTATTTGAAGCTGTCAGGCGAGGCGAGGTGAGGCGAGGTGAGGCCAGCTGCTCATGCATAGTTTGAACACTCTCTGCCAATAATCCAAGATATGTCAATTCAAGTAGCTATATGAACAAACTTTGAAGCCAGGTCTGCAACATATCATAATCATATGATCTATCCACTATTCTGCAGAACATAGCCACCCTCCATGTTAAAAACAATGCACCCTCTAAATAATTTCAGCAAAAATATAATTACATCTGAACCCTACAGGTTTCAGATAGATACTTTTTATCCCACTCTCATTTCCAGTGAGATGTATTATTTAACCCTCAACACCCAAAACTTTAAGCCAATTTGAACCCTCGATAGATAATTCCACAAACGACACTACTGAAACGATGCTCAAAAGCTTGATTCGTCGTTTTTCTTCTTCTTATTCTTCATTCGCGAAAGCAGGTAAAGTGACTACAACTATACCATAAGATTTAGTACTTAAAGTAACCCAGGTTCAGAAATTCCTTCAAAATGATTGTAAAGAAGGTAACATCACTCTTGGTGAAACACGCTATTTCTTTTGTTTAATGATTCATATGCAACCCAAACCACCGATTTCATCATTCAACCAGTTGTTTGAGCTCTTGCTAAGAAGGAGTTTTATAAGGATGTTATTTTGCTTTACAAACAACAGGGTTCGGTGGGATTGTTGTTAGAGTAGATGCCTTAGAGCCAATCAATTATTGTAGAATTGACTCTTTGTACCAATGTTCATTAATCAATAAAAGGCATTTTATTCTATATCGCGTAAATCATTATTATTGCAATATGTATTGATATATGTCCTTAAAATGGTGGAACTGTGAGGAGGGTATTAAGTGTTTCAAATCTTGACAGTGAGAACCCTATGAGCACATATGGTGGCCATTCTAGAAACGTCCGTAGCTCCGTATTATTGCAAGTAAGGGCACGAGATAATATGGTAAGGCTATCATAGTGTTGAACGACCCTGTCGAAAGGCAGTGACTGATCTCACTTGTCAAGGTTGTTTGGTGACAACCTGGTGCAACACATGGGTGTTTGCTGTAGGCGATTATCACAGCAAGTTCACCAGGTGACCCACCGAGGATTCCATATGGATGGTAACCCCAGTGTCTATGGAACAAATCCTCTAACGAATGGTGGTGCATGTGATCCTTAGACTTGAGATCACCGGAGCGCCTTGTGCATCGATTGGTGTAGTTTGACAATAGCCTAACACAGTTCTATTCAGAGTTGTCAATATGGTGGTGATTGGCTACATCAAGGAGTGTATCAAGACTATAGTGGATTGACAGATGATTCATGACTCCCAGATACGGGAGAAGTTATCTCACAGCGTAATTCAGTATATGGCAATGACACTAAAACTGTGGCCATAGTGGGATTGAGTTGTTGCTTTATCCAGATTATAATATAAGTCATTGGTCCAGAAACTGAATACATAATATCGAGAGTAATCGAAGGTTGACACTATTTCTATGCCTTTGTCTCGTCGAGATACAGTATGATAAAAGGATCGAATTGTACGGTAACCATATCATTGACATGTAGCTACTTTGTTGAATCCAAATCTATCAAGTGGCCATGATGCCTTGCTAGGGGCCAATCTTGGTCTGTGTATTAGTGAGATGATTAATTGGTGTTAATCGCGATACTATACACTGCCGGTATGATGAGGAGCCTATGGGTCACACACATAGAAGATAATTTAAGAGCCAGGAAGAAAGAACGGCATTTTCATCTTTTTGGGCGAAAGGGTATTTTGGTAATTTCATAGTGCAATTAAATTTGCTAAGGTCGTAGCCTTTATTTAATTTATTAGAAAAATTAAATAAGTGAAATTACGTTTAAATATGTGTTCACATATATTTAAATAAATTATCATTATTGTTAAATGTTAATATATATATTAAATATATATTAATTGATTTTAATTGAAGATAATGATGAATTAAAATAAATATCTAATTGGGAGTGTTTGGAAACATGGGGTATTTGGGTTGGAGCCCAAGCCTATTCCATAAGGGAATAGGGCAACTAAAATATGACTATAAAAGAAAAAGGTGTGTGTGATTTTATTTTAATGATTCATTCTTTCATTGAAAAAGAAAACACACAACCCCCAAAACACTCTCTCCCACGCCACATTGCTTATTTGCTTTGAAATCAAATTCTTTTGATTTTTCTTCTTGTTCCTTAAGGCTAAGGAGGATCTAGCAAATCTCTCCTTAGTTCCTTGCGATTGTCTTCGTGTGGACTTCATCGGTTCGATCCTACACTTGGGTCGGTAGCAAAACACGTTCAGAGATAAAATTGGAGGAGCCTCCAATGTGGGTATGGTTCTTAAACCTTGAACTAATTTTTCTACAGATTTGATTATTTTTGTATAAACTGTGATTTTTGTACTTGGATCTTGGTTCTAAGGAATGATCCATGTAGTTTATGTTTTTCGTTTTCTGCTGCATAACTGGGTCATTCACTAAAAGTTGTTACCTGATTTAATTACTTTGAATATTTTGATTAATTGTTTTTGTAATGTGGGTCGAGTTTGTGATGGTTTTGCTTTTTTTTGGAGGATTTTGAGGTGGGGTTTTAACCTAGACATTGCGACTTTTAATTCTTTGATTAAAGGTTTGTGTTTGGAGAATAGGAGTTTGGAGGCTATGGAGTTGTTCAAGAGAATGGCTATGTTTGGGGTCAGGCCTGATATTGTTTCTTATGGTAGTATTATCAATGGTCTTTGCAAAGATGGGTTGGAAATGAATTGTTTTTGGAAATGAAGAGTGGTGGAATTAAGCCAAATGTGGTTGTTTGTACCACTCTAATTTACGGTTGTTGGTTTGTGAGAAATTTGGAGGGGGCTAAAGGCTTGTTTTTTGAGATGGTGGATCAGGGTTTGCAGCCTAATTTAGTGACGTAAAATACAATGATAAGTGGGTTTTACAAGGAGGGGAAGATAGAGGAAGCTAATGGGTTGATGGAAATGATGATTCAAAGAGGTTTACAGCCTAATGTGGTGACTTTTAATTCAATGATAAATAGGGCTTTGCAAGGAGGGGAAGATGGAGGAAGCTAATTGGTTGTTGGAATTGATGATTCAAAGAGGTTTGCATCCTAATGTGCTTACGTTTACTACAATGATAAGTGTGCTTTGCAAGGAGGAGAAGATGGAGGAAATTAATGGGTTTTTGGAATCGATGATTCAAAGGGGTTTGCAGCCTAATGTGGTTACGTTTACAACAATGATAAATGGGCTTTGCAAGAAGGGGAAGACGGAGGAAGCTAATGAGTTGTTGGAATTAATGAGTCAGAGAGGCTTGCAACCTAATGTGGTGACTAATGGGTTGTTGGAATTGATGAGTCAATGAGGTTTGCAGCCTAATGTGGTGACTTTTAATACTATGATAAGTGGGCTTTGCAAGGAGGGGAAAATGGTGGAAGCTAATGGGTTGATGATTTAAAGAGGTCTGCAGTCTGATGTGGTGACATTTAATTCAATGATAAATTGACTTTGCAAGGAGAGGAAGGTGGAGGAAGCTAACGGGTTATTGGAATTTATGAGTAAAAAAGGTTTGCAGCCTAATCTGGTGACGTTTAATACAATGATTAGTGGGCTTTGCAAAGAGGGGAAGATTTAGGAAGCTAATGGGTTGATGGAATTGATGATTCAAAGAGGTTTGCAGCCTAATGTGGTGACTTTTAATTCAATGATAGATGGGCTTTGCAAGGAGGGGAAGATGGTGGAAGCTAATAGTTTGTTGGAATTGATGAGTCAAAGAGGTTTTCAGCCTAATGTGGTGACTTTTAATACAATGATAAATGGGCTTTGCAAGGAGGGGAAGATAGAGGAAGCTAATGGGATGATGGAATTGATGATTCAAAGAGGATTGCAACCTAATGTGTTGACTTTTAGTTTAATGATACATGGGTTTTGCAAGGAGTGGGAGATGGAGGAAGCTAATGGGATGATGGAATTGATGATTCAAAGAGGTTTGCAGCCTGATGTGGTGACGTTTAATACAATGATAAATGGGCTTTGCAAGGAGGGGAAGATTGAGGAAGCTAATGGGATTGTTTGAGTTGATGAGTCAGAGAGGTTTGCAGCCTGATGTGGTGACATTTACTACAATGATAATGGGCTTTGCAAGGCGGGGAAGATGGAGGAAGCTAATGCATACTTGAAATTGATGATCCAAGGAGGTTGGCAGCCTAATGTGGTGACTTTTACTACAATGATAAGTAGGTTTTGCAAGGAGGGGAAGATGGAGGAAGCTAATGGGTTGTTGGAATTGATGAGTCAAAGAGGTTTGGAGCATAATGTGGTGTCTTTTACTACAATGATAAATGGGCTTTGCAAGGAAGGCAAGATGGAGGAAGCTAATGGGTTGTTGGAATTGATGAGTCAAAGAGGTTAGCAGCCTATGATATGATCTTCTGGTTTGACCTTTATAAGGACCCATAGGCTGATTTGGTATCTTTATATGTTGCATCCTTCCATCATATGTCTTGACATATACCCCTTTATATATATATATATATATTTTTGTTGTTCACCTAAATTCTCACTCTAATTGTTTTAACTCTTCTTTTTGCAATGAGTTCTAGATATTCTGAGAGTATATACCATGAGGCAAAGATGGCACTTGATACTTTTTGCAAATATCTGCCACTTGGTGTCTAACCGTGAAGGAAAATTTTAAGACAGTCCATTGAGGAAATAGACTTTTTTTTTCCTTTTTTTAAATGTTGTTTTACCAAAGTTCTCTCAAAGCATGAAGCTCGAAGTCCAACATCCAATGGTTATTTTTGCTTTTATGGACGTTGTCCAACTTTTTGTTTCCTCAAATACTATTATATCATTTTTCTTCCACAGTGCATGGCTTGACAAGTTAGATATATATGTGGCATACTCTATTTACTTAAGTTCTTTAGTGGTGAATGTATACTGCTGTAGGTATGATTTTCCTTTCCCAAATGAAGTTGTATTTCAGTTTTTCATTATCAAGAATGTAAATTTGCGCATATCATGTATTTTAGGAATTCATTCCTCGCTTTGCATGATAAGGTAGTATAGGAATCTCATTGCGTCTTGTTTTACATCAGGATAATTCTTCTTTCTTGTATGACTTTCAGTATCTTGGAATATGGTAGAATTTTTTATATAATTTTAGAGCTACTATCGTTTTAATCCTTTTCCTATTTTTCAAAGTCGATTGCTGATTTATGTTCCAAGCATTCAAAGCTTGTTTAAGATTTCTGATGCCATAAAATTTATAGGATTCTCCAATGAAGATATCTGAAGCAGTATGGTAGGATAATTTGATAATGACGTCTTGAGGCATTGAAATTTTCTTGATCCAACCAAAGGTGAATGTGTTTTGATAAGTTTAACATTGACCAAGGGTTATCAAGAATGTCCATCAATCAAAAGAAAGCAACATTAGAACTAATTACTAACTACTGTTCCAAGAGTTGATTTCTAAAGATTTGATCTCAGTTTCACTGAAGCTTTGCTTATATGATTCCGGTGTGCAGCATCTAAGCATGGTGTTTTAGTTGATGAAAGGCCAAAGGCTAGGAGATATATATTAAAGAGAAGAAGCATTTTAGGCTGAAGTGAGTACTAAGTACAATTTGGAAAATCTTTTAGTTGAACCAGGTTGCAAATTTTTGGTTGAAATTGGCATGTCTGGTGTGGAAGAAGCATCTGAGCTGGGTGTTTTAATTGATGAAAGAGCGGTTGCCGTGAAGAGACTAGGAGATATACTTTGAGGAGAAGAAACATTTTAGGCTGAATTGAGTAAAATTTGGAAACTCTTTTACATGAACCAGTCTGTTGTGGTGGAAGATAGAAACACGAGACTAGCAATGGATTCAATAGTCAAGGCTCTTTCAGAATCAAAGCTAAATTGAAATCAATTGTGTGGAAAATTAGTACCTGCAATATTTGAGCTATAAATTTATTTTCTGTTTTTGGTTTGTTTTTGTTTGAAGGATTGCCAAGATGAACAGTTTGATCATATAAAAGATTAATCACAGTTACTTTGTGCTTTGTTAATCACAGTTAAGAGTTCCTAAACCTTAGGGATTTGCTTTTAAGCTTTACATGAACATCCTTCTCGAAACACGTTTACTTAGTTTAGATGATCCAAGGTTTATAAATTAGTTTGAACACTCAGTTGCCAGTAATGCAAAGTATGTCAATTTAAGGAGCTACATATTTCATTGCAAAATTTGATGCCTGGTCTACAACATTAAAAAAAGAAAGAAGAACAACAAAAAAGTTTTTGTTGTTCTTCATCATATCACAATCATATGATCAATCCAAAAGGCTGCAGAAATAGCTATCCATGTCAAGTACAATGCACCCTCTAAATAACTTCAAAAAAAATATAATCCCCAAAGTTTTAAAAACAACAAAATCCACCCTAGAAAGTTGAAAGTACAAACGTATCATAAGATTAATTTCTCTTGTTTCTAAAACTAATAAGGTTTACTTAACCATCAAATCCATAAGTCTCCACAAATAACTATCCATGGATAACTAAAAAACTCTCACACTTATCTCAAAATACACAAGTGGGTTTATATTGCAGACAGAAGCAAACTAATTATATCACAATCATATGATCTTATAGATTGGTAAATACATAAACACTCTATAGTTATCCAAAAATCAATAAATCCCCTAAAGTTTAAAACTAACACAAATGAACCTAGAGTACAAATATTTAACCCACCACCAGAGCCAATGATTTTACTTAAAACAACTGGATCAAGTCATCGATTGAGGCATGAGCAAATAACATAAGGAAATGGCAAAGTGGTCTCATTACATAAAGAGAGAAATGAGAGAGGGACTGAAAGGCTCAAATTTTATTATAATTTTGCTTCTTAACAGACCACCGGTGCCTGGATAATGACGTGAGTACCCTACAGGTTTCACAAAAATACATTTCATCCCACACTCATTTCCCGTGAGATTGTCTTATTTAAACCACAAAAGACTTAGCCAGTTTGAATTGAACCCTAGATAATCCAGAAACGCCGCTACTCAAATGGCGTTCAAAACCTTTCTTCGTCGTTGTTCTTCTTCTTCTGAAACCAAAATCTCATCTTTTTTCACAAATACATGTAAAGTGACTACAACTATACCAACAGATTCAGTACATAACGTTGAAGAGGTAGCGAGGCTTGATAAATTCATTCAAAAGGATTGTAAACAAGGTAATATCACTCTTGATGAAGCACGCTATTTCTTTTGTTTAATGATTAATAAGCAACCCAAACCACCGATTTCATCATTCAACCGATTGTTTGAAGCTCTTGCTAAGAAGAAGTTTTATGAAGACGTTATTTTGCTTTACAAGCGAGCGGATTCAATGGGGTTGATGCCAGATCTTTTTACATTAAATGTTTTGATTAATTGTTTTTGTAACGTGGGTCGAGTTTGTGATGGTTTTGTTGTTTTCAGGAGAATTTTGAAGTGGGGTTTTAGCCCAAATGTTGTGACTTTGACTTCTTTGATTAAAGGTTTGTGTTTTGAGAATAGGGGTACAGAGGCTATTGAGTTGTTCGAATTGATGAGTCAGAGAGGTTTGCAGCCTCATTTGATGACTTTTAATACATTGATAAATGGGCTTTGCAAGGAAGGGAAGACGGAGGAAGTTAATGGGTTGTTGGAATTGATGAGTCAAAGAGGTTTGGAGCCTAATGTAGTGACATTTACTACAATGATAAATTGGCTTTGCAAGGAGGGGAAGATGGAGGAAGCTAATAGATTGTTTGAATTGATGAATCAAAGAGGTGTGCAGCCTAATTTGGTGACTTTTAATACAATGATAAATGGGCTGTGCAAGGTGGGGAAGACGGAGGAAGCTAATGGGTTTTTGGAATTGATGAGTAAAAGAGGTTTGCAGCCTGATGTGGTGACATTTACTACAATGATAAGTGGGCTTTGCCAAGAGGGGAAGATGGAGGAAGCTAATATGTTGTTGGAATTGATGAGTCAAAGAGGTTTGGAGCCTAATGTAGTGACATTTACTACAATGATAAATTGGCTTTGCAAGGCGGGGAAGATGGAGGAAGCTAATAGGTTGTTGGAATTGATGAGTCAAAGAGGTTTGCAGCCTAATGTGGTGACTTTTAATATGATGATAGATGGGCTTTGCAAGGAGGGGAAGGTGGAGGAAGCTAATGGGTTGATGGAATTGATGAGTCAAAGAGGTTTGGAGCCTAATGTAGTGACATTTACTACAATGATAAATTGGCTTTGCAAGGAGGGGAAGATGGAGGAAGCTAATAGATTGTTTGAATTGATGAATCAAAGAGGTTTGCAGCCTGATTTGGTGACTTTTAATACAATGATAAATGGGCTGTGCAAGGTGGGGAAGACGGAGGAAGCTAATGGGTTTTTGGAATTGATGAGTAAAAGAGGTTTGCAGCCTGATGTGGTGACATTTACTACAATGATAAGTGGGCTTTGCTAAGAGGGGAAGATGGAGGAAGCTAATATGTTGTTGGAATTGATGAGTCAAAGAGGTTTGGAGCCTAATGTAGTGACATTTACTAAAATGATAAATTGGCTTTGCAAGGCGGGGAAGATGGAGGAAGCTAATAGGTTGTTGGAATTGATGAGTCAAAGAGGTTTGCAGCCTAATGTGGTGACTTTTAATACGATGATAGATGGGCTTTGCAAGGAGGGGAAGATGGAGGAAGCTTAATGGGTTGATGGAATTGATGAGTCAAAGAGGTTTGCAGCCTGATGTGGTGACGTTTAGTTCAATGATTAATGGGCTTTGCGAAGAGGGGAAGATGGAGGAAGCTAATGGGTTGATGGAATTGATGAGTCAAAGAGGTTTGCAGCCTAATGTGGTGACTTTTAATACAATGATAAATGGGCTTTGCAAGATGGGGAAGATGGAGGAAGCTAATGGGTTGTTTGAATTGATGAATCAAAGAGGTTTGCAGCCGAATGTGGTGACATTCACTATAATGATAAGTGGGCTTTGCGAGGTGGGGAAGATGGAGGAAGCTAATGGGTTGTTGGAATTGATGAGTCAAAGAGGTTTATCAAGAATATCCATCAATCTAAAGAAAAATGCAACACTAGAATCAATTACTAATTACTGTTCCAAGAGTTGATTTCTAAGGATTTGATCTCAATTTTACTGACGCTTATACAATTTCTGGTGTGCAGCATCTAAGCAGGGTGTTTTAGTTGCTGAAATGATGGTCATTGGGAAGAGACTAGGAGATATATATTGAGGAGAAGAAGCGTTTTAGGCTGAAGTGATTACAATTTGTAAAACTCTTTCAGATGAAGCAGGCTGCAAAATTGTTGTTGAAATTTGCATGTCTGGTGTGGAAGAAGATAGAAACATGAGACCAGCGATGGATTCAAAAGTCAAGGAGCTTTCAGAATGAGAAGCTGAAACTGAAGTCAACTGTGTGGAAAATTAATAGCTGCAATATTTGAGGTATAAATTTGTTTTCTGTTTTTGGTATGTTTTTGTTTTAAGGATTTCCAAGATGAACATTTTGATTATATGAAGGATTAACTCATGGGATTTGCAAATAGGAAGAGTGTAATGTTTATGCAATATATTTGTATAAGGTTTAGATAAATGATTTTGTGTTTTCTATTAGTTTGTGAGAGGATAATAGACCCTTCCTAAATGAAGAAGAAGGTGTTTAAGGGTTGTTTTGAATTTGCATAAAATAGTTTGTGTTAGTAATCAGAACAATCAAAGTCAGCTAAATTTGAGGATGAATTTTTTAATGTAAAAAAGTTTAATGAATTGTTAGCGGACCGTTAAAACATTATATTATTACAAAGGTAGTAAACATGATATCCAAGTACATGAAAAATTATTAAGAAGAAACTGAAAAGATCACAAGATACAAGACAGTTTAGATTATGAAATGATGACTAATAGATTTGATATAACATCATGGCAAGATTCTTTCTCTTATTTTTCAGTCTTAATAATGAATAACATCGGCAAAGTTGAATTATCAAGCATTTAAAATAGATATATGCTCAAATACAAAACCAGATTCAGCTTAATTTGTCTGTAAGTTACAATAAAGATCAAATGTTAGAGAGATTAGTATCTTCGGAAAACTCATCTAAAAGTTGGAGAAGATTCAAGTATTATCTCTAAATAATTGAAGCTAAATATAATCCCCATAGTTTTAAAAATAACAAAATCCACCCTAGAAAGTTGAAAGTACAAACATATCATAAGAGTAATTTCTCTTGTTTCTGAAACTGATGATGTTTATTTAACGATCCATAACCACCATAAAATCATATGATTAAAATCCAAAAGACTCCACAACTAAAAAAACCCTCAAATTATCTTGAAAACCAATAAAACCCTTAAAAGTTAAAAAATAACACAAACCACCCCAAAAAGTATAAATATTTCTTATTTCATTCAGCTAACACCAAGGCGACGGAATTCAATTAAATAACTGGTTCCACACATACAAGTGGGTTTATGCAGTAGAAAGAAGCAAATTAGTTATATCACAATCATATGATCTTAATCCAAAAGGTAAATAAATAAACACTCTGTAGTTATCCAAAAATCAATAAAACCCCTAAAGTTTAAAAACTACCATAAAATACACCTACATTACAAACGTTTTAGCGGTCCATTCTAAACATTTCACCCATCACCAGAGCCATTGAGTTTACTTAAACAATTGGATCAAGTCACACACAAGTGGGTTTATGTTAATGCAGTAGAAGAAACTTGAAATGAAAAGAGAAGAAAACTGTACCTTTAAGCTGTTAGAGAAGGTGTTGGGGCTGAGAGGAGGATCCATTGAGACTTTACAAACAAAAGAGAAAACAAATGAGTGAATGTTATATGAAGAAAGAACACTGAGTAGCGATGAATTCTATGAATTTTTTTTTTTTTTAAATTAGAAAAAAAATAACATAGTGGGAAGTTTCTGTTGTTGGTAATTGGTAGTTTATTTGAAGCAATGGTGGAAGAAAGGGAAAGTTGGATTGATTGTGATAGGGGCAGACGGCTATAATTTATTAAAAAACTGGATAGAAAGCCCGCACATTGCGCGGGTATGTTTATAGATTTTTTTTACATTATTATTAATTGTTTGTCTGGCATTAAATTATTTGTATTAAAGTTAATTTTATATTGAATTGATAATTAAATTAAATAAATAATAAAAATATTATATACCAAATAATGAGTATTAAATTTAAATATATATTTAATGTTGGTGTAAAGATACTGGACAGGTTCTAATAGCTGTATCTCCACCCATTTAACACAAAGAACAAACTCTTTGTTCTTGACCTTCTTTCTTAATATTTTTCTTTCTGAAAATAATAGTAATAAATTGAAGTTTCTGGCCAAGTCTTCTCATATTGCATCGCACCACAAAATCATTTAACTCTTTGTAGTAAAATTACTAGTACCAAAAATTTTAAGCTATATATCTATCAACTTAACTATCCAAAAACAAATCAACAACTTTCTTACTTTAACACAGAAAACATATGTAAATCACTCTAATTTCTACAATTCAATCTTATTATCTCGATCTAACATTTTCTCTTCTTTTATTAAGAAGAGAAGCCCTAGAATTTGACTACTTGAGTTTAGGTTGGTGAACATGGTACTTGGGTGAAATAGCCACAAATATTATAATATCACTAAGCAAGGCTAACCCTAGTCTTAAACTATTAACAACCATGGATTTTGGACATCGTTTAGATACACTTCTCCTTTGTAAAAATGTCAGTTTCTTTAAAAGATCTGTTTCTGTAGTCACCACAGCCAATCCATATGTGTAGAGCCTAAGGAAAATGTGCCATGGCAATACACTAATTCTTGATTTCAATCAAAGTAACTGCAACATTGTTATACTATTCTCTTCAGTGTTATGTAATACCAAAATTAATCTTGATTTCTGTAAAGTTTATATACCATCCTAAAAAAATTTTTTGTACAATAAAACTTTGTTTGCTCCCCCTAGATTTCTTCTCTTTCCGTAAGTTATTTGCAATTGTCATCTTTCAACAACCAAATTTCACAAAATCTCAGACTTAAATTATTCAGTACACTCCAACAATATTTGTGCACACCAAACACATAATTAGCTTCCAATGATCCTAGTAACTTTAAAGATCAAATTCAAGTTATATGGGATTTTAACACTCCTAACCTGTGATATTTGCAAGACTTGGAACTGAATTTGTTGAGTCTATGGACTAAAAATCAAGCCTTTCTAGCTCAAATTAATCTAATTCTGAAATTTAAAACCATAGAAGTTGGAAATTTGAGAAATCCAGTTTTCTATAGCTGTGAAAATGGTAGATCTCTTCTTTACAGTCACCAATTGAACGATAAATAAATGAAAAAGAACAATTAAGATTGAAACTAACAGAAGTCACTGAGTAAGATGATATCTAGATAAAGTCACAAATTTTCAATTTAAGAAACAACACAAAAGCATAGCACAAGATAGTCACTTGGGTGGTTTCAAGATTCATGGTAAAGATTGCTTCTTGCAAATTACCAAGAAATGAATCCATGATTAGAGCACCCAATACCATTATATCACTAATCATACTGAAATTTGGTGAAGTTTGTGCATTTGCTAAGGTAAAAAGAATCAACCCCTCAACTAAAAGTATTGCAGATACATATTCATGAACCGGGTATTTTCGTCTGAGGCCTAGTATGAATGTGCCCATGACCATTACAAGCAAAACCTGAGACGACAAAATAAATTTCCAATTATAGCCAAATTGATCCCGTTTACTTGATTCACATTGCAAGAGTGAATGAGCTAATTTGAATCATTTACACCATTTTAGATTAAGAGACCCAATTTGACTATCAAACAAAAACTAAAGTTATCAAAACGTCTAGCAAGGAAAATCGTTATTTCTTTTCAACATGAAATTAAAAAAGGTAATGGAGTTAAACATTTACCTTTGTGGATTTGAACGTGAGTTGTGCTGGATAGTTAAGAAAGCCAAAGACTCTTTGGTAAGTCCATGAGAACCCCTTAAGATTGAAGAGAGCTTCACATAAGTCTTCCATGGATTCATCATCTATTTAGTGGTGAAACCTTGAAGATAAATGAGAATGATATAGAAAATCCTTGAACAAATGTGAAGTACCAACTGTAATTGGGAAAACAAAAGGTGTCCATTGATCAAAATTTGCAAACTAATCCTTGAAATCTCATATCACTAATTAACAAATACTTAAAGAAAATCATTAAAATGTTACCAAAATACAACAATACTTATATGCAAATTATACCTGAATTGGAGCCTATTGTATACATATTCCTACAAATTACGTAATAATTAGTTTACAATCAAGCGGATCAAATAATTAATTACTGAAAAAGTTAATTCTCAATTCTATGTGGAGGCTGAGAAACTTGAGAAAAAAAAATATTTTTTCAGTACATATATATTCCTTGAGTTGTATTCCTCAAATTTCTCGACGACAAAAACTGTTAGTAAACGGTCACGTATACGCAGCGGAAACAAAAATATAATATAACAGGATCGTTTACATGAGCCAAGATCAAGGGTATGATTTTAACAATTTATATTAAATAAAATCTGCATAAATATTCAACATGAGTTAAGAGAAACAAACGCACGTTGAAGGCTCCTCCAAATTTGTCGTCGAACGTTTTGCTACCGATCCAAGTGTAGGATCGAACCTGCGTAGTCCACACGAAGACAATCTCAAAAGAACCAAAGAGGGATTTGCTAGATCCTCTTTGGCTTCAAGATTAAGAAGAAAACAAAAATCAATTGAATTGATTTTTAGGCTCAAAAGTGTTACTGACGTGGGAGAAGCAAAAAGGCTGCTGTGTGTTTTTGGTTTTCAAAGAAAAAAACCCTTAATTAAAATCACACACACTTTTCCTTTTATATTTAAAAACAATTTGCCCTAATCCCATACGGAATAGGCTTGGGATCCAACCCAAACGCCCCATGTTGCCAAACACTCCCAATTTGATTTATTTTAATTTCCATCATTATCTCAATTAAAATCAATTAATATATATATATATATATATATATATATATATATATATATATATATATATATATATATATATATATATTAACATTTAACAATAATGATAATTTAAATGTGTGAACACATATTTAAACGTAATTTCACTTATTTAATTTTTTCTAACAAATTAAATAAAGGCTACGACCTCGGGCAAATTTAATTGCCACCGTGAAATTACCAAAATACCCTTTCGCCTTAAAAGGACGAAAAACGCCCTTCTTTCTTCTTGCATCTTAAATTGTCTTCTATGTGTGTGACCCTTAGGCTCCTCATCATATCGGCAGTGTATAGTATTGCGATTAACACCAATTAATCGTCTCACTAATACCACAGACCAAGATTGGCCCCTAGCAAGGCATCATGGCCACCCGATAGATTCGGATTTGAAAACGAAAAGTATGCACTCAACGATATGGTTACCGCAATTCGATCCTTTCATCATCGTTATCTCGGACGAGGCGAAGGCATAGAAATAGTGTCAACCTTCGGTTACTCGATATTATTTATTCATTTACGGACCAATGACCCGTATTATAAATTGGATAGAGCAACAACTCAATCCCACTGGCCACGGTTTTAGTGTCATTGCCATATCTTGAATTACGCCGTGAGATAACTTTCTCTCGTACCGGGAGTGACAAA
Source organism: Pistacia integerrima (assembly GCA_026225825.1). Lineage (NCBI taxonomy): Eukaryota > Viridiplantae > Streptophyta > Magnoliopsida > Sapindales > Anacardiaceae > Pistacia > Pistacia integerrima. The sequence goes on from CM047749.1 coordinate 43,649,330, forward strand.
TCCTCTGTCAATCCACCATAGTCTTGATACACTCCTTGATGCGCCAATCACCACCGTATTGACATGAAAAGAAAAGCTGCGTTAGGCTAATGTCAAACTACACCAATCGGTGCACAAGGCACTCCGGTGATCTCAAGTCTAAGGATCACATGCACCACCATTCGTTAGAGGATTTGTTCCATAGACACTTTGGGGTTACCATCCATATGGAATCCTCTGGTGGAGGTCAGGTGAACTTGTTGTGGTGTAATCGCCTCAACAAACACCCATGTGTTGCACCAGGTTGTCACCAAACAACCTTGACAAGTGAGATCGATCCTTGCCTTTCGATAGGGTCGTTCAACTATGATAGCCTTACCGTATTATCGTGCCTTTAGTTCGGGAATAATATCGGGGCTACTGGGACGTTTCTAGAATGGCCACCATATGTGCTCATAGGGTTCTTACTATCAAGATTTGAAACACTTGATACCCTCGTCACGCTCTACCAATTCTAAGGACATATATCAATACATATTGCAATAATAATGATTTACGCGATATAGAATAAAATGCCTTTTATTGATTAATGAACATTATTACAAAGAGTCAATTCTACAATAATTGATTGGCTCTAGGGCATCTACTCTAACAATCTCCCACTTGCACTATAGCCAATCATTCATGCCCTCAACAATTTGAATGACCCAAGTGCACTGACTATGGCGACATTCATGCACTCAACATTGAATGACCCAAGTGCCCATCATGCTTCGCTACAACGAAACTTTAATAGTGGGTTGGTAGGTATTACGCAAATCTGCACATTCCCTTTCATATCGATCCTTGGATCAGTTGAATCAACTAAGTAAGTGTTTGGATTACTAGTGAGACCGTGATTCCTCAGCCACAACAATGGCTCCATTGTTATCACAATACAACTATCTTGGATTAGCAATGCTTGAAATCACATCAAGTTCGGTAATGAACTTTTTGATCCAAACCGCCTTACACGGTTTGCATTAAAAATGCGGTACACTTAGCATCAATTGTAGAATCCACTGCGGTACACCAATTTGAGCTCTTGCACTCACCTGCTTATATTGAGACAAAATGTGTAATCCCAAATTGCAACTATAATCATCCTTTTCCTGTTTGGAAATAGCGTCTTGTATTCTCTTACGGTGAGCTCATCTTTCTTCCATAATCCAAGAATATATATTCTTAAGCCCTTTTCAAGCACTTAAGAATGTCCATTGACACTCACCCAAAGGTGTCATTCACTTGGATTTAGTTGATATCTTCTACTAGTACCGAATGCACATAAGACATCAATCTAAGTACATAACATATTGCTCACTTGAGCACGATTGACATCCACTACAAATGCCGAATGCATATTATGATATCAATGAACATATAAGATGGATCCACTTGCTAAAGGCATGTGGGATCCTCTTCATTCTATCTCTCATTGTGTGGTTAAAGACACATATCCTTACAGAGATAGACACCATATGCCATCGAAGAAATCCCTTCTTGGATTTTTCTATCTTGAATGTGTTCAATACCTTGTCTATGTACTTTGACTTAGTTTGAGCAACCTACACGATCTATCATGATAGATCTTTATTCCAAGGATGTGGTGTTTCCCTAAGTCCTTCATGGAGAAACACTTGGATAACCAAGTCTTTATCGTTGCAAGTTCGGTATATCATTCCCGATCTATTATATGTCATCGACATACAACACTAGGAATGCTCTGCTCCCCACTCACTTTCTTGTAAACCACGGGGTTCATCTTCGTTCTTGATAAAACCGAATTCTTTTATGGCTTCATCAAAAGCGAATGTTCCACTCCTTGAAGCTTGCTTGAGTCCATAAATGGATCTACGTAACTTGCATACCTTATTGGTTTGACTATCAAGAACGAAACCATCGGGTTGTGTCATGTACACATCCTCCTCCAGGTTCTCGCCAGGGAAGCGATTTTGACATCCATTTGCCAAATCTCATAGTTATGATATGCGGCAATTGCAAGCATAATCCGGATGGATTTAATCATGGCAACCGGCGAAAAGGTTTCTTCATAGTCAATGCTATGAATTTGTTTGAAACCTTTGGCAACCACCGTGCTTTATAAGTATGCACGTTGCCATCCATGTCGGTCTTCTTCTTGAAGACCCATTTACACCCTATGGGTTTTACCCTTCCAGTGGTTCCACGAGAGACCACACTTGGTTCGGTACATGGAGTCCATCTCGATTTCATGGCTTCAAGCCATTTAACGGAATCTGGATCCGATATAGTGTCTTCGTAGGTTACGGGTTCATCGTCTTGGTAGACGATGCGTTACCATGTTGAGTCACGAGATAACCGTATCTCTCGGGCTCATGGCATACTCTCCCAGATCTCGTAGCTCTGTGCTACTTGAGGTAGTTCACTTTGATCCACAAGTTGTGGAGTAACCTCCTTATGATGCTCAACCACTTCTGTGGCATCATCCCATCCTTCGTCTAGTATATCCCTGTGGTCCTAGAACTTCATCAAGTTCTACTTTTCTCCCCACTAGTACTTCTTAGAAAATATTCATTTTCTAGGAAGACACCAGATCGAGCAATAAAAAATTTTGCGCTCTTACATTGTAGAAATAGTATCCTTGGGTCTCCTTTGGATACCCCACAAATATACATTTACAGGATTTTAGGCCCAGCTTGTTCGAAGTCAATTTCTTAACATAAGCTTCGCAACCCCAAATCCTTAGATAAGACAAGTTGGGCTTTCGCCCACTCCATAGCTCATATGGAGTCTTATCTATAGACTTTGACGGCACACGGTTCAAAAACGTGTCGCATCTCTAGGGCATAACCCTAGAACGATGTAGATAAATCACTAAAACTCATCATGAACCTAACCATATCAAGTAAGGTCTTGTTCCTCCTTTCCGACACTCCTTTGTGTTGGGGTGTATAAGGAGGAGTGAGTTGTGATACTATCCCACATTCCTTCAGGTATGTTTAGCTCAACTTGCCAAAGTTGGCATAGTAGTCATTTTGAGATTATCCTTGTTGTCTTTCTTAAGAACATATTATTATGAAACAGTTCCATAAAGAATATTATTTATACTCAAGGACAATAATTCATTAGTAAACTAATATTCTCATTTGTCCTATGTGGACACAGAAATATATAATTTCTAGAAACTGAAGAAAAACCATAATAATCCACAAGTTCCAAGAAACAAGTCCATCGGCTAAATCAAACGATAAGATCCTACAGCAAATGTAGCAGCACGTGCTTCATTTCCAACTGGTAGGTCCACCTCTCCCTCGGCGAGCAATCTACTCTACCGTAGTTCCTACACATCAATCAAATGTGAGTACCACATCTTGTGTCAACTAGATGTTTATGGGAGAAGTTAATCTCAATAACATACCTGACGAAGAAGTAACATTCTTCTTCCCTTTTGCTAGGAAGGCCTTGCAATGTTTCCTCCAGTGACTGGGATTCCCACAGTGAGGACAAACGCCTTTCCTTTCTGCAACAGTTCTTTCCATCGACTTCTGAGCCCTTTCCTTTTCACTTGAGTTGGCTTCAACCAACGTCAATGTTTCTGACATTTTCATGCCTGACTCAGTAGTCTTCAACAAATCCAGAAGCTCGGAAAGGGTATTCTTCTTATCTTCCTCAATAAAGTCATAGACAAATTGAGAATAAGAATCCGGTAATGACTGTAATATTAGGTTTATTGCTAAACCTTCTCTAAGTCCACATCCCAAAATCTCAAGCTTGTTCATATACTCGATCCACTTGAGTATATGATCATTAATTCGTACCCTCTTCCATCCTACATCTGAATAACGACCGAGACACCATATGCTTCTCATTTCTTCGAAGAAAATGAAGAATAGAAGCTAAATCCATTTTAAACGCACTGTTGTCGTAGTAATGGTGCCATTGATGCAAGCACAATGTATCTAGTCATTTCTGCTTTTGCATCATGTGTATGCTTCACATATACATACCCAGTCTCATGGATAGAACTATCAGCAGGCTCGGTGATAGAGCTTGCTCAATGGTGTATAATCTATCGCTTGACTGAAGTATATTATTTATACTTCTATACCAGTCAACGAAATTTTCACCATTCCATTTCTCTCCCAGTTCGATGATTTGTCGCAGTGATGTTGGGATCATTTGCTCAAATTTAAGTGAATCTACAAGTGCAGAAAAAGTATCCGTTATTACCATGTTCATTATTATTGTTTAATATGGTCTTTTATTAAACGAAGCTCCCACTATTTTACTCAAGTTAATAGCCCTCACTATTAACTCGGGAAAGCCCGTTGACTTTCCTAGTGGACCGAGATCCCATCCTGCCCATTTCAAACCTTCGCTTTGGCGAACAAGCCAAAATGAGTTGATTAGGTAGGCCAACAAACTTAATCCACACCAGTTGATAGCTCCCACTATCAACCTCAAATGTGAGAAAGCCAACAAGCCAATCACGCAATCCAATGGGACATACATGCCATCGTCCTCAAGTGTGATTCTTAGTATTAGTAGAGTGGACACTACATGTCACCACGTACACACAATATGTGTACTGCTCTACTATGCCTATGACGCGTGTTTATCAACCTTCGCTTTTGGTGAACAAGCAAAACCGTCATTTTAAGTCGACCCATCACCATTAAGGAAAACTCCAATGCATTTTAACCTCCCCTTTGGTAGAAGTGTACCTTCCCGCTTTGGCGAACAAGGTTTACGAGCGATGGTTTGATTAAAACCATGGTGATGGAAGGCTTTCGTGACTTAATATACTTTAATTGAGGGTTTTGTTATTTAATGTCTCACCAAATTATTATCTTTGTTAGAATGACATTGTTTGGCATGTTATCAAACATTCAACCTTAGCATGCATTCTAAACAAAATTAAACGTGCCGGTACATGGCCCAACTAAAACCGATTTCCTCGAGCCTAGAGGAATCGGTGGGTCACCTAGGGGTCCTGTAATAAACATCTTGAGTCTTCAAGTATGGTTGTTTCGTCCTTTGCTTCGTCTTCAAGTACATTACAAAAACTATCGTTCTAAATTTACAATAAATAAATATACAAATTCTTTACACCAATAAATTTAGAAACCTCGATTTACATTCGAGGGGAATTAGATGAGAAGAGAATATACATCGAGAAGAGAAGAAAGGCAGGACACATAGGCCCTATTTAATAAATAATACAACCATACATACCCAAATATTTTAAAACATTCACCCTTAGGTCTAAGGCTCATGTACCGGGCACCATGCAATATACAAACATGTACAAAGCATACATTTCAAAAACAATCAATTTCTGAAATTTGTGGGTTAATTACAATTTACCTCCTGACAATTTGCAGATTTCGTTTGGTCCAAAAGTTTTGAAACTTTGCATTTTACCCCCTGCACACTTGGAAGTGCGCTCGCTGTAGTGATGAGTTAGATCGCCGCGGCGTGCATTGGTTTTGGTACAGCGCACGTTCGAAGGACGATCGCCGCGGCAATGGGTTATATCGCCCGGCGGAGGCGGCTGTTTTCATACGGCTCGTCAAAGGGACGATCGCTAGCGGCGATGAGTTATATCGCCCGTGATGGCACGATCGTTGCAGCGATGGATTATATCGCCGCGGACGATGATTGCTGCGGCGGCGGACTTATATCACGCGGCGGCGAGCACATAGATCTCGAGTCGAATCTCTTCATACAAGAACCAAAAACACTCTAACCGGATTTTGCAATCAATCAAACACATTGATCTCAACAAAAATCCATCATGCATTAAACCAAACCAGCAGATCATCAACAAATTAAATTAATCGATTAATCAGTTTCTTAAAAACATATTTCAAGACAGATTTACACAAATTCAATATGGCAACATATTATCATCAAATACATGTTATCAACCATACACATAAAAATTGTAAAATTCGGTACCTAGGCTCCGATACCCATTTGTTAGTAAACGGTCCCGTATATGCGGTGAAACAAAAATATAATATAACAGGATCGTTTACATGAGCCAAGATCAAGGGTATGATTTTAACAATTTATATTAAATAAAATCTGCATAAATATTCAACATGAGTTAAGAGAAACAAACGCACGTTGAAGGCTCCTCCAAATTTGTCGTCGAACATTTTGCTACCGATCCAAGTGTAGGATCGAACCTGCGTAGTCCACACGAAGACAATCTCAAAAGAACCAAAGAGGGATTTGCTAGATCCTCTTTGGCTTCAAGATTAAGAAGAAAACAAAAATCAATTGAATTGATTTTTGGGCTCAAAAGTGTTACTGCCGTGGGAGAAGCAAAAAGGCTGCTGTGTGTTTTTGGTTTTCAAAGAAAAAAACCCTTAATTAAAATCACACACACTTTTCCTTTTATATTTAAAAACAATTTGCCCTAATCCCATACGGAATAGGCTTGGGATCCAACCCAAACGCCCCATGTTGCCAAACACTCCCAATTTGATTTATTTTAATTTCCATCATTATCTCAATTAAAATCAATTAATATATATATATATATATATATATATATATATATATATATATATATATATATATATATATATATAAATTAACATTTAACAATAATGATAATTTAAATATGTGTGAACACATATTTAAACGTAATTTCACTTATTTAATTTTTTCTAACAAATTAAATAAAGGCTACGAACCTCAAAGAAATTTAATTGCACCGTGAAATTACCAAAATACCCTTTTCGCCTTAAAAGACGAAAACGCCCTTCTTTCTTCTTGCATCTTAAATTGTCTTCTATGTGTGTGACCCTTAGGCTCCTCATTATATCGGCAGTGTATAGTATTGCGATTAACACCAATTAATCGTCTCACTAATACACAGACCAAGATTGGCCCCTAGCAAGGCATCATGGCCACCCGATAGATTCGGATTTAGAAAAGTAGCTACATCAACGATATGGTTACCATGCAATTCGATCCTTTCATCATACGTTATCTCGACGAGGCGAAGGAATAGAAATAGTGTCAACCTTCGGTTACTCTCGATATTATTTATTCGTTTTTGGACCAATGACCGTATTATAAATTGGATAGAGCAACAACTCAATCCCACCGTGGCCACAGCTTTTAGTGTCATTGCCATATCTAATTGCGCCGTGAGATAACTTTCTCCCGTGCGGGAGTGAAATCCTCTGTCAATCCACCATAGTCTTGATACATTCCTTGATGCAGCCAATCACCACCGTATTGACAGCTCTGAAAAGAACTGCGTTAGGCTAATGTCAAACTACACCAATCGGTGCACAAGGCACTCCGGTGATCTCAAGTCTAAGGATCACATGCACCACCATTCGTTAGAGGATTTGTTCCATAGACACGGGGTTACCATCCATATGGAATCCTCTCGGTGGGTCGTCCAGGTGAACTTCTTTGTGGTGTAATCGCCTACAACAAACACCCATGTGTTGCACCAGGTTGTCACCAAACAACCTTGACAAGTGAGATCGATCCTTTGCCTTTCGACAGGGTCGTTCAACACTATGATAAGCCTTACTGTATTATCCGTGCCCTTTAGTTCGAATAATCTCACTACTGGACGTTTCTAGAATGGCCACCATATGTGCTCATAGGGTTCTCACTATCAAGATTTGAAACACTTGATACCCTCGTCACGGCTCTACCATTCTAAGGACATATATCAATACATATTGCAATAATAATGATTTACGCGATATAGAATAAAATGCCTTTTATTGATTAATGAACATTATTACAAAGAGTCAATTCTACAATAATTGATTGGCTCTAGGGCATCTACTCTAACAAAAACATATTTTGCAAAACTGAAACCTCGTATCTTTCAACCGCCATATCAACATTGCTTAAAAGATGGAAGGAAAAATAACATAAAACTCCAAGTTCCATTTGTCTTTCCTTGGTAGTCAATTTTCTTAGAGATCAAACAGAATCTTAAAAAACTAAAATGAATTATTCACTTCCAGCTTCATCGGTTTCTCCAGGAATGCAATCTTCTGTCCATTTTGCATACCTCTCTCAACTACTGATTCCAATACCTTCTTCTCTTGAACAATCTTCTCATCCTTACACATTGTGCAGCAATCCTTGTCACTAATAGTTTCTCTAGCCCAATTGATCCATCCTTCTTCACTAAACTCTTCCTAGGTTCCAGTACCTGCAAATAAAGCAATCACACATAAATTAACAAATCATAAAGACAATGCAGGTTGAATAAAGCTACTATTTTTATATTATAACTGACCCTGTAAGGGTACCAAGTCCCCGCCAGTGGTGTCAAAATTGATAAATCTATGCCTTTACAAAAATTAAAGACAACCCATATTATACAAAAAAACTAAACACAACCATAAAAAGTAAACAACTTCTTGGCATGATTCCAGCACAAGGTGAATGTGAGGGACTAATGTGTGCTATTATTACTAATAAAAAACAATTTCATATAAACAAAGTTTTATTGAGACCTTTGGAATGCCACTATTTAATTGTTATTAATATTTAGGTGAATGTGAAGGGACTAACATGAATCTATATATCTTTTAATTAGACATTCGGATGTCAAATATGTGCTATTAATACTAATAAAGTAGCAATTTACATATAAGCAAAGTTTTCATGAGACTTTTGAGATGCCACTATTTAATGTTTATTAATATTTAGGTGAATGTGAAGGGACTAACATGAATTTTTCTACATAGCAATCATATATTAATAGAGCTCCTAAGATCCTATGTGGCATCCTACGTGGATTCTAAATAGCGATCAATAGAGAGGGTGAGCTTCAGGATTATATAGATATATAGATTGTATAAATTGATAATTAAATTTTACTTAATGGGAATTATTATTTGATTTGATCATTGAGAAAATAAATGGTCATTAGTAAATTATAAATTAATCCCATTCAAGTGGGATGAACATGGCATTTGCGGGTTCGAATTTATATCCATATCAATATTGATTTTTTTTTTAATGAGTGGAGCGTTTCGACAGTTTGTGCACATCTCAACTATTGTTTAAGTATTTTGAAAATTATCGGCTGAATAAGAGTTCTAGTAGCCACCAGTATTAACAACCTTAGAGACTCAAACTCGAGAGACAAAACTATCGGCCAAATAAGGTAGTAATTTATGTGTTACTAATAGGGGTGACCACTGAGGGGATTTATTCGATTGTCAACTTCAAGGGCCCAAGTGATTAGTTGAGGTGTACGCAAGCTGGCCTGGACACTCCAGTCACCAAAAAATAAATAAATAAATTTATGTGCCAGTTCTCTTTTTAAAGTTTTTGTCATGGATCACAATTCATATCACATGGCTTGATTTTAGGTTGCTGGGTATTACATGGTTTGTCCATTTTTGAGCAAATTTCAGATTTTGGCTTGACTTGTTGGGGATATGTTGATGGGATACGTAATAAAAATCATAAACTTTGTTGAAAATTGATTAAAAAACACCGTTTCAGCATTCAGGGTTGTCTGCATTGTACCTATGCAAGCACGTTGATAATGGACAAATATGCATAATTTTAAATATTTTGTGCATAAACTTAAAACAAAATAAGTGTGTAAAATGTAAATTTAGTTACAAATGACCACTCTTTTGTTTTACCTTAAAAATTTGGTGTTAGAATTTAGAAATAAGGGTTGTTTGCACCGTACCTATGTAAGCATGTTGATAATGGACAAATATGCAGAATTTTAAATATTATGTCTACAAACTTAAAGCAAAATAAGTGTGTAAAATGTAAATTTATTTACAAATGATTGTTCCTTATTTATGAATGACCATTCATTTAGTTGTTCCTTCATGAGGAACGACCATTCCTTTCGTGACGAACGATCATTCCTTCATAAAGAAGGGTTGTTACTTATGAAGAAATGACCGTTTCTTTGGTCTAGTTAAAGTTATTTTGACGTAACAACACTAACTCAGTTGCCACCTAATTAGGTTGTAAGAGAAGTTTGTGAGAAAAAGGTTATCGGCGTAGCATTATTCTACCTTATAATGGTTGTATAAAAAATCGACTAATCAAAAGATGTCACATCAAAGCTTGGGTGCTAGTTTACAACTTTATAAATTAAACTGCATCATAGATATATAGGGGTAAACCAGGAGAAGAAGAAAAACTTTGTAATTTCAATTGTACATATAGTAAACCAATCGAAAGAAAACAAAATTTATTCATAATTGATTGTACATACAATCATCAATAAATTTTATTTAACTTTTTTCTTGATTGACAGTTTATACAACCAAAGAAACCAAATATACAATTAATAAATAATAAAAATTGAAAACTAAAAACAAATGCTGTATGTTGAAAACATGAGCAAATAGCATAAAGAAAAGAGAGAAAATGGCAATGTTGTAATATAATATAGCAAATATGGTTTAAAAATAAGATGAAGAGTAAAGATGAACACGTGTCATTACATTAAAGATACAATGAGAGGGAGAGATAGGTTTCAGATAAATATTGGGGGATTTTATTAAAAGACCATTTAGAGTTAAAATTTAATTAAAAGGCTATACAGTTTGTAAAATTTAAATAAATAGCCATGTTTTTTATTAAGCTTAATTAAACTTGATTAGGGGTTAATTACGAATAACGAATAATTGTGTAATCTTTTAAAAATTATAATATGTCCCCAAAGAGTCGAAATTCTTGCAAACAAACCCAAACACCTTCTTCTTCCTCCAACGACATTAACGCATTCCTCCCCCATTAACATCTTCTCCAACACAGATCGTCATCGTCGTCGTTGTCATCCTCTTCCTCCTCCTCGTGACATTTTGTCCAGGTATGTGTATCTCCCTTTTCGATTTTATATTTTGATTTACAAAGATTTAATGATGGATTGGGTTTGGGTTATGATTTTGATTTAGTTGTTTAGGTTGTGTTTGATGTAATAGAAGTTGAAAGGAGTGAAATTTGTTGAAAAATGTCTTGCATTGTGGGTAGTTGGGGGTAATAGCACCGATTGTAGGCAGAGAGACTGAAAATGTGTTATGGATATGATGGATCGCTTAAGCGATCTGGTATGTTGGTAATACAACTGATAGATCGCTTAAGCGATCAGGTATTTGGCATAAAATCGCTTAAGCGATCTGCTAAGCCGATCGCTTAAGCGATCAGTAAATGACATAAGATTGCTTAAGCGATCATGCTTATTTATACTGGATCGCTTAAGCGATCCAGTAAACGATATACCAAATCGATTAAGTGATACACTAGATCTATCAAGCGACTGTTCAGATGCTTTTTAAAATATTTCAACCCTTAGTACATTAGTTAAGAATAATTTTTTTCTTGCATTATAGGTACTTGGTTATTATGAGACATGGGACAAGTTGTTTTGGGTGTTGAATATTTTGGTGAGTGGGTGGAGGAAGAAAGTCGTTGGAAGTGGGCTGGGAAGAGCAAAGAAGTTATACCAATTGTTGTGAGCACAGAGGTTAGTTTTGATGAGTTGATTGATGAAATAATTAGAAGAGGTGAATTGAGTTGCCCACGTAGTGATACAGTTCTGAAGTATGGTTTAAACAGAGTTCCTCAACATTATAAGGTACCTCCTGCTATATTAAAGTTGGATGAAAGTGTGAAGTTATATATGATTGATGTGGCCGATAATGGTTTGAGGCCGATTTTAAGGGTTTCTTTTGTAGAAAAACCATTGGAAGTTGGTTCAAAGGAAGGGGATAATAAGGAAGTTGGCAGAGATTTGCCTAGTTTTAATTTGAACTACGAGGGCGACAATGATTTGTTAGTTGAAAAATTAAGAGTAAACGGTGAATTCAGTGGTAAGGAGGACACTGTAGAAGAGGTTGGTCATGGGGGGTAGAATGAAAATGTTGAGGAGGAGGACCCCGTACATGTTCCCGTGGATGTAGAGATTCCTTTAAATACAAATTATGCAGAAGGTGTAGTTTGTGAGGAAGAGAACACGTTGGTCGTTTTTGTAGGTTCAGAGGGGGCAATGGCAGGTAGTAGTGAATCAGCTCATGTTTTTACGGATGGATCAGAGTTGCGCATAGGGTATTTATTTGATAACAAAGATGAAGTGGTGAGGAAGCTAAAACTTGTTGCCGTGAGAGGTAATTTTGAGTTCATCACCAAAAAGTTAAATTCATTGGCTGTGACGGTTGCATGTCATGACCGAAAGTGCAAGTGGAGGATTTATTGTAGAAGGTTGGCAGAGTCGGAAAAAATTAATTCTTAGCACATATACCCGTGAGCACACATGTGGTTTGGGACATATTTCAGGTGAGCATCGGCAAGCCTCCGCTGATGTTATTTGACAGTTTGTCAAAAGTCAGCTCGTTAATGGAAAAGGTCCATCTCCTAAAGACATTCAGAGACTTGTGCGCACAGAGTTGGGATGTGCTGTTAGTTACTGGAAATGCTAGAAAGGGAGACAACATGCACAAGATTTTGTGAGGGACACGCGAGCATATGGGGTACGTAGTATTAGAAGCGTACCGTTATATGCTTGAGTTGACAAACCAAGGTAGCAAGACAACTTTGAAGTGGGACAAGAATATGATGTTTAAATATTTTTTTGTTGCTTATGGTTATGCTATAAGGGGTTTTGTAAACATGAGAAAGGTGTTGGCTGTTGATGGTTGCTCTTTGATGGGAAAGTATGGAGGTCCATTATTGGTGGTCACTGCACAAGACAGCGAGAATCACACATATTCTATTGCATGGTGTGTGGTTGACTCTGAGAATGATGATGCGTGTTTACTACAACATGCAAAACTAGCAAGTGCTCTAGTCGCTCAAGTAATAGAGTGATGGGTAGGATATCGTTCCCACGAGGATTGGTAGCAAAGCACTAAGTTTCCTAACGTTAACAAGTTGAAGCAACCGAAAATCTTGGATTGGTGGGAGCAAATTGTAATTGAAAGAAAACAAAAATAAAATTTAACAAAGAATTAATTTTTAAAAAGGAAAGCAAATGAAACACAGAATATCAATTTAAGTAAAACGGGTAGGGTTTCGACTTCGTTTGGATTTTTATGGGTTAAACCTAAGAGTTACACCTATTTTCACATTCACGCGCAATGGTTGTAAATCGGATTCACTACTATGTTAACATACCCTCTCGGGCTATGTCTTCCTATTCATCCTTATTAACATTCCGCACCCAACAAATTGAAGGTTAATAATTCTAAAATCATGAAGCACAAGAATCCTAAATTGATTTCATTAATTCTTGAATCTATCTCTAGCATCCAATACTATAATGGTTATTACCCAAGAAGCATCCAATACTATTGGTTTCCAGCCAATATACCCTTAAACTCAAAAATCTATTCCCTACCCCCAAACTAAATATAACATTGTCCCCAATGTTCCATTATGCATAAGTTAGGAATAGAGAAAAATAGAACAAAATAAAAACAAAAGAACAACATAAAGGTATGAGAATGCTCCCTGGTTAAGTCATGAATTGTCGCTCCACAATGTTTACCCGTTCTCGGACTTTTCATCATCCAAATTCTGTCAAAACAACAAAACTATGGTTTCCCTCATGTTAGAACGAATTCACAACTAAATTGAAAGTATTACAACCTAATCTCGCCCTTTTAACAACTACTAAATAAACAACCAACTAACAAAAAAAAACAAAATCCAAAACCAAAATAAAATGAGTTTACGTTTCAACTGGACAAAATAAATAAATAAAAACAATTAAACAAAACATAAACAGGTGCTCCGGTTTAGTCTTGTTCTTCCTCTTCATCTTCCTTGTCTTCTTCTTCTTCCTCTGATTCCAACCAGTCATCTAAGTTCCAGTCAACCCATTGATATGCAGAAGTGTCAACATTCAGATCCTTGAAACTGTTCGTCAGCAATTCATGAATGTTCTGTGTCCACTCCATCATCCAATCCTGCTCTTCATGTATTTCATCATTCCCATCATTTCTTTCATCATTTCTTTCTGAGATCCTGTGGAGCTGGATGATGTGGCCATGCTCGTTCTCTGCCTCTTTGCCCCCTCGGCTTCTTGGTTCAGGCAAGATTCGGTCCAAGATGTTTCTTGAAATAAGTCGTCATCTAGAGTTGGGAGCCGATGAATACGCTCCCATCATCTTGAACCTTGACCCCGCTTTTTGGCACATGGCAGTGATGAGATGCGGGAAACAGTAGCTTGATCGTCCCTTTGTGGATGCTGTCCTGATACTCTCGTAAATGATGTCTCCCACATCTATACTCTTTCTTGTAGCAATAGAGCAGAGCAATTCCGCCTTCTCAAGAGTCACCTGTCCTTTGTAGTTGCGTCTCAGAGCATTAGTTTACTGCAGACAAAGATCTACCACGGTGAGCCATTGGTGTCAACTGTGTTCCTTTGAGTGTCTTTTTCTGTTTTTTAGACACTTTCCACGCTGCCCCTGGTTTCACAATGACCGGCAAGATAATATTATCCTCATGGGTTGTTCTTTTGAACTCCATATATTGATCAGTGAAAATTTCGGGCAAGTTGAAGAATTTGTTGATCTCTCGTGATGAAAATGGCACATCCTCTCCTCGTACAAACACAATCTCATCCTGACTTTCAGGGAAGTTGGCATAGAACTCTCTCAACCAACTTGGCTTCTAGCTCGGCTCCTCAGAGGGGCACGCATGAACATGTTCCAACGTCTACCCCTACTCCATTCCAAAGATTGTTTTGCTGTCAATCCACGTTCAGGGATGAAGCCCTTATCCTTTTGCGTGATCACCTCCTCATAATGTTTTCGGGCTGCCTCGTTCACAAACCGGTTGTCAACGTTCTTCCCCTTGCTCGTATGCTTAATTTTCGGGGCCATTGATTCACTGAAATTCAATCCAAAATGTTAACCCCAAGGAATTAGCACTATAAAAACATGGCCATGTCCAACCTGCAAAAACAATCCACACTTCTAAAAATTCACAATTCAACCCCTAAACTACGATTTTTTTTCTATTTTAAGGTGTACGCGACGTTGTTATACCAGAGGTTGCCAAATACTGCTAGGCAGTTTTTAAGGCGGGTTCTGATTTCTAGCCAATATACCCTTAAAATAAATTCCACGTTAAAATTGCAAAAACAATCCACACTTCTAAAAATTTGCAATTCAACCCCCAAACTACGATATTTCAATTCAACACAAACAATCCAAATAATCAACAACCACACTTCTAACAATCAATTGGCTTACAAACTTCTCAACATGAATCACAATCACAACTCAACAAACCCAAAATTTCTCAAGTTAAAAGTTCACATAATTTTTAGATCTACGATTATAGACTAAAAATTTTCCAAAATAAAGCTTTGGGTTTTCGAGATCTTACCAATATGAAGGCGTTTGCACCACCAATTGACCCAGAAATGATCCAAACAAGAAAACCCCAAATTTTTGATCCAAAAATTTTTGTGAAATTTTTGTGAAATTTGTTGTTGAAATGGGTTGTTTTGGTGTTTAGGAATGTTGTAGAGTGATTATTTTGGTTGGAAAAGCAAAATAGAAGTGAAAGATTGAAAGTGGGAAAATTTTCTCTCAACTCAAGATGCAAGGCGGCGTGAAGAATGAGAGAAGAAAAGTTGGTATATATAAAAAAGGCTCTTCGCCGCGGCGAAGTTCATCATAAACCCTAAAAAATTTCCCGGAGGTTTCGCCGCGGCGAAAAAGAAAAAATTCGGCGGGGCGAAACTTCCCGAGTTCAAGGCTAACTTCGCCTCGGCGAAGAAAATTTCTTCGGCGCGGCGAAATGCCTTAGCCAATTTTTCGCAAATTAATTCCTTTACTTCATCGCGGCGACAACAATTACTTCGCCGTGGCGAAATACTCCAGTAGCAAACTTGGTATTCTTCATGTCTCTTCACCGCGGCGAAGAAACTTTCTTCGCCCCGGTGAAGTCTGGAAAATTTTCATACCTTCCTTTGGCTCTAGACTTCACCTGAAACACCTGAAAACAATAAAAACATCAAATTTTATACAAACTCATAATGAAATAAGAAGAATTGAAACAACAAAAATTTAAAATCAAAAAGTTGAAAACACTTGGGTTGCCTCCCAAGAAGCGCTTGTTTATAGTCGGAAGCTTGACTCTTTCCATCCTTTAGGTTGGGATGTCAACGGATTAGGGATGAACTTGCAAGTCATCACCCTCAGCATGGCTTCAACCTCTTGTCCATTAACCGTGAAAGTGCCCTTTTCCTCATGTGTGACTTCCAACTCTCCGGATGCATGTATCCTCGTTATAGTGAATGGTCGGACCATCTAGACTTAAGTTTTAACGGGAAAAGCCTAAGTCTGAGGTTGGCACGTTCAAAAGCCTTGTCGAGATTCTTCTCTTTATAATTAGGAGGGCATTTTCATATGCTTCAGGGCGAAACTCATCAAGCTCGTTCAAAGTCGGGGTATTCTCTCCTCTCGCGGCTTTTAAGTCCATGTTCAAGCCGCTTGGCCCAATATGCCTTATGTTCAAGTTCCACTGGCAAGTGGCACGCTTTCCCATAAACCAATCTGAATGGAGACATACCAATTGGGGTTTTGAAGGCAGTGCGATAAGCCCATAAAGCATCGTCCCGGCCTTAAGTGACCAATCCTTCCCCTCCGAGGCATTAAGCGTTTTCTCTAAAATCCTTAGTTCTCTATTTGTGATTCTACTTGCCCTCGTTTGTGGATGATAGGGTGTTGCCACTCTATGTGTCACCTCCATACTTACTCAAGAATGCATCCATTTGCCTATTGCAAAAATGCGATCCTCCATCACTAATAATTGCTCGTGGTACTCCAAACCTTGAGAAAATATTCTTCCTCACAAAATTAATCACTACCCTAGCATCATTAGTTGGCAATGCAACTGCCTTAACCCATTTCGACACATAATCCACAGCTACCAAGATATACGAGTTCCCATAGGAACTTGGGAAAGGACCTATGAAATCAATCCCCCAAACGTCAAAAATTTCTACCACCAATATGTTGTTCAACGGCATCTCATCTCTTTTTGAAATATTTCCCATCCGTTGACATTGGTCACACTGTAGAATCATCCGGACGAAATCTTTAAAGAGGGTTGGCCAATAAAACCAGTTGTAGCACCTTGACTGCTTCTAGCTCCCCCAAAATGGCCACCTACTTCCTTCTCATTGTGATTGCCTTAGAATGCTCTCCATTTCTTCCTCCGGGACACACCTCGTATCATTTGATCAGTACAATGCCTGTATAGGAATGGCTCTTCCCAAAAGTAGTACTTTAAATCTGAGAAAAATTTTCTCTTCGTTGGTATCATACCACTTGGGAAGCACCCTTGATGATAGATAATTTGCAAAAGTCCGCATACCATGGTGCTTCGTCCACTCTCCATTCGTTTCTCATCCGAAATGTTTACGAAATTGGCATTTCCACCTTATCTCCCTTGATTGGTCTCTCAATTCTTGACAAATGATCGGCTACTTACATTTTTTCGACCCCTTCTTGTCTCGAATCTCCAACTCAAACTCTTGAAGTAGTAGAATCCATCTTATCAACCGAGGTTTTGCTTCTTGCTTCGCAAAAGGTGTACCGAGTCTTTGAATGGTCCGTGTAAACGATTACCTTCGCATCTAAAAGGTAAGAACAAAACTTGTCAAAAGCAAACACCACACCAATAATTCTTTTCGGTGGTGGTGTAATTTCATGTGCATCAACAAGTGTCTTGCTAGCATCTGAATTACATGCACGTTTATTTTATTTTTTTCTTTGACCTAATACTACCCCTAAAAGCAAAGTCACTAGCATCACACATTAGTTCAAATGGTGGGAGTCCCAATCCCCAGGGAGGCTTGCTATAATAGGTGCAGAAACTAGCAATTTTTTTAAAGTTAGGAAAGCATGCATGCAATCATCATCAAAATCAAAAACAACATCTTTATTCAATAGATTGCAAAGGGGTTTAGAGATCTTAGAAAAATCCTTTATGGGAAGCGTCGTAAACCCCCGCATGCCCCCAAAAGCCCCCGGACTACTTTGACATTTGATGGCGGTGGTAGCTTCTCAATTACTTCTGTCTTTGCCCGATCAACTTCAATCCCATCCTTGGAAATCCTATGCCTGAGCACAATTCCCTCTTGGACCATGAAGTGACATTTCTCCCAATTCAGCACCAAATTTGTTTCCTTGCATCGCTGTAAAACAAGAGACAGATTTGTTAGACAATTATCAAATGATGACCCAAAAACTGAGAAGTCATCCATGAAGACTTCTATGAATCTTTCCACCATGTCTCCAAAGATTGACATCATGCATCTTTGGAATGTTGCTAGGTGCATTGCATAACCCTTTAGGCGGACAATGTTTGGTAAGCAAAGGTGCCGTGAGAGGGCAAGTGAAGGTCGTTTTCTCTTGATCCTCGGAGGCGATGGTAATTTGGTTATATCCTGAATAGCCATCCAAGAAACATAATATTCATGTCCCTGCAACCTCTCCAACATCCCGATCGATGAAGGCAATGGAAAAATGATCCTTCCTTGTCACCTCGTTCGGTTATGGTAATTAATGCATACTCTCCCAACCCGTTACCGTCCTTGTTGGAATCCAACTCATTTCTCATTCTTCACAACGGTAATCCCTCCTTTCTTTGGAACAACTTGCATCGGGCTCACCCATGGACTATCGGAAATCGGATAGATGATCCCCGCATCTAAGAGTTTCACCACCTCTTTCTCACCACTTCCTTCATTGAAGGATTCAATCTCCGTTGTGGTTGTACCCTCGGCTTAAGTCATCCTCCATGAGAATCTTATGCATGCAAAATAGGGTGAGATACCTCTAATGTCCGTAATGGTCCATCCAATCGCCGCCTATGTTCTCAACAACTCTAATCAACTTCTCTTCCTCTAAGGCACTTTCAAATCTGCACTAATAATCACCGGAAAAGTATCTGAATCTCCAAGATAGACATATTTGAGGTGAGGCGGTAAAGGTTTCAGTTCAAGCCTTGGGGCTTCTTTATTATTTTCCTTTGCCCTCTCTTTGTCAAGGTCAAACTCCTCAAATTCTGCATCTTGACTCTCCTCAATCGGTTGGAGTGCTTCTAATATTCTAGCATCGTTCCTTGCTGATTCTTCTACCTCTCAGTTTCGATTTGGCTATACTGCGCTTCTAGAGGTAGTTAGGGATGTTTTCTTCCATGGACCTCCCACAACAAGTTCATCCTGCGTCCACACTAAAACATGAATCCGCTTCCGATGGAAACTTCATTGCATCAAACACATTAAAAGTGACTGTTTCATCCGGAACCCTTAACAGCAACTTTCCTTCTTGTACATCAATCAGGGCTCTCCCCGTGGCCAAGAATGGTTGGCCCAAAATGAGAGGAATCTCCTTATCCTTTTCCATGTCCAGCACTACAAAGTCCGCTGGAAATATTATTTTCCCCCACCTTACTAAAACATCTTCAACTATCCCCCTCGGGTGCTTTATCGACCGATCCGCTAGTTGCAAGCGACATTGTTGTTGGCTTCACTTCACCAATCCCTAATCTCCTTGAAAAGAGAAAAGGGCATCAAATTTATACTAGGCTCCTAAATCACAAAAGCACTTTCGATCAAAAGTAATATCCCTTATGACACAAGGAATAGTAAAACCCCCTCCCTGGATCTTTGAGCTTGAGGGTAATTTCTTACGGAGGATTGCCTTTGCACTCTTGTTAGCATCACCGCTTTCCTCATCTTCTAATTTCCTTTTGTTCGAAAGGATTTCCTTGAAGAACGCATAACTTGGCATTTCGTGCATCTTGCAAAAGGAATGTTAATATGCAATTTCTTAAAAATTTCAATGAACTTAGAAAATTGCTTATCCCCGATTCTTTTCTTTTTCAATCTGCGAGGAAAAGGCAAGGTGGGGGTGTGATGTGCTAATTCTGGTGGTATCTCGAGGGAATGGCATTTTCTCCTTCTTCTTTTTGCCCTTCATCCTCTTTTCTTTTTCTCTTCCTCCAAGGCACCTGAATTTTTCTTCACAATTAATCTCTTCATCGATTCTCTCTTCAAACTCCTTCCTTTAGGGTTGCTCCACCTCTTTTGTAGACTGGACCTACCCTCTTCCAACAACCGTCCCACTTCTCAAAATTATGGCATTTGCTTGTTCACGTGGGTTGGTTACAATATTACTTGTAGAGAGAACCCCGTGGTCTATCATTCGGCCTTCTAGCCCAATTGGCCCATCAACACCTCAAGATTCCGAATGGGACCCGCCCTTGGTTCCTAAAGTTTGTCCTCGTCTCATTCATGAACCCCGTAGTTTCTTGCATGAATTTCCGGGAACAAATCCTCTAACCCGATACTCTTTGATCTCGGTTGGTTGGTCACCCCTCTGGTTATTTGGAACTTGTCTCGGTTCCATTGGTTACCTTGTTGATTGATTTTCCCAAGCCGAGATTTGGATGATGTCTCCACTTTGGGTTGTATGTGTTGGAGAACGGATTGTTCGGTGTCTTTTGATTTCTGCCAAGTAATTTACTTGCTCCCTTGATGAAGGCAGCGGTGCAAATGTGTTTCCGACTTGGCACTCGCTGCTCCACATGGTTTCTGCACAAAAATCACATGTTAGTTGAGGTGCTTGTATAGAATTTACTGCATAGTTCCCAATTGTTTTTGGAGTGCGGGTGAGTTGATTTTGAGATGGCGTGAAAACATCTACTTCATGAAGACCCAAGATTTCCTCGTTGTTACTCCTCTCATTCGGTCTTTGATAGTTGTTGCTTGCCAAAACCTCAAGCAACTCATACGCCTTCTTGGTGTCTTATTACGCAAAGCCCCTCTGAGCGCATCCACCATGGTTTGCACATTACCCATCAAACCATTATAAAATGTTTGGACTTGAAGCCAAGCGGCAAACCATGATGTGGGCACTTCCTCATCAATTCCTTGTATCTCTCCCAAGCCTCGTACAACGACTCGGCATCATCTTGTAGAAATGATGTGATGTCATTTCTCAACTTGTTACTTATGGAGGAAAGAACTTGGTCAAGAATTTTTGTTGCGGATCATTCCATGTTATGTCGTTCCCAGTGGTAATGCCATTAACCCCACCCCTTGCTTTATCTCCCAATGAGAATGGGAATAAACGCAGGGCCTAATAGCATCATCCACACCTCCATTTGACTTGAAGGTATTGCAAATTTCCGGGAAATTTGCAATGTGCGATCGGATCCTCCTTCAAATCACCGTTGAATCTTACCATTGCTTCGATCATCTGGATGATTGCCGCCCGATCTCAAAGTTGTTAGCCCTATCTTGTCGGTCCTAGTAATACTTGACCCACTTAGTTCCTGTAGGGAACTGAAAATTCCCTCGGTGTCTATTTTCTTGTTGACCATTTTCAACAATAACTTCTTCCGCTTCTGCGGTAGGATTATCTCTTTCTCTTCTCTCTCTGTTTAGTCTTCTTACAGTCCTCTCAAGCTCAAGGTCAACAGGAACCACTGGTTGACGTCTTGCTCTTCGCATAAACTGAATGAACACAAGTGAAAGAAAAGTGAAATCACAACTCTAACAAAAATTAAAAACAAAAATTAAAACTTCAATCTAGTTAAACTCAAGGAAAACTCAATGTTAACTTAAAACAGTTCCCCGGCAACGGCGCCAAAAACTTGATGCGTGTTTACTACAACATGCAAAACTAGCAAGTGCACTAGTCGCTCAAGTAATAGAGTGATGGGTAGGATATCGTTCCCACGAGGACTGGTAGCAAAGCACTAAGTTTCCTAACGTTAACAAGTTGAAGCAACCAAAAATCTTGGATTGGTGGGAGCAAATTGTAATTGAAAGAAAACCCAAAAATAAAATTTAACAAAGAATTAATTTTTAAAAAGGAAAGCAAATGAAACACTGAATATCAATTTAAGTAAAACGGGTAGGGTTTTGACTTCGTTTGGATTTTATGGGTTAAACCTAAGGAGTTACTTATTTTCACATTCCACACGCAATGGTTGTAAATCGGATTCACTACTATGTTAACATACCCTCTCGGGCTATGTCTTCCTATTCATCCTTATTAACATTCCGCACCCAACAAATTGAAGGTTAATAATTCTAAAATCATGAAGCACAAGAATCCTAAATTGATTTCATTAATTCTTGAATCTATCTCTAGCATCCAATACTATAATGGTTATTACCCAAGAAGCTTAACATGAATTATTTCTCAATCTCATCATGTTCATAACATACAGCATTTAATTGCAGAGTAACACACAACCAAAACTTATTCACATGGAAATAACACAATCAAATACTTAACCCATTTCAAATCCAAACTACAATCAAAACCCTAACCCATAGAAGATTAGTTCATAGCTAAATTAACAATACAAAAACGAAAAATAGAAATAAACAAGTTAAACATAATGAAACTGAGATGAAAGAATAGAAATCTCCCCAAAAGATGAATCTTCCAGTCAAAATCTGAATCTTCCCTTTAACAATCCAAAAACTCCAGCTTTTTCTCTAAGGAAATGTAAAAGACGGCTAAACCTAACAGCTTAAGCCCCCCGCAAAAAGTTCCTTTTTTTTTCTTTTATACCTAGTCCTAAAACCCCCCAAGTCAAAAACACGCACACGAAACTATCGTTTACAAAGCTTTTGAAAACTTTGGTAGCCGCCGCGGCCCGGAAGAACGAAAATTCCGCCGTTCTCTAGGCCTGCTTGCCGCGGCGAAGACAATTCCCTTCGCGAGGGAAGCCTCCTTCAAAGGTTTTGAAATTTATGAGCTTGCCACTCGCTTGCTTTTCGTTCGATTCTTCGATTTTCGGCTCTTTTCCTTGGAAACAAGCTTCATCGTGCGTTGTCCCATCTCAGGAACTCTCCTATCTTAAAGAAATCCGCACAATTCTGAGTCAAAACTATCCAATTTTGTCTTTATTCGCTCATAAAGTCCATTTTA
This sequence comes from Pistacia integerrima, assembly GCA_026225825.1. Classification (NCBI taxonomy): domain Eukaryota; kingdom Viridiplantae; phylum Streptophyta; class Magnoliopsida; order Sapindales; family Anacardiaceae; genus Pistacia; species Pistacia integerrima. The sequence continues at coordinate 43,672,276 of CM047749.1, forward strand.
ACCTGAAACACGAAAAGTAAAGAATTAAGCACCAATTGGGTAAAAATGCCTTTGGGAAAGTACACAAATCCGACAAAAAGATCAAATGGGGGCGTATAATTTACGGATTATCAAATGACAAGTTGTGGACTTGGTTTTTTCAATAATTACGTACAATAGTGCCTGATAGTGACGAGTTGTGTATAATATCCGATAGGCACAACTCTATAAATGAAAAAGGATTGCCACTATTTACCCGAAGCACATCACGATTCTATATGAAGGGAGGCACCTTGGTGAGAACATAAAAACAAAAGTTTAAGTGTGATGGCCTCCATCGACATACTACATGGTAGCAAAAGCATCGAGGGTTGATGAGTTGAGGAGCATGTCCCGGCAATCCGAATCAAGGATGATATAGTTGCTAAGTATCTTGAGCATGATGTTGGTTTCTAGCGATGGAGTAGAGCTTACTTTCCTGGAAGAAGGTTTGATGTCATGACCATGAACATAACCGAGTCCATAAATTCGGTGTTGTTAATAGAAAAAGAGTTTCCAATAGTTGCACTTTTTGATGTAATCTAGAGGACATTGTCACAGTGGTTCTATGAGTGTCCTACGAAGTCGGATAATTTTACTACAACCCTAGTTATCGTATGAAAAAATTATTGTGAAAATGTATGCAAAATGTCAAATGCTTGTTTGCCTATCCTCTTAATGCTCAAGAGTTCATTGTACACGACTATGAGTGCGGATGCCCCACCTGGTTGGCGTTGTTAGTAAAACTTGCAGTGTAAAGTTTGGCTTGACATTCAATGTTTACCTTGTCCTCATGCACCCTAGCGGGACTGAAACACCAATGGAAGCCGGATTTTGGTTCAGGAATTTACATGGAACTGTGCTCCCCTCTCTATATGGAAAATCACTACATGTTAGCTTATTCAGAAACAATATATCTAGTGCCTCCAGAAGAGCAGTGGGTAGTGTCGCCAGAGTTGGCTCACATTATCATCCATTCGCCATTCAAGAAGACAACAAAGGGGGAGAAAAAGAGTTAAACGTATTCCATCAGCCTTTGAGGTTCCCCCGGAAAGATGAATAAGTGCTCAATTTGCAACAACGACCCACAAAGAAAAGTAGTTGCCCACAGAAGTAATCACATGCGAGATCCCAAAAATTAGGTTCGAAGAAGGATGAAATTCAGAGAGTTGCCAAGGCCAACCGTTGATGAGTTATTGTTTTCAATTATTGGTTTTTTAAATTTTATTATTACCTTGAATAAATCATTATTATTACCTTGAATAAATCATTCTTTATATTTAGTATTCTTGTTACATGGCGTAAATATTTGTTGGTGATTTTAGTTTGGAATTAGGTTGTCAAATTGAGGAGAACGTATGGAATTAATATGTGTTGGTAATTTTAGTTTGTCAAAATTCAGGAGAAAAGATGGAAAAGTATGTATTGCCCATGATCGCTTAAGCAACAAAGGGTTTTTCATAAAGGATCGCTTAAGTGATCTCGGATTGTTAATCGACCAAGTGAAAAAGAGAATGAATACCAAGCGATATTAGGATACAGCTTAGGCGATCATGCACCTAGGCAAATATTGATTCTTCCCGTCACATGATGCTTAATAAAGGATCGCTTAAGCGATCTCGATTGTGGTCGACCAAGTGAAAAAAGAGAATAATCGCTTAAGCGATATTAGGATCGCTTAGGTGATCATGCACCTGGGCAAATATTGATTCTTCCCATCACATGATCGCAAGCGAACCAAAAATCGTAAGCGACCAAGTGAAAAAAGAAGAATCGCTAAGCAATATCACGGATTGTTAGAGTAGATGCCCTAGAGCCAATCAATTATTGTAGAATCGACTCTTTATAATAATGTTCATTAATCAATAATAAAAGGCATTTTATTCTATATCGCGTAAATCATTGTTATTGCAATACGTATTGATATATGTCCTTAGAATGGTATAACCGTGATGAGGGTATCAACTGTTTCAAATCTTGATAGTGAGAACCCTATAAGCACATATGGTGGCCATTCTAGAAAGCGTCAGAGCCCCGATATTATTCTAAAGTAAGGGCACGAGATAATATGGTTTGGGCTATCATAGTGTTGAACGACTCTGTCCAAAAGGCGTTGTGATCTCACTTGGTCAAAGGTTGTTTGGATGACAACCTTGGGTGCAACACATGGGTACTTGTTGTGGCGAATCACATTGCGCAAGTTCACGGGACAGACCTACCCTAGAGGATTCCATATGGATGGTAACCCAAGTGTCTATGGAACAAATCCTTTCTTAACGAATGGTGGTGGCATGTGATCCTTGGGACTCGAGATCACCGCGCTGTGCAGCCGATTGGTGCGGTTTGACACTAGCCTAACGTAGTCTATTCGGAAGTTGTCAATATAGGTGGGTGATTGGGCCTGCATCAAGGAGTGTATCAAGACTATGGTGGATTGACAAAGGATTCATCACCTCCAAAAGGGTGGGCACGAGAGAAGTTATCTCACCGGCGTAATTCGGTATATGGCAATGACACTAAAACTATGGTCAAAAGTGGGATTGAGTTGTTGCTCTATCCGGTTTATAATCAAAAAGTCGGATTGGTCCAGCCCTTGAATACATAATATCGAGTAACCAAGAAAGTTGACACTATTTCTATGCCTTGTCTCGTCTCGTCGAGATAATGTATGATGAAAGGATCGATATACGCTAACCATATCATTGTGAGTAGCTACTTTCTTGAATCCGAATCTATCGGGTGGTCATGATGCCCTTGCTGAGGCTAATCTTGGAAGTACGTATATTAGTGAGACGATTAATTGATGTTAATCGCGATACTATACACTACCGGTATGATGAGGAGCCTATGGGTCACACACATAGAAGATAATTTAAGACTCAGGAAGAAAGAAGGGCGTTTTCATCTTTTTTTGGGCGAAAAGGGTATTTTGGTAATTTCACAATGCAATTAAATTTCTGAGGTCGTAGCCCTTTTATTTAATTGTTAGAAAAATTAAATAAGTGGGAAATTACATTTAAATATGTGTTAGCATATATTTAAAAAAATTATCATTATTGTTAAATGTTAATATATATATTAAATATCTATTAATGGATTTTAATTGAAGATAATGATGAATTAAAATAAATATCTAATTGGGAGTGTTTGGTAACATGGGGTGTTTGGGTTGGAGCCCAAGCCTATTCTATTTGGGAATAAGGCAATTAAAAACATCACTATAAAAGAAAATGTTTCTTTGTAAAATGCAATTGTTTTTCATTACACTCATTTTTCATTGAAAAGAGAAAACACATAGCCCCAAAAACTCTCATCCCCACGAAGATTTTGCTTTTGCAAAGAATCAAAGTTCTTCTTTGATTTTTCTTCTTGTTTCTTAAGGCTAAGGAGGATCTAGCAAATCCCTCCTTAGTTCCTTGTGATTGTCTTCGTGTGACTACGTCGGTTCCGATCCTACACTTGGGTGTAGCAAATACATTGAGACAAAAGTTGGAGGAGCCTCCCGGGCGTGCGTATGATTCCTTAAACCTTGAAAAAGATTTTTATAGATTTAATATATATTGTATAAAGCGTGATTTTTGTACCCGGATCTTGGGTTCTAAGGAAGCGATCCAAGTAGTTTATGTTTTGTTTTCCGCTACGTAACTGGGTCGTTCATAACACGGATCTCTTAGGCGATCATGCACCTGGCAGATACCTTGTGTATTTAGACTTTTGAATGACTACTGAACATATTGTTTGTTCAAATGGTTTTGCACAGTTACAACTCCGTACATAAAATTAAATTATCTACACTTATTATATTACTGTTTTTAGTCCTTTTTTATTTAATATTTATTATTATCGAGCCATAACTGTGAAAAACTATCTGCACAAACAATCTGTTGATTAGTCATTAAACTTCATTTACTCCATGGTTATAGAGTTCTGGCACAAAAGGGAGAGCATATGGTTACAGAGTTCAATTTTATATTATTTTTATATTTTTTTATACATTATTTTCTTACCAAGAACTAACAAAAATAATAGAATAATAATAGATATATCAGTGTTAAGCGAGACATTATACATAAGCCATGATTTGCTTAAGTTATATCTCACATCGCTTAAGCGATCATTTCTAATTTCCTTTGTACTGTATAATAATATACTATTTTTTTTCAAAATGATTGTTTGTTTAATTATTTAGGAAATATTAGTATATTTCCTAAATAATTACTTTTAGTCCCCTTAAGTTAATTAATTTCATAAATACCCCCAGAAAAAAGTTTAAAAATTAACAAAAACACCCCCACCTACCCACGGTACCAAATTCTAGTAACCATTGACGGAATCTGGCGGAATAGGGCGTTATAATATAGACCGGTCAGATCTGACGGGTAGGGCATTGATATGGCCTTTTACGGCCACATCAACCATGGATCTGGCTAGAAAAGGCCAGATCTACGGCCAAATGTGGTCGTCGAGGACCGCAAAAGTTCGGATCTGACCATGAGCAATGGTCAAATATATGGCCATCGTTTTTGGTCAACGATGGCCAATATTTAGTCGTCCTTGACCGTCAACGACGGCCATTTCTTTCAGCGGTCCCATGATGGCCACACGTGGCTTTTTCTTTTCCCGGCTAGATCCACTGTGGATATGGCCGAAAAAGGCCGCATCGGTGAATTACCAGCCACTTTCGGTTGTTTGTAGGCCGTTCTGATAGATTTCGCACCCCACCGACTTATGGTTTCTCTGAATCAGGCAAGGTATGGGTGAGTAGGGGTGTTTCTGTTAATTTTTAAACTTTTTTCTAGGGGTATTTAATGAAATTAATAAACTTAAGGGATCTAAAAAATAAATAAAATATACTAATATTTCCTAAATAATTAAACAAACAAATATTTTGGGAATAAGATTGGGAATATGGATAGGAATATTCAACCAAACTCACCATTTATGTTATGAAGAAAGAAGAAGAAGAAATTCGCTTGATCGCTTAAGCGATTTAATGTCTCACTTAACACTGAAAGATCTATTGTTATTCTATTATTTTTGTTAGTTCTTGGCAAGAAGGTAAAATATAAAAAATATAAAATTGAACTATGGAACCATATGCTCTGCACTCTATAGACCAAAAGAGTGCCAGAATTTTTCACAAACTTTTTCACTATGAACAACGGCTTGCTCCTCTTATAACAACAATTTTTTAGCACAACTGCTGTAACATTCTTAAGCGACTAAGGCTAAATAGACGAGATCGCTTAAGTGATTAAGGGTAATTTACTTGAATTATTTATCTCCCAAGTTTATGTACATATGTTTAATATAGACGTAAACATTTTATACCATATATGTTTGATATAGACGTAAAAGAACTATATGTTTAATAAAAATATAATAACGGTCATGGTTCACTGAACGAATCATAAACCCTATATATTTAACATAGATGTAAACATTCTACACCTTATATGTTTGATATAGACGTAAAAGAACTATATGTTTAATATAAATATAATAACGGTCATGGTCTACTGAACGAATCATAAACCCTATATCTTTAGCATAGATGTAAACATTCTATACCTTATATGTTTCATACTGACGTAAAAGTACTATATGTTTAATTAAAATATAATAACGGTCATGGTCCAACTGAACGAATCATAAACCCTATATGTTTAGCATAGACATAAACATTCTACACCTTATATGTTTCATACTGACGTAAAAGAACTATATGTTTAATATAAATATAATAACGGTCATGGTCCACTGAACTAATCGTAAACCCTATATGTTTAGCATAGACGTAAACATTCTACACCTTATATGTTTCATACTAACGTAAAAGAACTATATGTTTAATGAAAATATAATAACGGTCCTGGTCCACTGAACGAATCGTAAACCCTATATGTTTAGCATAGACGTAAACATTCTACACCTTATATGTTTCATAATTGATTTAAAAGAACTATATGTTTAATGAAAATATAATAACGGTCATGGTCCACTGAACGAATCGTAAACCCTATATGTTTAACATAGACATAAACATTCTACACCTTATATGTTTGATATAGATGTAAAAGAACTATATGTTTAATATAAATATAAGAACGGCCATGGTCCACTGAACGAATCATAAACCCTATATGTTTAGCATAGACGTAAACATTCTACACCTTATATATTTCATACTGACGTAAAAGAACTATATGTTTAATTAAAATATAATAACGGTCATATTCTACTGAGAACGAATCGTACACCTTATATGTTTAACATAGCGTTAATCACTTAACCGATCTTCTAAAATACAATAAATAAAATCCGAATACACAAAATCGCTTAAGCGATTTACTATATCGCTTAAGCGATCCTGTATATTTAGACTTAGTCGCTTAAGAGATTCGGTGGTATTTATGATATTGCTTAACCGATCCTAACCTTTTACACTTGGTTGATTAAGCGATTTACGATCGCTTAAGCGATCACGAACAAAGAATACATAAGTGCCCACACGGACGATTGCTTAAGCGATGTCCGCGAACATGGTTAGTTAAGCGATCTTAAATCGCTTAAGCTATCATTACCGAGGCAGAATCATTTGCCTAGATCTATAATCGCTTAAGCGATCCTTCTGTATCGCTTAAGCGATTCTTTGCTTTTACTCTTGGTCGCTTAAGCAATTTTAGATCGCTTAAGCAATCTTGTCGGAGGTAGAATCAACATCTGCTCAGATCTATGATCGCTTAGCGATCCTTACGTATTGCTTAAGCGATTCCTGGCTTTTACTCTTGGTAGCTTAAGCAATTTCATATCGCTTAAGCGATCTTGACGGAGGCAGAATCAACATCTGCCTAGATCTATGATCGCATAAGCAATCTTACGTAACGCTTAAGCAATTCCTAGCTTTTACTCTTGGTCGCTTAAGCGATTTTAGATCGCTTAAGTGATCTTGTCCAAGCAGAATCTTCTCTTGGTCGCTTAAGAGTTATTTGTGGTCGCTCATATATGTAATTGTTTGGTACCATGCCTGTCTTTAAGTTAATTAATTTCAAAATTACCGTGATTGGGATACATTTCTACCTCACTCATTTCCCTCCCAAATCCGAAAAGAATTTGTATCTCAAAATTAGGTAATTTATATCAATCTAATTCATCACAAATCAAAATATAAAAGACATCAATGTAATTGAAAATTTCAACTTAAAATCATCCATAATAGTGCCAAAACACAATAATTCCTAAGACATGTAACTCTAGTTTTGATTGTAATAAAATTTCCTCCACCCAAACAATTGCAAAGCAGAACCCAATTCCAAGTACCATTTTTCGTCTCATTTCCCTTCCATGCATTCTCATTTCCCTCCTGTGACCTACCAACCAGCCTTTGAGAAGTTTTTGAATTCTGTATAATCATTGTCTGAGATCATTATTTGGTACCAGTAGCCTTGATTGCAGATGCCTCATCCTACCAACCAGCCTTTAAGAAGTTTTTAAAATTCTGTATAATCACTGTCGGAGATCATTGTTTGGTACCACACCTTGCCAACAACCTTGATTGTAGAAGCCTCCTCCTACCAACCAGCCTTTGAGAAGTTTTTGAATTCTGTTTGCCAGGAACTTGTCTGAGATCATTGTTGGGTACCATGCCTTGCTAGCAGCCTTGATTGCAGATGCCTCCTCATGCCAAACAGCCTCTGAGAAGTTTTTGAATTCTATTTGCCAGGAACCTGTCTGAGATCATTGTTTGGTACCATGCCTTGCTAGCAGACTTGATTACAGATGCCTCATCCTTCCAACCAGCCTTTGAGAAGTTTTTGAATTCTGTTTGCCAAGAACCGGTCTGAGATCATTGTTTGGTACCATGCCTTGCCAGTAGCCTTGATTGCAGATGCCTCATCCTGCCAACTAGCCTTTGAGAAGTTTTCAAATTCGGTTTGCCAGCAACCTATCTGAGGTCATTGTTTGGTACCATGCCTTGCTAGCAACCTTGATTGTAGATGCCTCTCATTGTTTGCCAAGAACCTACAAAATTTTCCAGCACACACCTGCAGCCACGTTGAACTTTTGTAAATAAAAAAATAATAATAAAAAAGTTATGGAGTGCAAGATTGAGAAGTTTACTGAGTCCGTCTCTTTCGATAAAGCTCTATATAAGCATGACACCTACAGCATTAGCACCACAACCCAAGTATCAACATCAACATCAACATCATGTAAACTACAAAATTCAAAGTCCAACTTCCATACCTTTTGATTGGGTTCTGGTCACTCAAAATGGATCTATATGCCCATGGAAGCACTCAACAACCGAGCACTCCTGACAGTTGCTCATTGTTTCATCATTCAAGCCATCCATCGGTGTGTTGGTCATGTCGAACTTAATAAATTTCAGGGCATATGCCCCACAATCAACACTATAATAGGAAAAAGACATTAGTATTAGAATCAGCTTATAGAACAATTATATATGTAAGTTAGTTTTATACAAAATTTACCTTGACTCATTTGTTGGGACAGGAGAGCGCTTAAGTGGCCACTTTCTGGTAAGTACTTAATCACTAAAGTGCTCAAACATCCCGCTGTTATGCAACAGCCACGGGAACAACACAGACAGTGGCTCCAACTCGATCTCCAACTGCTTGTCTCGACAAATAGTTGGGTTGCAATCAAGGATCTTCAGCAACCCTCCTCTAGAAGCACGACAACTGTATCCAGTGCATATCTCTGATGTTGATGATGCAGTAGACTCTTTTAACCTTTGCCCAATTGTGGCCATATTTAGGCCTTTCCCCCTATACATACTGCATAATCCTGTCATCAAACTTAAAATTATCAGGGACGCAGTCCAAGTCTTCTGGGCCCAATCTTTTTCGCTTGGCTCCGTTTTACTACACCTCTACCAACGACCTTTTTAATTAAATTGCGATATGTTGAAACAAGCATTTGGCCAAACGCCACATCGGTGATGGCACAGATGAGATACAATAGATCACCATTACTGGTCTATCGTAGCCTTATCAGTGCTAATACCTCATCGATGTGCTGCGTCAAACAAAAACAGCATGATAAGTATACAATAGCTTATGGAAAACATAAGCAAAAATAAGGAAAATTAAGCGAAAACAACTCATCGAGTCCTCAAGCCACCTGCCCATCGTCAACAACTATTCAAACCATTCCCGACTATAATCACCTGTCTTACACTTTACATAGGCTTCACTTCCTGATTCATTATAATAGGCATAGAAGAGTTTTTTCTTTTCCTCCTCTATTGGCCTATACAAATCGACCTTTGAGTCCATTTTTGCTTGCCCACTTCCTCCCCCTTCCTTCATTTGTACATCCCCGCTTCCCTCGCCTCCTCCATTATCACTACCCCACTTCCTCCACCAACCTCCTTAACCTCCTCCATTTTTGCTTCTTCCTCAATTTGTTTCTTAATTTTCTTCTTCTTTCCATGTGTTACTACCGTGTAAGGCGATTTGACAAACTTGCTCTTTCGGCTCTCTCTTTTCAGCCCAGGTTGCACTTCAACCGCCTTTAATACTCTACCAACTTCCTCCTCCACCGTACCAAATTTCTCTGCCACCTTATCCACTTTCTCCTCCACCCTTTTCATTTGCTCTTCCATCTTGTCAAACCTCTCATAAACGGCTATTGTAAAACTCTCAAACAAACCGTTTATGAGGTCAACCACCTCATTCTCCCGACCCCGACGCCTAGGCAAAGCGATACTTGTTGTACCAGTTTACTGAGGCATACAAACCTCTTCCTTCCCTTTCCTCCCCCTCCTCATCCCTCCTGTCGATTGGAGCTTTATCATCCTCGACGTCAACCACGTTCTCAAGTAGTGGCCCTGTAACTTTCGCCACATGCTTGACCCCTGCTAGGTCCTGTATCAAGCGGTCTATCCGTTCATCCCTTTCATCCTCTAGTGGTTCAAAAGATGTGACATACTACTTTTTCGCTTCACCCCTAGTAGTGGTGAGGAAGGGACGGACGACTCCCTGCAATAAGAAACAAAATCAATCAGATTGAAGCGACATTTTTAAGCAAGTGCATATTCAAAAGCTTAATCCTTTAATCTTACCCGAGCCGCTTCAATTTCAATGTCTATTTGGTCGTAATCCCAATGGGTACACTTCTCGACATGCCACCGTAACATCCTAGGAAATTGATGTCGCACATCTGAACTCTTCCTCTCCACCCCCCCCCCCCCCCCCCCCGCGCCTTAGCGAAGACATGGACGGCCTCATACATCCAAGCCTACCTTGTAAAAAAATAGTCCATATCATAATTCAAACACATATATTACAAAAAATATAACAAAAAGCTATTAATATTTACCTGCATTGCCCATGGGAAGCCAAACAAATTATATGTGCTCGGTCTATCCTTCCCGGCCTATTAGGAGTGCTTTAATGCCATGTCTTTTGCTTATAGGGAGTCCATGGTTCACTTAAATGATACCAATCCCCATGGATAAGCATTAAAGAAGTCCAAGTTGCTTGCAAACATCACCCAATCCATATCAACGACTTTTGTGGAGTCACCAACCATTATGATCAAATGTAAGAACAATACTAAGCATAGTTTGAACTTCTCTGAATTGGTTAACCGAACTACTTCTATCCTCTCCTCTAAATTATGTCCTGTAATAGATGCTTCCCCCTGCAAAACCTTGTTAGCCAACCTTATGGCTGCCCTACTCTCCTTTATTGCATTTGCCTCATTCGCATTTGGCGATTTCCAACATCCTAAGCCTGTCACCAAGGCATAATCCATCATCCCAAAAAGTAGTGGCTTTCCATCCACCACGAACCACATTTCTTACTTTTTTTTGCATTTTACTGAGTGCAGCAACATATAATGCACTCCCTGCCCCCAGAACGCCTTTTTCCAAATTGTTCCAATATCAAAAAAATGACTGAAACAAGTCTCTTTGAATCGTTGTGGACCATTCCTCAATACCCTTAAAATCCTCTTTATTCTCTCAAAAACATCCCAACTCGACCTCACTGTCACCCTTACGGGGAAGTATGGTACCTGATCGCTCACAATGTCTAACCTGTAGTCTCTACAATTTACGGTCCACAAAATCTGTACAATCGATAAAAACAAAATATCATCAAAATAAATAAATAAATAAATAAACCAAAACAACTAATAGGCTGCCAACATACTTTGTTGACAAAGAAAAAGTATCATACAATCAATTTAGAAATTACCTCTGTAAAGAGAGATTAGTACATAATTCAGGAGAAATTACCTCTGTGGTCGCTTAAGCGATTTTGGATCGCTTAAGAGATCTTGATTTTGCCTCGTACAAGATCTCTTAAGCAATCTGAAATCGCTTAAGCGGCCAAGAGTAAAAGCGATGAATCACTTAAGCGATATCAGAGCTGGGCAGATGATTCTACCTCGGACAAGATCGCTTAAGCGATCGGGATCACTTAAGCGATACAAAGGATCACTTAAGCAATCTTAGATCTGGGTAGATGTTGATTCTGCCTCGGACAAGATCGCTTAAGCGATCTGGAATCACTTAAGTGACCATGAGTAAAAGAGATGAATCACTTAAGTGATACAAATGATCGCTTAAGCGACAGTATAGAGCAATACTCCCAAAACAAATACGTACCCTTTCTTCGTCGACCTCCTCGTCGCCTGCATTCTCGTCGGCCTCCTTGTCGCATACATTCTCACTTGAATTCTCGCTGGACTCCTCCTCCTCACCTAAATTCTCCGTTCGGCCTCCTCCTTTTTAAAACCGTTTTGCGATTCTTCTCTCCGTTGTATTGCCGCCATCGTCTCCTCTATCTGTGGACCACCTTCACTAATCGGATGATGCCTGGAGCAGCCATTGAACTGCTTGCGCCATCGGACTCTAGGAGTCGAAGTGGCGTTGGGTTTTCCTCCTCATTGTGAATGTCAGCCATGGTTTAGGATTGAATTTGGTGTGAAAATTTGTAGTTTCGATTGTGAATGTGGACTATATTGCCAAAAATTGCAGAGATTCCATTTAGGGTTCAAGAAATCGATTTTAGGATTGAATTTGGTGTGAAAATTTGCAGTTTCGATTGTGAATGTGGACTGTATCACCGGAAATCATAGAGATTCCGTTTAGGGTTCAAGAAATCGATTTCAGGATCGAATATGGTGTGAAAATTTGCAGTTTTGATAAAAAATCGCAGAGATTCCGTTTAGGGTTCAAGAAATTGATTTTTGCCTAATGAGTTTCGATTAAGCAATTTGAATGGGTGGGGCTCATTTTTAAATTTCAAATTTTAAAAAACTTTCATTAATTATGAGTTGGCCCACATATGTTTTAATCTTTTCATTTTAACCCATTTTACATGTTTAATGAATCCTAACTGTGCCACGTTAGCTTCTCTAAATTAAAAAAAAAAATGAAAAACATTTTCAAGGCTATTTTATTAAATGGAAACTTGGGATGGCCAAGGAGTTAAATTTTCTCATAAATACTTGCAAACTCTCATCTCCGGTGAGATTGTACTATTTAAATGTAAATCCACAAAAAACTAAGCTAGTTTGAACCCTAGATAATCCACCAACGCCACTACTTAAATGGCCTCTAAAATCTTTCTTCGTCGTTGTTATTCTTCTTCTGAAACGGTTACTGAAACCAAAATCTCATCTTTATTGACAAATTCATGTACAGTGACTACAACTATACCAAAAGATTCACTACATAACATTGAAGGGGTAGCGAGGCTTGATAAATTCCTTCAAAAAGATTGTAAAGAAGGTACTATCACTCTTGATGAAGCATGCTATTTCTTTTGTTTAATGACTCATATGCAACCCAAACCACCGATTTCTTCATTCAACTAGTTGTTTGGAGCTCTTGGTAAGAAAAAGTTTTATGAATATGTTATTTTGTTGTACAAGAGAGTGGGTTCAATTGGGTTGTTGCCGGATTTGATTACTTTGAATATTTTAATGAATGTTTTTGTAATGTGGGCAGAGTATGTGATGGTTTTGTTGCTTTTGGGAGGATTTTGAGGTGGAGTTTTAGCCCAAATGTTGTGACTTTGACTTCTTTGATTAAAGGATTATGTTTGGAGAATAAGAGTTCGGAGGCTACGAGGTTGTACAAGAAAATGGTTGTGTTTGGGGTTATGCCTAACGTGATTACGTATGTGACTTTGATTAACGGGTTGTGTTAGAGAGGAAAGGCAGAGGAAGCTAATGGGTTGATGGGATTGATGATTCAAAGAGGTTTGTAGCCTAATGTGCTGACATTTAATACAATGATAAATGGGCTTTGCAGGGAGGGGAAAATGGAGGAAGCTTATAGGTTGCTGGAATTAATGAGTCAAAGAGGTTTGCAGCCTGCTGTGGTGACATTTAATACAATGATAAGTGGGCTTTGCAAGGAGGGGAAGATGGAGGAAGCTAATGGCTTGATGGAATTGATGAGTCAAAAAGGTTGGCAGCCTAATATGGTGATGTTCACTATAATGATAAGTGGGCTTTGCAAGGTGGGGAAGATGGGCGAAGCTAATGGTTTGTTTGAATTGATGAATCAAAGAGGGTGGTTGCAGCATGATGTGGTGACGTTTACTACAATGACAAGTGGGCTTTGCAAGGAGGGGAAGATGGCGGAAGCTAATGGGTCGATGGAATTGATGAGTCAAAGAGGTTTGCAGCCTAATGTGGTGACGTTCACTACAATGATTGTTAGGAAACGATCCATTGAGGCAGCAGAAAACAAAAACAATAATAACAAGGATCATTCCATAGAACCAAGATCAGGGTACAATTTTATAGTTTATATCAACATAAGAATCTGCAAAAAATTAATATAGAGTTTAAGAAACCATACGCACGTTTGGAGGCTCCACCAACTTTGTCTTTAAACTTGTTTTGCTACCGACCCAAGTGTAGGATCGAACCGACATAGTTCACATGAAGACAATTGCAAGGAACTAAGGAGGGAGTGTTTTGATTTTCAATCAAAACTCAAACTGGCGTGGGAGAGTGTTTTTGGGTACTGTAGCTTTTCCTTTTACAATGAATGAAATAATGAAAATTCTCTTACTTTTTCAACTAAAACATTTCTTTTATAGTAACATTTTAGTTGCCCTATTCCCATATAGAATAGGCTTGGGCTCCAACCCAAACACCCCATGTTTCCAAACACTCCCAATTAGATATTTATTTTAATTCATCATTATCTCAATTAAAATCCATTAATATATATTTAATATATATATATATATATATATATATATAAATAAACATTTAACAATAATGATTATTTATTTAAATATATGCTAACACATATTTAAATGTAATTTCACTTATTTAATTTTTCTAACAAATTAAATAAAAGGCTACGACCTCAGCAAATTTAATTACACTGTGAAATTACCAAAATACCCTTTCGCCTAAAAAGACAAAAACGCTCTTCTTACTTCCTGAGTCTTAAATTATCTTCTATGTGTGTGACCCATAGGCTTCTCATCATACCGGTAGTGTATAGTATCACGATGAACACCAACTAATCGTCTCACTAATACACAAACCAACATTGGCCCCTAGCAAGGCATCATGGCTATAATAAGTCCTTTATACAAGGATACTGATAGAAATACATAAAGTAAAATACATTTATATGATGGGCCCAAAATTTTCTTTTAGTACATATAAACATTCTTATTACCAAATAAGATATCATTTTACAAAAAAGTTATCAAAAAACAAGTGGGAGTGTAGCTATTGTTCCTTGCTTGCCGACGCCAATCCGACCGCGTCCTCACCTAGATCCTGTAAACACAAAGAAAAACAATGGGGTAAGCACAAAAATAATTCTCAGTAAGTAAATCCTCTACTCGTCTGTCCCCGTAACTCTTTTTCTTAATTCTTTCCTTACACACTTCTCGTCTCATTTATTTTTTCTTTTTGTTTCTCTTTCACACTGCTCTCTTTTATTAGTTTTCTATTGTAAGTCACGGCCTCATCTTACTGGAGGCACGGACCGGGTGGAGTTCACAAAGCACCAATCCGCTCTTCGTGACTCTACTCATTCTCTCTTTATTATTTCTCACTTGAATGTCACGGCCTCATCTTGATACGGTGGCACAGGCACCGGCTTTGTAGGGTGGAGTTCACAAAGCACCAACCCGCTCTTTGTGTTTTTCTCATTCTCTCTACTCTTAGAGTAGTTCATTCACAAAGTTTTCTACTCTTTCTCAAGCTACTTCTCAACGAACAATTAATGTAAAAGGATGGTTCATGCTTAAAATTTCTTACTTAAGGCACTTATGAAATGCACAAATGCAATGTTGCATCAAGATAGTCATTCTGCACAGGTCACACTCAAGAGAGTATTCCTTGAGTTATAAACATCAGATTGCTACGCTTTTAGTCTCGTTTTAAAGGTTAGAGATAGGGCTACAACTTTTATGTTTTGGTCTCAACCCAGTTCAATCTGTAAGATGCCCAAAAATCACTCAGAAGGTCACGGCTGTGACAGGGCAGTTTTCACTTAGGCATTTCATCAAACAATATGTGTGCATACATAAACTCTATTTTAATTATAATTCTACTTCTTTCTTAACCATCCAAAATTGGAGTTCAACTCCATTAAATCATCACACACCCTGCAAAGAAAACACACTTCAAAAATTCCTCTCAAATTCTTCTAAAGCTATCCATACTTCTATCAAATTTTATCAACACAATCCACCCTCTTCTCATGGTGGAAATCTCTCCATAAAATCAACATTGAACTCATTCATTAATCCATCAACTCATCATCAAACCATCACATACACTTCTCATATTTAAATATATCTAACAACAAGCATAATTCATCATCAATCTCATCTCAATTTCTCGATAACCATAACATATGCATACTTAAAAGAAATCTCTACTCACTTGAATTCTTAAACTTTAACTTGAGTTGGATTTTGAGTGGAATTTACTTACCTTATGCTTGAGTCTTCTCTACTAAGGTCTCTACTCTTGTTGGATTTAAAACTTCTTCTAACCCTAAGCATAAACTTCATAAGAACCCAACTTTTACACAAATAAATCATAGATAAAGAGCATGAATTCTTACCTTTGAAGTCTTGAATCAAAACCCTATTAAAAATCACTCAAAAGCCCTCAAAATCCTTGGAGGATTGAATGAAAATTTGAGAGAAAATGGGGGAGTAGTGTGGCGGTGGAATGAAGGAAATAAGGGTTACAAACCCTACTCACTTTCCCATTTTGCCCTTACACTTTTTTGGGAATTCCATCCTTGTCCCATAGTCAATTACCATAATGCCCTTCATTTTTATTGTATTCTTTATGAAATTCTACCTCTTTTCACTCCCCACTTTTTCAACTAATTTTGAGTGAAAAGACCATTTTACCCTAAATACAAGTTTAAGGCATTTTCTTCATATTCTCTTAAAATAACTTTAATAAAAATTAACTAAGGGCTATAAAACATAATTTAAATCATGTACCTCCATGTTGGGCATTACAATTCTCCCTCCCTTAAAAGAATTTCGTCCCCAAAATTCAAACGAACACCGGGTAACGGTTCTGCATGTCTTGCTTTGTCTCCCATGTAGCTTCTTCAACTTTATGATTTCTCCAGAGGACTTTTCACTAAAGGAATACTCTTGTTCCAGAGCTCTTTAATTTTTCTGTCCAAAATCTATACTGGTTGCTCCTCATACACAAGATTCTCTTCTAAGTCTACGTCCTCTATGCTCAGAATATGGGAGGGATCACTTATATACTTGCGAAGCATCGAGACATAAAATACATTGTGAACTCTGTCCATATTAGGTGGTAGTGCTAATATGTAGGCCACATTTCCTACTCGCTGTAACACCTCAAATGGACCAATGAATCTCGATGCTAATTTTCCTTTATTACCAAAATGCCATCACCCGTTTGTAAGGGGAAACTTTCAGAAAAAACTTTGTCACCCACTTCAAACTCAACTTCCTTTCTTTTTAGATCAGCATAGCTTTTCTGCCTATCCTGGGCTTGTTTCATTTTACTTCTGATCAGCTTTACATCTTCTATCATTTTCTAAGTCATTTCTAGCCCAAGACCTATATTCAACTCATCTCTCTCGCCCATCTCATTCCAATGCAGTGGAGATCTACACCGTTTACCATACAAAGCCTCATAAGGAGCCATCTTAATTGTAGATTGGTAGCTATTATTATAAGCAAACTCCACCAAGGGTAACATCTCATGCCAGGATACTTTATAATCCATACACAGATACTCAACATGTCCTCAAGCACTTGATTTGTTCTCTTTGTCTGGCCATCTATCTGAGGATGATAGGCAAGATAAAAGCTAACTGTACCCAAATTCCTCAGAAACTCATCCAGTAAAGTTGAGACAACGGAATCTCGTCTCGATACTATTGTCTTGGGTACACCATAAAGTCTCACTATTTCTTTAATATACATCTAGGCCAATTGATCTAAAGTGGTACTCTCCTTTTCTGGAAGAAAATGGGCTGATTTCGTCAATTTGTCTACTATCACCCATATAGCATTGTATCCTTTTTGCACTCTAGGGAGACCTGTAATAAAATCTATCGAAATACTCTCCCATTTCCATTCAGGAATACTAAGTGGCTAAAGCAACCCTGATGGCCTTTGGTGTTCTGCTTTCACTTGCTGACAAGTAAGGCATTTAGTTACAAACGCTGCAATATCTTTCTTCATCCTTGGCCACCAATAGCCTTTCTTTAAATCTTGATATATCTTGGTTGCTCCAGAATGAGCAGTGTACGATGTATCATCTGTCAGGATTCTCTTTCTCAACTCATTATCCTGAGGAACACACAACTGACTCCTAAAACAAAGAACATCATCCAACAATCTAAACTCTGATGTCTTGCCCTCATGCACTTACTGAACTATTTTCTAACACCACTCATCAATTAGCTGATTTTCTTTAATTTCTTCTAGTAAGGTAGACTGAACCTCTAATCTAGCAATTTTTCCTGGTATGACCTCAATCTGCTCTTTACACAACTCTTTATTAACTCTTTTTGTCTTATGAGTCGGGACAAATAAGCTTTCCTGCTTAGAGCATTGGCTACTACATTAGCTTTCCCCGTCTGATACTTAATCTCACACTCATAATCTTTAACCAGCTCTAACCATCTTCTCTGTCTCATATTCAACTCCTTCTGAGTAAAGAAATACTTTAAACTCTTATGATCGGTGTAGATATTACTCTTGGCACCATAAAGGTAATGCCTCTAAATCTTTAATGCGAAGACCACAGCTGCCAACTCTAAATTATGCGTAGGGTATCTTGTCTCATACTCTTTCAATTGTCGAGAGGCATATGCTATCACCCCACCTAACTGCATTAACACAGCACCAAGTCCTTGCAGGCATCTGTATAAATGTCATAATCTACACCCTCCTACGGTAACACTAATATAGGAGCTGTCGTTAACCTCTTCTTCAACTCCTGAAAGCTCTCCTCACATGCTTCTGACCATGCAAAAGGAGTTCTCGCTTGTAAGAGCATGCAACGGTTTAGCGAACTGGGCGAACCCTGCTACAAATCGCCGGTAGTAACATACTAGGCCTAAGAAACTTTTGACCTTTTTTATTGTCTTCGGCCTTTGCCATTCTAGGATTGCCTTTACTTTACTAGGATCCACTGAAATTCCCTCACTAGAAACAAGATGGCCTGAAATATCACCTGATCAAGACAGAACTCACATTTAGAAAACTTGGCATACAACTTCTTTTCTCTCAATCGCTCAGCACAAATCTCAAGTGTTTCTCATGCTCTTCTCTTGACTTCGAATAAACTAGGATGTCATCAATAAATACCACTATAAACGAATCCATACAATCATGGAACACCCTGTTCATTAAGTCCATAAATATCATTGGGGCATTAGTTAACCCAAACGACATCACTACAAACTCATAATGCCCATACCTTGTACGTAAGGAAGTCTTAGCCACATCTTGCTCGGCCACTCTTACCTGATGGTACCCTGACCTCAAATCAATTTTGGAGAACACTGCGGCGCCTTTCAATTGATCAAAGAAATCATCAATACGAGGTAGCAGGTACTTATTCTTCACTGTCACTTTATTCAATTATCTATAATCAATACACATCCGTAGGGACCCATCTTTCTTCTTCACAAGCAGAATTAGGGCTCCCCCGAGGAGAATGACTTGGTCGAATAAAACCTTTATCTAGGAGCTCTTAGAGTTGCTTTTTCAATTCCCCTGGAGCTCGGCTGGGGCCATTCGGTAAGGGGCTTTAGAAATCAGTGCTGTCCTTGGTGCCAACTCAATACTAAACTCAACTTCTCTTTCCGGAGGCAAACCTGGTAAGTCTTCCGGAAATACATCCGGAAATTCCCGGACTACTGGCACACTCTGCACTTCTAGGTTGTGGGATATCTCCATTTTGCACCACATGAGCTATATACCCTGAACACCCTTTTCTTAACATCTTTCTTTTTAGCCTTCATACTACTAATCAACATACTCAATTGATGGCCCTCTCCGAAACTAAACTTATCTCCACTATCAAGATTAAATCTCGCTTTCTTCTTCCGACAGCCAATTTCTACTCCATACCTCCCTAGGAAATCCATACCTAAAATCACATCAAAGTCGGGCATGTCAAACACTATCAAATCAACTGCTAACTCCCGACCATGGATCACTACGACTCTCCTGACAACATCTCATGGGTCACAACACTAACCCTATCAGGTAACTCTATCTTAATGGGTTGACTCACTCTAGTAGGTTTCAAACCTAACCTCTCTATCATCCCATAAGATATAAAAGAATGAGTGGCTCTGAATCAATTAAGGCATATAAAGGAATAGCATGGAATAATAACTGACCAGTAACTGCTGATGGGCTAGCCTCTGCTTCACCCTATGCCACTTGTAAAAACTCTGACATTAGTAGTACCTCCAGAACTCTGTGCGGGTGGTGGAAGAGGAGCTTTACAATCTCTCATCAAGTGCCCTGGCTGTCGGCACCTATAACACACACTCTGGTCCCTCAGACACTCTCCTAGGTGGTTCCTCCCACATTTAGGACATAGGGGAAACTCCACTGTTCTCAGTCCTTTATTCTCGCAATCTTTTCTGTTCTTCTTCGGCTAAAACTTTTTCTTATTCTTCACCTCTCTGTTTCTTGCACTTTCAAATCTTTCTCTCTGTGGGGCAGGAGATGGTTCACTTGATCCTCCTATCGAGGGACCTGTTGGGGTGATTTTGTTCTCAAATGTTTACGCCCTCATTGCTCGCCTCAAGGCCTCACTATAAGTTCGAGGGCGATTAGCACCCGTCATTATATCATGAGCTATCTCCGGTTTCAACCCATGGACAAACTTATCTCTTCTCAATTCTGGAGTACTGACTATTCTAGGTGCAAATCTGGCAAGGGAATTAAATCTCACTGAATACTCTTTCACTGTACTAGACCCCTACAGTAAACTGATAAATTCTTAGACCTTCTCATGAACTCGGCCCTCTATTCTGTACTCGGCCTCAAACTCTTGTCTGAATTCTTCCCAAGTCATCACTGCCACATCATGGGTATCTTCTATTAATTCCCACCAAATTCGGGCATCACCCTGAAATAAGAAACTCGCATAATGGATTTTCTCCCGTCCGTCATGGGAAACAACGCTATTATACGTTCTATAGACTTAAACCATTCCTCTCCTACTACCGGATCCGTAGTACCCTTAAACTCTGATGGTTGATGTTGACTGGGAAGACCATAAATTGGTTCAATTTTGTTCTGTATTGGGGGAGGTACCGATTGTTCTCTTTCTACAGTAATGGTTGGTGGTACCTGCACGGGGGTTCCAACTCTCCCTTGGCTCTCTGCCATAACTTGCTTTACAATCCCCTGAACTCTAGCTTCATCCAAGGGAGGGGGCGTAGTTTCTAGTGGGTTAGAAGGTTCTCCCTCATTCATCACACCCTTACCATGCTTTCGGTTACTACGCCTCATCTACAAAACAACTACATTTAATCAATTCGAGAAACACTTATAAGAAGGAAAGAATTAACTCACACAGTCAGAATTATCGGACGTCGTGGCGATGAGAATAGTACACTGTCAAATCCCAAAATCTCTGCTTTGATACAAAAAATGTAATAACTTCTTTATACTAGGATACTCATAGAAATACATAAAGTAAAATACATTTATATCAACGAAAATAGATGGGCCCAAAATTTTCTTTTAGTACAGATAAACATTCTTATTACCAAATAAGATATCATTTTACAAAAAGTTATCAAAAACAGTGGATAGTGTAGCTATTGTTCCTTGCTTGTCGACGCCAATCCGACCGCTTCCTCACCTAGATCCTGTAAACACAAAGAAAAACAACAGGGTGAGCACAAAAATAATGGTCAATAAGTAAATCCTCTACTCGTCTGTCCTCGTAACTCTTTTTCTTAATTCTTTCCTTACACACTTCTCGTCTCATTTATTTTCTCTTTCTGTTTCTCTTTCACACAGCTCTCTTTTATTAATTTTCTATTGTAAGTCATGGCCTCATCTTACCGGAGGCACGGCTGGGTGGAGTTCACAAAGCAACAATCTGCTCTTCGTGACTCTACTCATTCTCTCTTTATTCTTTCTCACTTGAATGTCACCTTCTCATCTTACCGGAGGCACAGCTGGGTGGAGTTCACAAAGCACCAACCCGCTCTTCATGACTCTACTCATTCTCTTTTTATTCTTTCTCACTTGAATGTCACGGCCTCATCACAAAGTTTTCTACTCTTTCTCAAGCTACTTCTCAATGCACAATTAATGTATAAGGATGGTTCATGCTTAAAATTTTACTTAAGGCACTTATGAAATGCACAAATGCAATGTTGTATCAAGATAGTCATTCTGCACAAGTCACACTCAAGAGAGCATAACTTGAGTTATACACATCAGATTGCCACGGTTTTGTCTTGTTTTAAATCTTAGAGACAAGGCTACAACTTTTATGTTTTGGTCTCAACCCAGTTCAATCTGTAAGATGCCTAAAAATCACTTAGAAGGTCATGGTTGTGACAGGGCAGTTTTCACTTAGGCATTTCATCAAACAATATGTGTGCATACATAAACTCTATTTTAACTATAATTCTACTTCTTTCTTAACCATCCAAAATTGGAGTTCAACTCCATTAAATCATCACACATCCTACAAAGAAAACACACTTCAAATATTCCTCTCAAATTCTTCTAAAGCTATCCATACTTCTATCAAATTTTATCAACACAATCCACCCTTCTCATGGTGGAAATCTCTCTATAAAATCAACATTGAACTCATTCATAAATCCACCAACTCATCATCAAACCATCACATACACTTCTCATATTCAAATATATCTAAGAACAAGCATAATTCATCATCAATCTCATCTCAATTTCTCAATAACCATAACATATGCATACTTAAAAGAAATCTCTACTCACTTGAATTCTTAAACTTTAACTTGAGTTGGATTTTGAGTGGAATTTACTTACCATATGATTGAGTCTTCTCTACTAAGCTCTCTACTCTTGTTGGATTCAAAACTTCTTCTAACCCTAAGCATAAACTTCATAAGAACCCAACTTTTACACAAATAAATCATAGATAAAGAGCATGAATTCTTACCTTTTGAAGTCTTGAATCAAAACCCTATTAAAAATCACTCAAAAGCCCTCAAAATCCTTGGAGGATTGAATGAAAATTTGAGAGAAAATGGGGGAGTAGTGTGGCGGTGGAATGAAGGAAATAAGGGTTACAAACTCTTATAATCTTATTTTATAAACTCACTTTCCCATTTTGCCCTTACACTTTTTTGAAAATTCCATCCTTGTCCCGTAGTCAATTACATAATGCCCTCATTTTTATTGTATTCTTTATGAAATTCTACCTCTTTTCACTCCCCACTTTTTCAACTAATTTTAAGTAAAAAGACCATTTTATCTTAAATACAAGTTTAAGGCATTTTCTTCATATTCTCTTAAAATAACTTTAATAAAAATTAACTAAGGGCTATAAAACATAATTTAAATCATGTACCTCCATGTTGGGCTTTACAATGGCCACCCGATATATTCAGATTCAGCAAAGTAGCTACCTATCAACGATATGATTACCTACAATTCGATCCTTTCATCATTCGTTTTCTCTACGAGATGAAGGCATAGAAATAAGTGTCAACCTTCGTTACTCTTGATATTATGTATTCAGTTTCTGGACCAATGACCTGTATTATAAACTGGATAGAGCAACAACTCAATCCCATTGTGGCCACATTTTAGTGTCATTGCCATATACTGAATTGCGCCATGAGATAACTTCTCCCGTACCCGAAACTGATGAATCCTCTATCTATCCACCATAGTCTTGATACACTCCTTGATGCAACCAATCACCATTGTATTAACAACTCTAAATAGAACTGCATTAGGCTAGTGTCAAACTGAACCAATCGGTGCACAAGGCACTCCGGTGATCTCAAGTCAAAGGATCAAATGCACCACCATTCATTAGAGGATTTGTTCCATAGACATTGGGGTTACCATCCATATGGAATCCTTTGGTGGGTCAGTCCAGTGAACTTGCTGCGGTGTATTCACCTATAGCAAGCACCCATGTGTTGCACCAGGTTGTCACCAAACAACCTTGACAAGTGAGATCAGTCACTGCCTTTTGACAGGGTCATTCAACACTATGACAGCCTTACCGTATTATCTAGCTGCCTTACTTGACAATATCAAGGGGGCTAAGGACGTTTTTAGAATGGTCACCACATGTGCTCATAGGGTTCTCACTATCAAGATTTGAAACACTTGATACCCTCGTCATGGTTCTACCATTCTAAGGACATATATCAATACATATTGCAATAATAATGATTTACGCGATATAGAATAAAATGCCTTTTTATTGATTAATGAACATTATTACAAAGAGTCAATTCTACAATAATTGATTGGCTCTAGGGCATCTTCTCTAACAATCTCCCACTTGTACTATAGCCAATCATTCATGTATTTAATACCAAATGATTCCAAGTGCCTTTCATGCTTCTGCTGCGACAGAGGCTTTGTCAGTGGATCTGTGAGATTGTCGTCAGTATGCACTTTACTAATTAGCACGTCTTTCCTTTCAACTATCTCCCTGATGAGATGGAATCGTCTGAGTGTGTATCTAGACTTGATGAGACCGTGGTTCCCTGGCTTGAGCAATTGCTCTATTGTTGTCACAATAGATGTCTATAGGATCAACAATTGTGGGAACCACACCAAGTTCAGTAATGAACTTCTTAATCCAGACTGCCTCCTTGGCCACATCTAACAATGCAATATACTCAGCCTCTATTGTAAAGTTCGCTACAATGCTTTGCTTATAGCTCTTCCAGCTCACTGCACTGCCATTGAGACAAAATACAAACCCTAATTGCGATCGATAATCATCTTTGTTCGTTTGGAAACTAGCATCACTGTATCCTCTTATAGTGAGCTCATTTTCCCTCCATAAACCAAGAACATATCCTTAGTCCTTTTCAAGTACTTAAGAATATTCTTGACAGCCATCCAGTGACGCTCACCTAGATCTGATTGATATCTACTACAAGTGTTCAAAGCACATGAGACATCAATCCGAGTACATAACATGGCATACATGATGGATCCAATTGCTGATGTATATGGGATCCTCTTCATCTTATCTCTCTCATCTTGTGTTCCAGGACACAATTTCTTAGAGAGATAAACACCATGTGACATCGGAAGAAATCCCTTCTTGGATTATTCCATACTGAATCTTTTCACTACCTTATCAATATATGCACTCTGACTTAGGCCAAGCAACCTACACGATCTATCACGACAGATCTTCATTCCAAGGATGTAGGCTGCTTCCCCTACCCTTCATGGAGAAGCACTTAGATAACCAAGTCTTTACCGACTGCAAGTTCGATATATCATTCCTGATCAGAAGTATGTCATCGATATACAACACTAGGAATACAACTGCGCTCCCACTCACTTTCTTGTAAACACAAGGCTCATCTTCGTTCTTGATAAAACCGAATTCTTTTACGGCTTCATCAAAACGAATGTTCCATCTCCTTGAAGCTTGCTTGAGTCCATATATAGATCTCTGCAACTTGCATACCCTATCGCTTGCCCATCAAGCACGAAACCATCAGGTTGTGTCATATACACATCCTCCTCAAGGTTTCCATTTAGGAATGCTGTTTTGAAATCCATTTGCCAAATCCCATAGTCATGATATGCAGCAATCGTAAGTAGAAGACAAGTTGGGCTTTCGCCTACTCCATAGCTCATATGGAGTCTTATCTACAGACTTTGACAATACACGGTTCAAAACGTGAGTCGCAGTCTCAAGGGCATAACCCTAGAACGATGCAGGTAAATCACTAAAACTCATCATGGACCTAACCATGTCAAGTAAGGTCATGTTCCTCCTTTCAGACACTCCATTGAGTTGGGGTGTATAAGGAGGGGTGAGTTGTGATACTATCCCACATTCCTTCAGGTACTCTAAAAACCCTGAGCTTAAGTATTCACCTCCTCGATCCGACTCAAGAGGTTTAATACTTTTGCCCAACATATTCTGTACTTCATTCCTGAATTCCTTGAATTTATCAAAGGCTTCAGACTTATGTCTCATAAGGTAGACATAACCATATCTATTGAAATCATCAGTAAATGTGATGGAGTATGAATATCCACCTTTGGCCTCAACTGTTAGTGGACCACATACATCACTATGGATGATGTCTAACAGCCCAATAGCCCTTTCACCTTGTCCTATGAAAGGAGACTTGGTCATCTTGCCTAACAGGCATGACTCGCATACCTCAAATGATTGAAAGTCAAAAGGGTCCAAAACTCTATCCCTTTGAAGTTTTGCAATGCGAGTCTTATTAACATGACACAATCTACAAGCTGCATATATGTCCTGGTTTTGATCGCTATGTTTAGCTTTCTTGGTTTCAATATTGAGAATATCTTTATTGTTTAAATCAAGAACATATAATCCATTATATAACCTTGCAATTCCAAATAGAATACCATTCAAACTAAAGGACAACAATCCATTAGATATCTCAAAATGATACCCTATATTATCCAAAGCGGATACTGAAATAATATTTCTAGAAATAGAAGGTACGTGATAATAGTTATGTAGTTCCAATAACAAGCCCGTAGGCAAACATAAACAGTAAGTCCCTATAGCCAATGCAGCAACATGTGCTCCATTTCCAACTCGTAGGTCCACCTCTCCCTTGGCGAGCATTCTACTCGCCTTAGTCCCCTTGCACATTAGTACAAATGTGAGTACCACATCCTATGTCAATGATCCAAGATGTTGAGGGAGAGAAATTAATCTCAATCATAAAAATACCTGAAGTCGTAGCATCTGACTTCTTCTTGCTTGCGAGGAAAGCCTTGCAATGTTTCCTCCAGAGGCCAGGCTTGCCACAAAAGAAGCAGACTACTTTGCCCTTCCTTATGTCACTCTCAAGACCAAGAGCAACCTGTCCTTTGGGCTTGGGCTTTGGTTTGGCATTGGCCTTACCCTTGTCCGTTACCCTTTGCTTTACTGGCAACAACCAGTAAAATAGGCTTGGACTTTTTCAGGTCCCACTCTGTAGTCCTCAGCATGTTCAAAAGTTCTGACAGGGTTTTCTCCATCGTGTTCATATTGAAATTCATTATGAACGGAGCATAAGAGTCAGGCAAGGATTACAGAATTAAATCCATTTGTAATTCTGCATCCAAGCCACATCCCAAAGTCTCAAGCCTCTTTATTTTCTCGATCATCTTGAGCACATGAGGACCAACTTGGGCTCCCTCAGTTAGATGACTCTCAAATAGTGCTTTCGACACCTTATACCTCTCATGTCGAGCATTTGTTTCGAAAAGCTCATTGGGGTGTAGAATAATGGAATAAGCGTCCATATTCTCATGCTGCTTTTGCAGCACTGGTGTCATCGATACTAACATCAAGCATTGAATGCTATTACCATCATCAAGGAACTTTTGATTAGAATTATTTTAAGAGAATATGAAGAAATGCCTTAAACTTGCATTAAGGGTAAAATGGTCTTTTCACTCAAAATTAGTTGAAATTGCGGGAAGTGAAAAGAGATAGAATTTCATGGAGAATGTAATAAATATGAGGGCATTATGGTAATTGACTAAGGGACATAGATGAAATTTTAAAGAAAGTGCAAGGGCAAAATGGGAAACTAATATATATTTTTATGTTATATCAAATTGAAGAGTGAAAACCCTAGCCACTCTTCAACCATATGCACGCCATTTTCACCTCCATATTCTCTCAAGCTCTTCAATTTTTCTTCAAAGAAAATTCATAGATTTTGGGTACTTTTGGGTGGATTTTCAATCCTAAGCATCTTTAGGTAAGATCCTTGCACTAAGAAGTGAGTTTTAATTTTTAAAGTGTTGAATTTTGATCATTTATGTTCATAGGATTTAAGAGAAAGCGAGTTGGATCTAAGAAAGTTTTTAAAGTGTTGGATTGCTCTTGTATAAGGTAAGTAAATCCTACCCCAAGTATGATTTAATTTATGTTGTGTAGAGAATTTCTTTCATGTATACACATATGCTATATGTAGAATTGTTGATGGATTTGGTGTTGAATGATGATTAAAATTATCCATGAGAAGTTGTGTTGATGTATTAGATGTTTGATGAATGTTTAGATGAAATTTGGAAGGATTGGAGTGGAAATTTTGGAGTGTATATTTTGGGCAGATTTGATGTTGAATATGGAGGGTTTAATTCCCACTTTTTGGTGGCTTAGAAAAGAGATAGAAATGTAACCAAATTAGGGTTCCTTTATGCACCTAAGTTGTTTGATGAAATGTTAAAGAGAAGTGTTTTTTTTTTTTTTTGGTATGAGTATGTGTTATATTGAGATGAGTTTGTAGATGGTAGAGAATGACATGTTTGTATTCCATATTGCATAATTGCATTTAAACATGTGAATTTAGAGAAAAGTATAAGCATGAAACCATCTACATGCATGCATATTCATAAGAGCATGAAAAAAAAAAAACAGTAAAGAATGTCAAAAATTAAATAGAAAGAAATGAGAATGTTAAAAAGTTCCAAATCTGAATTTTAGTTAAAGAAGTGTAAAAAGATAAAAAGAAGAAAAGGTTGTTGCGATGGGGAACCATGAGTGACAAGAAGAATTTTCCCCACATGCAAGCCTCCTTTAGTGAGTGGCCTAAGAAGAAGAAAGAAGAATTGGTACAGTCCGTAAGAGTGCATGTGGATGAGGGCTGTACCCAAGAAAGAAGAATACACTCACATGGCCAAGGTTCCAAATCCATGCCTCAACCGAGTCCGATCGGCAAAAGAATAAGAATAAGAAAAGAAAAGAATAAGAAAAAAGAGAAAAGAATAAGAAAGAAAAGAATGAGAAGGAATAAGAAAGAATAGAAAGAAAAGAAAGAAGAGAACGAAAGAAAAACAGAAAAGAAAATGCACCTTTTATACAATTGTGCATTTGCATTTTATTTATGCATAATATCATGCCCATTATTTGAGTAGTGAGAAATTAGGAATAGAGAAAGAAAAGAGAAAGAACAGAGAGAAAAAAAAAACAGAGTTAGAGTAGAGAAAGAATAGAGAAGAATGGGGAAATGTGAAGTTAGGAAAGAAATTTAGAATTTAAGCAAAGGAAAGAGAAGGGTAATATAGTGAGTTTACTTATTGAGCAATTAGTGCTCACCCCATTGTTTACAATGTTTTTACAGGTAATAGGTGAAATGCGGTCATTTGGATCATCACGCAGCGGAAAGGGTTGGGCAAAACTGTCAAGCTAACATTTTGAGAATTATTTGTATTATGTAAAGTTTTGTGTATAAAGAAAATTGAATATGGGCCCATACTTTTATACTCGTTTATATACTTTTCTTATATGTATTTAATGAGTTTTTACTATTATTTTACGAGTATACTAGTTAGAAAGAGAGTCATTACACACAATCACAACCATAAATATAACATAAACACATATACAAGTTTATAATCTAAATAAGAGCCTATTTGTTATAAACTTTAAATAGTGTTTTATTTTCGAAAACAAGGAATATAAGGAATTTTATAAAAATACGTTTTTATTAAAATAAGTTGAAATGTTTTCAAACAATGTTTTTGCATATAATCCTAAAAATTAGTGTAAAATTAGAAAGCAAGAAAAATATCATTTCTCAATCTTTATATAGTTTTAACTTCAAAAAAAATTTTAATACCAGATATATTTTAAAATATTTAAAATATTGAGATAAAGCTTTTAAAATTTTTAATTGTAACTTAGTTTTTTTAAAATTATTTTTGAATCACAAACCAAACTGGCCCAAATCTCATAATGAGATTTAAAATACAAACTATATTTTCATATATTTAAAATTTAGAGATAAAACTTTAAAATTTTTAATTGTAACTTAGTTTTTCAAAATTATTTTGAATTACAAACCAAACTGGCCCAAATCTCATATAGAGAGATTTAAACATGAAATCAGTAGAAAACAAATCCTGATAATCTTTTTATTTCAATCTCTTAAACTAGATAAGACTTAGATAACTCTTAAATTGATCATATTCTAATCTAGACATCCTACACTCCCCTCAAGCTGGTGAATAGATATTTATCGTTCCTAGCTTGGAAACTATATTAACAAACAACTGTCTAGGCAGTCCTTTTGTAAGAATATATGTTGTCTGCTGACTTGTAGGCAAGTTGGTAACACATAACAGCTTATCTTCTATCTTCTCTTTGATGAAATGTCTATCTATTTCAACGTGCTTGGTCCTATCATGATGCACTTGATTGTGTGCTATCCCAATCGCAACCTTGTTGTCATAGTACAACCTCATAGGCTCCACACTTTTGATTTCAAGCTCTCCCGAGATTCTTCTTAGCCATATTAGTTCACAAATCCCATGAGCCATAGCACGAAACTCAGCCTCAACACTAATTCTAGCTACCACGTTCTGCTTTTTACTTCTCTAGGTTACTAAATTTCCCCAAACAAAAGTGTAAGAACCTAAGGTTGATCTTCTATCATCCACAGAACCAGCCCAGTTCGCATCCGTGAATGCTTCTACTTTCCTTTCATTGTTTTTACAAAAAAATAGCCCCTTCCCAAGGGTCATTTTAAGGTACCTTAGAATCCTACTCACAGCCCCAAAATGCTTTTCTTGTGGGTTATGCATATGCTGACTCACTACGCTCACTGGAAAGGCTATGTTAGGTCTAGTATGAGATAAGGTATATCAATTTCCCAACCAACCTTTGATACCTACCTTTATCAACCAGAGCATCACAACTCATTTTCTCAAATTTCAGATTTGGTTCAATGGGAGTCTCAACTGGCTTGCAACCTAGCATACCTATCTCCTTTAGTAAATCCAACACATATTTTCTTTGTGAAACTGAAATTTCCTTTTTACTCATAGCAATCTCCATACCAAGAAAATACCTCAACTGCCCTAAGTCTTTCAATTCAAAATCTCGAGCAAGAACCTTCTTAACAGCCTCTATTTCTTCAAAACTATCTCCAGTAATAATAATATCGTCTACATAAACAATTAGAATAGTAATCTTACCTACAGAGGTTTTAAGGAATAATGTATGATCAGTCTGCCCCCGAGTGAAACCATACCTCTTAACTGCCTTTGTGAATTTTTCAAACCAGGCCCGTGGAGACTATTTTAGGCCATATAATGATTTCTTAAATTTGCACACTTTTCCGTCCTTTCCACTTGCTTCAAACCCTGGTGGCATTTCCATGTATACCTTTTTTGCAAGTTCACCATTCAAAAATGTGTTTTTTTCACATCTAGTTGTTGTAGAGGCCAGTCTAGATTTGTTACAAAAGACGAGCACCGTAATAGTATTCAACTTAGCCACCGGAGCAAAGGTCACCTCATAGTCTACTCCATAGGTTTGCGTAAATCCCCTTGCCGCCAGCCTTGCCTATACCTTTCAACTGTTCCATCTGCCTTATACTTAATAGTAAACACCCACTTGTAGCTCACAGTTGTTTTCCCTTCAAGTAAACTCACCAGCTCCCAAGTCTTGTTTTTTCTCAAGAGCCTTCATCTCCTTTATCACAGTCTTCCTATAGTTTCCATCCCCTAATGCCTCATGTACGGTGTTGGAACCTTCACAGTTGAGAGATTAGTGGTGAATGCCGAAAAATCATCTGCCAACTTATCGTACGCCACATACTTAGCAATAGGATGCAACATACATGATCTAACACCCTTCCTTAGTGCAATAGGAAAATGTAAATCATCATGCCTTGATTTGGACTTATCAGAAGATAGTTCTTCCTTACCTTGTGACTGTGAATCACTGGTTTCTTCTAGTTGGGATGATTGCTCATGTAGATCATTAGGTTTCCTTCCACTTTGATAGTCAGTTCTTTGAGAATAACATTGGAGACTCGACTAATTTAATCTCTCCATACCTTCCCCTAATTCCAATCTTTCCTGAGAGTTTGGTTTACCAAGAGTGGGCTATATAGTTAGAGTAGGACCTAAATTGGTAGGCTGACTACGAGACTGACTCATCCTTATGGGACTAGGCTGACCTATAGGAGCCTAACTTGAATTAGGATGACTAGGTTGACCTATAGGAAACTAGGTGACTTTGAACTTTGACCTGGACTGGGAGACTACTGAGACTGACTTAAGTGTGGTTGTAAGGGTAACACTACTTCCTACGAATGACCTTCACAATCTCTCAAATTCTTCCCTGAAGAGAAGTGGGAAAGAATGGATGTGACTCAAAAAATGTAACATCACTAGAGACATATAATTTTCTCTTTACAGGACAATAGCACTAATAGTCTATGTGGGAGAATATCCAAGCAAGATACATTTAATGGCCCTAGAGTCTAGCTTTCCTTTATTAGGAGACATAACATGTACAAAAGCAGTACATCCAAACACCTTTAAGGGTAAAGTATTTAGGATCCTACAACTAGGAAAGATCTTTAGCAAAGTCTTAAGAGGTGTATGAAAATCAAGAATTCTAGTAGGTAATCTATTTATCAAATATGCAACTGTTAAAATCACATGACTCTAAAAATACTGAGGTACATTCATGGCAAACATTAAGACTCTAGCTACCTCTATAGGTGCCTATTCTTTCTTTTAGCTATCCCATTTTGTTGAGTGGTATTAACACATGAGCTTTGATGTACAATCCCGTGATGTAATAGGTAGTTTTCTAGGATAGAGTGAAAATATTCCTTACCATTATCAGCCCATAAAATATGGATTTTTTTTTTGAGTTTCAACCATTGAATGAAAGTTTTTGAACAATTGACCTGCTTCAAACTTGTTTTTCATCAAGTATACCCAACATACTCTAGTGTGATCATCAATAACGTAATGAACCACTTAGACCCTAAAATATTTGTAACTCTGGATGGCCCCCAAATATCACTATGAATGCACTTGGTGTATTTTGCAAGTTGACAAGTTTCACACTTAAAAGAAAATAAACTTTTATTTCTGAATAACAATGGGTACAATTTTAGCAAATAAGGAAAGCTAGGGTGTCCTAGTCTACTCTTATATCGGCCTATTGTGTTTCAAAAACTACTCCATTACCTATGGTTTAAATGTGATTGCTTCATATATGCCATAATTTCATTAGAGTATCAGTAACTCCAAAGTTTAAAGTTAAAAAAATAAACGTCATGGATTTTCAACTAGCATGACCCCTAGAGATACTGTCATATATCATTTATGTATGATTTGGAAAAATTATTCAAAATGACATATTAAACCATTATGATTCTAGTGCTCGAGTAATAGGTTGACCTACTACAAGGCTACTCTCTAAAAATATTCTTAGCTGCAGAGCATGATTCTATATTAAGAGTTCAAAAGATCTCCATAAATTGCCCTACTTGATAAGCAACATTTTAAGAACCTTGACTTAAGCCATTTGTCTGGTTTCAACTTCCATTAGTTGCAAAAGGAGAATAAAGAAAGAAATGTTTGCATTATAGATGATAGATATTAATTGATTGAATAAAGCTGCATCGTATACTACTAAAAGAAACAATTTTCAAAAAAATAAAATAAAATTAGGAAAAAACTAGTTTAGAAACATTAAAGTTCAAATTCTGTCCATAAATCAATCTAGTATAATTGAAAGCAAGTAATGTAAAAGAATTATACCTCTAAAGCTATCCCACTAAATCTTTTCCTGTAGCATCTCTTGTAGATGGACCTAGCTTCATTTAAATATCCCAAATCAATTTCCATAGCTATATAACCTTGCCTAGCCTTCCAACATTGACTCACTGCACAGACAAAAAGCAAGTTATATGGAAAAAAATACAAAGATGAATCATAAATCAATCATATTGAACTATATAGGATAAGAAAGAGAAAAAGATGAATGGGCCAAACCAGATCTTAACCAGGCTCTCCCAAACACCTAGAGCTGCAGCGAAATTTAGCTCCAGACGAGCTCAATAAGAATACAAATGCAGCAAACCATCTGTATTCTTCATCTGCTTAGATAAGTAATCTGATGTGTGTTGAAAGGAAGAAACTGCACAGTTAAGTATTCCAGTATATATATTACATCCAATCATACAGAGCCTGCAATTTCGATGGTAAACTAAAGGGACATCAGGCTAATTGTTTATAAACAAAAATATTGAAGACAACAATTATATAACAACGATGTACCAACTGAATATGACATGCAAATTTTATAAATTCATAGATCCATAAAGATATCTTTCGTGCATGCAACTCCCATGCTGAATGAGAATTTTTTAGCAAAGGACACTATTCCATGACAAAACAATTAGCAAAGGTAACAATCTAGCAATTAGCAAAAGTCATCTTGGAGTACCGAAACTTATGCACTATAATTTCTACATAAAGTGGTCATAATGGTACTATAACAACGCACTAAATGAAGTAAATTAATAGACTTTTTTTCGGAATCTAAATGTAGAAGCACTTGATACACATTCGTAAGAGATCTATGTCTGGACCCTGAAAGAGTAGACTAGCTACAAGGTCCACATTTTCTTCATCCAAAATTCATCAAGAATAGAGCATCTACAAATGTCTTAAGAAGCTTCAAGTTCTTGACATCAAGTAAAAACCATTTTAACAAGGAAAATGAATAGTATACATATGCAAACCTGAAAGGTTTCCCTTATCAATGGAAAATTTTGTTCATCCTTTTCTGCGCCAGGCAAAAGGGTTCTTTGTCTCAAACCATTCACTCGAGTGAGGAATAAGTTTAGAACTGAAACAAAGAAGGCCCAATTAACAAAGATCTTTAATGCATAAAATTTAGATGAAATAATAAGTTACAAAGAGTAGTAAGTCAAGCCTGCAAATTAGAGAAAAGAATATCTTTACCTCTTTAATGGTCGAAAAAGTCCATAGAAGGGACTTTTCAAAGACTTGAATATGATATGAAATTTTTTTTAAACAACAAGAGTAAACCTCTATATTTGTAAAAGGAGTAGAATGAAATTCCAACACTAAAGTTTGTGAAACTTCATTGCTATTAAGCTACTTATAACAATCTCTCATAATTCGCAACAGCTGAAGGGTAACAACTGAAACTTACAGTAGATATCTCTTTCTCAAGCACATGGCAACATTCCAAAGTGAGCAAAGATCGAACCCAAAGATCACCAACCCAAGGACAATTTCTCCTAGCCCTGGAATGAACATCCCACACAATATTTCCTACCTGAAGGGAAAAAGAGATGATTAATTGCTAAAATTACAAATACCTGGAACATAAAGAATTGAAAAGAGAAAATATGAGTGAAGCCTTCAAGGTTTTATCCAAATAGTAAGTATAATCAAGCCACAAATCACTTGATAAAGGTAACTCAGTAATAGAACATTCATAGAGAAGTTGAACACAGGTTGGATCTCCAGAAGACTGATCAAACTTCAAGTAGATCAGCAAAAATTTCAAATTAAAATAATAGTATTAACACTTTAAAGAAGGAAAACAAAAAATGTAACCTATTGCCACATTGCAAGTTCTTATGTAACAACACCCTACCCCCACCCAACCCCCCACCCCCCCGCACAGCCCTAGGAAAAGAAGAAGAAGAAGATCTAAAGTTTATATAAACTGATTACTTATTGTCAAAATATATTAGGAAAATAGAGATATTATTTTCGAGATTGAACGTTAAGATATATTAGGAAAATAGAGATAGTATATTGATTTGTGTAAATATGGTAGGCTAATATTGTGTGTATAACCTCGATTATTTAGGATCAATTCTTTCCTAATTCATGTAACTTGTACATTGTACAAATTCCCATCTTGCTTGGGAAAATAATCAAGCAACATATTTCACAAACACTGTTGTTTCATGGTATTAGAGCCAGGTTGGTTCTTAGTCTTTTTCTTCTTCTAAATCCATCTATTTCAGAAACCCTAAAACATATCTTTAAAGGAGGCGCCCCTCTTTTCTTTTGGGGAGTTTATTTCTCGATTCTCCTGGTTCGTCAACATCTTCTAGTTCTTCTCAGGTGATTGATTTCCTCTAGTTCTTCCTTCTTATTGATTATTCAACTCTGACAGAGGGTGTTTCTATCGTTTTGGATTTATCTCTCATTTCTCTTGATTACAATGGTAGAAGCATCAAAATCAGGTGATATCAAACCATTCTTCTCTCTATTTCTAGTTCTCCAACAAGTACTACAATCAAGCTTCAAGGTAGTAGTAATTATGCGTCATCGGCTACTTTAGTAGAGTTATGGTTTATGGGGCAGGGTTATGATGATCACTCAAGTAAAACATCCACTGATATTTCTACTACTAAGAGGGCTAGTTGGGTTAAAGTTGATGCTCAGTTATGTAGTCTCCTTTGGCACTCTTTAGACCCTAAACTGCTTAATTTGTTTCAATCTTGTAAAACTTGTTGTAAGGTCTAGACCAAAGCCAAAACTTTGTATACGAATGATGTGCAAAGAATATATAGAATTGTTTCTAATATTGTCCACCTTCAACAAAATAATCAAGATATGGAGAGCTATTTAGGGCAGATAAAGACTTTAAAAGATCAATTTGATTCCCTTATGCCAGTATCTGATAATACCACTAAAGAAGAGAGACAACATGACAAATTCTTTATGGTCCTAGCCTTAATCGGACTACGATCTGACCTTGGTTCTGTTCGAGATCAAATTTTAGCTAGCCTTACCATACTATCTTTGGAAGATGTATTTGCTCAATTACTGCATCTTTCTTTAAACCTAGGCGATACTAATGAGGTTGAGACATCTATATTAGTTGTTTAGGTAGGAAATCAGCAAGGATGGAGTGGTTCTCGAAAGGGAAAAGGAAAAGGATCTAGACCACATTGCACCTATTGTGACAAGAACGGCCACGACTGAGACACTTGTCGAGCCTTGCATGGGAGGCCACCATGTCAATCTTCTAATCGATCCACCGCTCATATGGCTCAAGTAACTGGAGATGGACTCCTTCCCTTACCAAATGCTAAAGACCAAACACCCAACTCCATTGCATTGTCTGGGGCTGATTATAATGAGTATCTTCAATGTCAAGATGTCAAGCAATTGTCATCCTTATCTGGCGCCTCCTAAACCTGGTAATTCCTTTGCCTATCTAAGTTGGACCTCCTTCACTAGCCCATGGATTTTGGATTCGGAGCATGATAATCCAAGGATTATACTATTTTATTTAGGCTTTTTGGCCAGATTTTGGGTACTTCTTAGTTCGTTTATGCCTGAATTGCAACTTAATTCTATATATTTTAGATTTCAGGTCCAAACGGGCATTTTGAGCTAATAATGAGTGAATTGGAGTTTTTGGACCTAGAAGTAAGCGAATCTCATAATTTGGGAAGGTTCTGAAGCGGAGTGAAGGACTATGAAGCTTGTTCCCATGGGAAAGCATCGAAGATCGAAGATTCAAGCAAGGAAGCAAGCAGAGGGCAATTCTATAAATTCAGAATTCTTTAGGAAGGTTCACTGCGACGAAAGAAGTTAAGCACAAGATTCCACTTTAGCTTATCGCCGCGACGAAGTCTGCAAAATTTTGTTTTCTCCAAAACGCATAGTTTTATTTTAGGAAAGTCTTAGGTTTTTGGGCAAACTATATAAGAGAAACTTTGCCATTTTGAGAAGGGTTCGTCTGAGTTGCCTGGTTTTCGTTTCCTTTAGAGTAGCTTTGACATTTTTGGAGAGAAAGGGAGAAGATTGGAGATTTAATCTTGTGGATTCTTCAACTAGGGGAGATATCTACTCTTTTCTCTTTATTTCAATATGTTGATTGTTGTGTTTACTGTTCTTCTTGCTATTTGTGTTAATTTAGTTATGAACTAACCCATTTTGGGTTAAGGTTTTGATGTAATTCGGATTTCTATGGATTGATCAATTGATTATTGTTGCTTTTACATTCTATTGCATAGATTGTGTGGTTATTTTGATTTTTATTGATTTTATTTGTTGAACATGATGAGATTGAGAAATGAATCATGTTGAGCTTTTGGGTAATCACCATTGTAGTATTGAATGCTAGAGATAGGTTTGAGAATCAATGAAATCAATCTAGGATTCCATTAGCTTAATGAACTTGGAATTATTAATCTTCAAATTGTTGGGTGCGGAAGCTTAATAGTGAAAAGTAGGAATTCATAGCCTGAGAAGGTATGTTTTACAACTTAGAGAATTCGATTTACAATCTGTGCATGTGAGTGTAGAAGTAGCATAATCCGTAGAATTAATCCATAGAGTTCGAACGAAGTCAAAATCCTAACCATTTGTTTAAATTGATATTACTCTTGCTTTAAATCTTGCTTTCATTAATTAGTTTTTAATACTTAGTAATTTTGTTTTTAGTTTAGTTTTAATCTCTCCCATAAATCCAAACAAATTCGGTTTCTCCAACTTGAAAACAATAGGAAAATCAGTGATTAACAACCAATCTTCATGGGAACGATACTCACTCATCACTTCATTACTCCGTGCAACCAGTGCACTTGCTATATTTGCATGTTATAGCAACAACGCATCAAGTTTTTGGTGCCGTTGCCGGGGATTGAGTTGTGTGTTAACATTGAAATCTTCTCGAGTTAGCTAAATTGGAGTTTTATTTTTGTTCTAATTGTTTATTAGTTAATTTTCGTTGTTCTTTTATGTGAGCTAGTGATCTCACGTTTTCTCTTGTTCTATGTAGTTTATGCGAAGAGCTAGATGTTAGCCAGTGGTTCCGATAGATCTAGAGATTGAAAGAACCGCAAGAAGACTTAACAAAGAGAGAAGAGAACGAGAGGCTATAGCTGAACCAGAGGTCATAGTTGTTGAGATGGTAGAAAATAGAACATTAAGTGAATTCTCAGTTCCCACAGTTGATGGCGGTGGTTCGAGCATAACTAGACCAGCAATACAAGCCAACAACTTTGAAATTAAGCTGGCAATCATCCAAATGATCCAACAGTCAGTACAGTTTAAGGGAGATTTGAAGGAAGATCCAAATCTACATATTGCAAATTTTTTGGAGATTTACGATACTTTCAAGTCAAACGGAGTGTCAGATGACGCCATCAGATTGAGATTGTTCCCTTACTCATTGTGGGATAAAGCAAAGGGATGGTTAATGGCATTACCACCAGGGACGATCACAACCTGGAATGAATTAGCACAAAAGTTCCTAACCAAATTCTTTCCTCCAGCAAAATCCGCGAATATGAGAAATGATATCACATCTTTTCTACAGGAAGAGTCTGAATCATTATATGAGGTGGGGGAAAGATACAAGGAACTATTGAGGAGGTGTCAACACCATGGGTTGCCAGTTTGGGTGCAAGTCCAAACGTTTTACAATGGATTGATGGTTAATGTGCAAACCATAGTGGATGCAGCATTGGGAGGAGCATTGCAAAATAAGACACCAGAAGAAGCTTATGAGTTTCTTTAGGTGTTGGCAAGTAACAACTATCAAAGATCGAATGAGAGGATGTAGTCAAAGAAATCTATGGGTCTTCATGAAGTTGATGCATATACAGCCATTTCAGTCCAACTTACAGCACTTCAAAAACAATTGGGAAGTATGTAGGTAAATTCCATTCAAGCACCTCAGCTAACTTGTGAATTTTGTGCAGGTAGTCATGTGAGCAATGAATGTCAAGTGGGGAACACATTTGCTTCAGCGTTTTCATCATTAGAACAGGTTAACTACTTGGCAGGAAATCATAGGCAACCGAACAATCCGTACTCCAACACATATAATCTTGGTTAGAGGAATCATCCAAACCTATCTTAAGGCAATCAAAATCAACAGAATCAGCAGAACAATCAATGGAACCAAAGAACAATGCCAAACAACCAAGCGGGGGGTAAACAATCAACTGGGAGAGCAAAGATTGACAAAACTTGAGGATATGTTCAGAAAGTTTATGCAA
The DNA here is from genome assembly GCA_026225825.1 of Pistacia integerrima. Classification (NCBI taxonomy): domain Eukaryota; kingdom Viridiplantae; phylum Streptophyta; class Magnoliopsida; order Sapindales; family Anacardiaceae; genus Pistacia; species Pistacia integerrima. The sequence goes on from CM047749.1 coordinate 43,711,823, forward strand.
GAGACCACAGGTTTCATGAATGAGACGAGGATGAATTTCAGAAATCAAAGGGCATCCATTCGGAACTTAGAGGTACAGGTGGGTCAATTGGCCGATAAGCTCAATGAGAGACTACAGGGTTCCCTACCAAGCAACACAGTGACTAACCCACGTGAGCAAGCAAATGCAATAACTTTGAGGAGTGGGACAGTGTTAGAAGAGGTGGAACAATCAGGGAAAGAAGGAAGCCCACCAAAAGAAAAGGGAGATTTCGATGAGGAAGTTGACGAATAAATAATTGCTGAAGAGAAACTAACCAGTTCTAGGGAAGATGAATAAAAATGGGAATAGAGGCAAAGACAAAAGAAAGAGAAATTGCCATTCCCCGAGATACCACTAGAGTTGGCACATCACATTCCTCTTATGCCTTTTCCTCAGAGACTCAGAAAGAAGAATCACGATAAGAAATTTTCCAAATTCATTAAAATATTTAAAAAACTGCATATTAACATTCCTTTTGTAGATGCATTGCAACAGATGCCGAGCTACGCAAAATTTCTCAAGGAAATTTTATCAAACAAAAGGAAGTTAGAAAATGAGGAAACCATGATGCTTACGGAGGAGTGCAATGCCATTTTATAGAAGAAGTTGCCCTTAAAACTCAAAGATCCAGGGAGTTTTACTATTCCTTACATTATAGAAGACATTACTTTTGATCAAGTTTTATGTGATTTAGGTGCAAGCATTAATCTAATGCTTTTTTCTATTTTCAGAGATTAGGGATTGGTGAAGTGAAGCCAACGACCATGTCGTTGCAACTTGTAGATAGATCTATCAAGCATCCGAGGGGTATAGTTGAAGATGTTTTGGTAAAGGTGGACAAAGTTATCTTTCCGGCATACTTTGTTATGTTGGACATGGAAGAGGATAAAGAAATGCCTCTCATTTTGGGCCGACCATTTCTAGCCACAAAAAGAGCCCTCATTGATGTGCAAGAAGCAAAGTTGCTATTAAAGGTTCAAGATGAAACAGTAACATTCAATGTTTTTGAAGCCATTAAATTTCCATCAGAGTCGGATTCGTGTTTTAGTGTAGACGTGGTGGATAGACTAGTGGCAGAGGCCATTGAAGAGAACACCCCTCAACTACCTCTAAAAGCTTGTATTGCCCAATAAAAAACAATAGAGGTAGATGAGCCGGCGAAGAATGAGTGTGTTAGATTTTTGGAAGCACTTCAGCCGATTAATGAGAGCCAGGATCTAGAATTTGAGGAATTTGATTTTGAGAAAGAGAAGGAAAAGGAAAGAAAGGAAGAACCTCCAAAACTTGAATTGAAGCCTTTACCTTCCCACCTCAAATATGTGTATCTTGGTGAAGCAGAAACCTTCCCAGTAATCATCAATTCAAGGTTGAGTAAATTGGAAGAAGCAGCGGTTGATTTGGGTGCTAAGGGAACATAGATCAGCAATTGGATGGACAATTTCAGATATTAAAGGCATCTCTCCATCATTCTGTATGCATAAGATACTTATGGAAGATGATGTCAAGCCTAGGGTGCAACCACAACAGAGATTGAATCCTTCGATGAAAGAAGTGGTGAAACTTCTAGATGCGGGCATAATTTATCCTATTTCTGATAGTCCATGGGTGAGCCCAGTGGAAGTGGTTCCAAAGAAAGGAGGTATCATAGTGATAAAGAATGAAAGCAATGAATTGATACCAACCAGGTTAGTCACGGGCTGGAGAGTGTGCATTGACTACCAGAAATTGAATGAAGCAACAAGGAAGGATCATTTCACACTTCCCTTCATTGATCAAACGTTGGAGAGATTGGCAGGGCATGCTTACTATTGTTTCGTGGATGGTTATTCAGGATATAATCACATTGCCATTGCTCCTTAAAGATTAAGAGAAGACGACATTCACTTGTCCTTATGGCACCTTTGCTTACAGAAGGATGCCCTTTGGGTTGTACAATGCACCAGCCACATTTCAGAGATGCATGATGTCGATCTTTGGTGACATGGTGGAGCGGTTTATAGAAGTCTTCATGGATGACTTCTCTATTTTTGGTTCGTCTTTTGACAATTGCTTATCTAATCTCTCATTTGTTTTGCAGCGATGTTAGGAAACGAATTTGGTGCTCAATTAGGAGAAATGCCACTTCATGGTACATGAGGAATAGTGCTCGGTCACAGAATTTCAAAGGACGGCATAGAAGTGGATCGAGCAAAAACAAAAGTGATTGAGAAGTTGCCACCACCTGCAAATGTTAAGGCAGTTCGGAGTTTCTTGGGGCATGCGGGGTTCTATAGACAATTTATCAAGGATTTCTCTAAAATCTCTAAACCCCTTTGCAATCTATTGATGTTCCTTTTGATTTTAATGATGAATGCATGCATGCTTTTCAAACTCTTAGGAAATTGTTAATGTCTGCACCTATTATTGAGTTCTCGATTGGGGACTACCATTTGAATTGATGTGTGATGCTAGTGATTTTGCACTAGGAGTAGTGTTAGGACAAAGAAAGAACAAAGTGTTGCATGTAATTCAGTATGCTAGCAAGACACTCACTGATGCACAGTTGAATTACACCACTACTGAAAAAGAGCTATTAGTCCTGGGTTTTTGCATTTGACAGATTTTGTTTGTACTTGCTAGGTGCTAAGGTGATTGTCTACATGGATCATTCGACACTGAAGCATCTATTGGCAAAGCAAGAAGCAAAACCACGACTAATAAGATGGATCCTACTACTATAGGAGTTTGATTTAGAAATTCAATATAAAAAGGGATATGAAAATGTGGTGGCAGATCATTTGTTAAGGATTGAATGACCAACCCAAGGAAGTGAAGAGGAAACCCAAATCAAAGAAACCTTCCCAGATGAGAAATTGATGAGAGTGGAGGAAGCACCTTGGTATGCAAATATTGCAAACTACTTGTCATCGAGAGTGCTCCCAATTGGCATGACCTTCTAGCAAAAGAGGAAGTTTTTCTCAGACTTGAAGTATTATTTCTAGGAAGAGCCATTTCTGTATAGACACTGTGCTGATCAGATGATATGTAGGTGTGTCTCGGAATAGGAAATGGAAAGTATTCTACGGCATTGCCACGAAAGGGAAGTGGGTGGCTATTTTGGAGGAACTAGGACAGCAGCCAAGGTCCTTCAATTTGGATTTTATTAGCCAAGCCTATTTAAGGATGCCTTCCGGATGGTTCAAGAATGTGACCAATGTCAACAGAGTGGAATGTTTCAAAGAGAGATGAGATGCCGTTGAGTAATATCCTAGTTGTTGAGCTGTTTGATGTGCGGGGAATTGACTTCATGGGTCCTTTCCCGAATTCTTATGGAAACATGTACATTTTGGTAGCAGTGGATTATGTATCGAAATGGGTGGAAGCAGTTGCATTACCATCCAATGATGCCAAGGTGGTGGTTAACTTTGTGAGAAATAACATTTTCTCAAGATTTGGGCTACCACGGGTAATCATCAGTGATGGGGGTCACATTTTTGCAATAGGCAATTAGATGCGCTGTTGGGAAAATATGGAGTGAAACATAGAGTGGCTACACCATACCACCCTTAGACTAGTGGGCAAGTGGAATTGTCGAACAGAGAACTTAAGGGAATTTTAGAGAAGACAGTCAATGCATCTAGGAAGGATTGGTCACGGAAGTAGACGATGCATTATGGGCATACCACACTACATGTTAGGAAATGACCCGGTTGCGCAGTGGAAAACAAAATTTTTACAACCACGGATCGTTCCTTAGAACCCAAAATCAAGGCACAGATTTTACAGTTTATGCATAATAAGAATCTGCAGAAAAATAAATCCAAATGTTAAGATTCATACCCACGTTTGGAGGACTCCACCAATGTTGTCCCTGAATGTGTTTGCTACCGATCCAAGTGTAGGATCGAACCGTAGAGGTCCACACGAAGACAATCAACAAGAACCAAGGAGGGATTTGCTAGATCCTCCTTGGCCTTAAGAAATCAAGAAGAAAATCAGTATTTGATTTTAATCAAAAGATGAAAGTGGCGTGGGAGTGAGTGTAAAAGGGGCTGCAGTTTGTGTTTGTTTTCAAAGGCAAAATCAATTAATTAACAAATCACACAAACACTATTCCTTTTATAGGCAAACCAAGTTGCCCTATTCCCACATGGAATGGGCTTGGGCTCCAACCCAAACACCCCATGTTGCCAAACACTCCCAATGTGATATTTTAATTTAATTCATCATTATCTTAATTAAAATCAATTAATATTTAATTAACATTTAACAATAATGATGATTTAATTAAATATGTGCGAACACACATTTAACTGTAATTTCACTTATTTAATTTTTAACAAATTAAATAAAAGGCTACGACCTCAGCAAATTTAATTACACTATGAAATTACCAAAAATACCCTTTCGCCTAAAAAGACGAAAACGCCCTTCTTTCTTCTTGCTCTTAAATTATCTTCTATGTGTGTGACCCATAGGCTCCTCATCATACCGGTAGTGTATAGTATCGCGATTAACACCAATTAATCGTCCTCACTTATACACGTACCTCCAAGATTGGCCCCTAGCAAGGCATCATGGCCACCCGATAGATCTGATTCAAGAAAGTATCTACACCACAACGATATGGTTACCGACAATACGATCCTTTCATCATACGTTATCTCTACGAGACGAAGGCATAGAAATAGTGTCAACCTTCGGGTTACTTCTCGATATTATATATTCGGTTGGACCAATGACCCGTATTATAATCCTGGATAGAGCAACAACTCAATCCCACCTTTGTGGCCACAGCTTTTAGTGTCATTACCATATACCGAATTGCGCCGTGAGATAACTTCTCCCACTGGGAGTGATGAATCCTTTGTCAATCCACCATAGTCTTGATACACTCCTTGGGATATAGCCAATCACCACCGTCTTGACTTCGAATAGAACTGCGTTAGGCTAGTATCAAACCTGTACCAATTCGGTGCACAAGGAGCTCCGGTGATCTCAAGTCCAAGGATCACATGCACCACCATTCGTTAGAGGATTTGTTCCATAGACACCGGGGTTACCATCCATATGGAATCCCTCTGGGTGAGGGTCAATCCAAGAACTTGCTGCGGTATATCCGCCTACAACAAGCACCCATGTGTTGCACCAAAGGGTTGTCACCAAACAACCTTGACAAGTGAGATCAGTCACCGCTTCGACGTGGTCGTTCAACACTATGATAGCCTTACCGGACATTCGTGCCCTTACTTCGTATCAATACTTGGGCCTATGGACGCTTTCTAGAATGGCCACCATATGTGCTCATAGGGTTCTCACTATCAAGATTTGAAACACTTGATACCCTCCTGCCACGGTTCTACCATTCTAAGGACATATATCAATACATATTGCAATAATAATGATTTACGCGATATAGAATAAAATGCCTTTTATTATTGATTAATGAACATTATTACAAAGAGTCAATTCCACAATAATTGATTGGCTCTAGGGCATCCACTCTAACAATCTCCCACTTGCACTATAGCCAATCATTCATGTATTTAATACAAAAATGATTTCAAGTGCCTTTCATGCTTCCTGCCACGACAGAGGCTTTGTAAGTGGATCTGCGAGATTGTCACGTATGCACTTTACTAATCTGCACCCCGTCTTTCCTCTCAACTATCTCTTTGATGAGATGGAATCGCTCAGTATGTGTCTGACTTCGATGAGACCGTGGTTCCCTAGCTTGAGCAATTGCTCCATTGTTGTCACAATAGATGTCTATAGGATCAACAATGGTAGGGAACCACACCAAGTTCAAAGTGGACGAACTTAATCCGATCGCTCCTTGGCCGCATCGACAATGCAATATACTCGGCCTTCATTGTAGAAAGTCATACAGAAAGCTTTGCTTGGAGCTCTTCCAGGCTCACGCACCACCATTGAGACAAAAATACAAACCCCCGATTGCGATCGATAATCGTCTTTATCCGTTTGGAAACTAGCATCACCGTATCCTCTTACGGTGAGCTCATCTTCCCTTCCATAAATCAAGAACATATCCTTAGTCCTCTTCAAGTACTTAAGAATATTCTTGACACCATCCGATGACGCTCACCGATCCGATTGATATCTACTACAAGTGCTCAAAGCACATGAAACATCAATCCGAGTACATAGCATGGCATACATGATGGATCCAATTGGCTGATGCATATGGGATCCTCTTTCATCCTATCTCTTATCTTGTGTTTTAGGACACAATTCCTTAGAGAGATAAACACCATGTGACACGGAAGAAATCCTTTCTTTGATTCTTCCATACCGAATCGTTTCAAGATTTCTTTGTCAATATATGCACTCGACTTAGGCCAAGCAACCTACGCGATCTATCACGATAGATCTTTATACCTTGGATGTAGGTCGCTTTCCCCTAAGTCTTTCATGGAGAAGCACTTGGATAACCAAGTTTTTTACCGATTGCAAGTTTCCTGGTATATCATTCCCGATCAAGTATGTCATCGACATACAACACTAGGAATGCTACTGCGCTCCCACTCACTTTCTTGTAAACACAGGGCTCATCTTCATTTTTGATAAAACCGAATTCTTTTACGGCCTCATCAAAACGAATGTTCCAGCTCCTTGAAGCTTGCTTGAGTCCATAAATGGATCTCTGCAACTTGCATACCTTATTAGTTTGACTATCAAGAACGAAACCATCAAAGTTGTGTCATATACACATCCTCCTCAAGGTTCCGCTCGGGAAAGCCCGGGCTTTTGACATCCATTTGCCAAATCTCATAATCATGATATGCAGCAATTGCAAGCATAATCCGGATGGATTTAATCATGGCAACCGACGAAAAGGTTTCTTCATAGTCAATGCCATGAATTTGTTTGAAACCTTTGGCAACCAGCCGTGCTTTATAAGTATGCGTTGCCATCCATGTCATCTTTTTCTTGAAGACCCATTTACACCCTATGGGTTTATCCCTTCAGATGGTTCCACCCGAGACCACACTTGGTTCTGGGTACATGGAGTCCATCTTAGATTTCATGGCTTCAAGCCATTTAACGAATCTGGATCCTGATATGCCGCCTTCGTAGGTTCCCGGGTTCATCGTCCTTGATAGACTAGTACGTCACCATGTTGAGTCACGAGATAACCGTATCTCTCGGGCTCATGGCGTACCTCTCCCGATCTACGTAGCTCCCTTGTTACCCTACAGGCGGTTCACTTTGATCCACAATTTGTAGAGTAACCTCCTCATGATGCTCAACCACCTCCTTGTGGCACATCATCCCGTCCCTTCGTCTAGTATATCTTATGGGTTCTAGAACTTCATCGAGTTCTACTTTTCTCCCACTAGTACTTCTTAGAAAATGTTCCTTTTCTAGGAAGACACCGAATCGAGCAACAAAGATTTTGCGCTCTTGGTGGTAGAAATGGTCTCCCTTTGGATACCCCACAAATATACATTTACAAGATTTGGGGCCCACCTTGTTCAAGTCAATTTCTTAACATAAGCTTCGCAACCCCAAATCCTTAGATAAGACAAGTTGGGCTTTTCACCCAATCCATAGCTCATATGGAGTCTTATCTACAGACTTTGACTAACACACTTGGGCCTTTAAAAACATGAGTCACAGCCTCTGTGGCATAACCCCGTAACGATGCAGGTAAATCACTAAAAACTCATCATGGACCTAACCATGTCAAGTAAGGTCCTATTCCTCCTTTCCAACACTCCATTGTGTTTGGGGTGTATAAGGAGGGGTGAGTTGTGATACTATCCCACATTCCTTCAGGTACTCGGAAAACCCCGAGCTTAAGTATTCACCTCCTAGATCCGGACCAAGAGCTTTAATACTTTTGCCCAACATATTATGTACTTCATTCCCGAATTCCTTGAATTTATCAAAGGCTTTAGATTTATGTCTCATAAGGTAGACATAACCATATCTAACAAATCATCGGTAAATGTGATGAAGTATGAATATCCACCTTTGGCTTCAATCGTTAGTGGACCACATACATCACTATGGATGATGCCCTAATGATTCAAGAGTTCCCTTTCACTTTGTCCTCGTGAAAGGAGACTTGGTCATCTTGCCTAAAAGGCATGACTCAGATACCTCAAATGACCCGAAAGTCAAAAGGGGCCAAAACTCCATCCCTTTGAAGTTTTGCAATGCGAGTCTTATTAACATGACACAATCTACAATGCCGAGATATGTTTGGTTTTGATCGCTATGTTTAGCTTTCTTGGTTTCAATATTGAGAATATCTTTATTGTTTTAAATCAAGAACATATAATCCATTATATAACCTTGCAATTCCAAATAGAATACCATTCAAACTAAAGGACAACAATCCATTAGATATCTCAAAATGATACCCCATATTATCCAAAACGGATACTGAAATAATATTTCTAGAAATAGAAGGTACATGATAACAGCTTATGTAGTTCCAACAATAAGCCAAAGATAAACAATGTCCTCGTAGGCAAAGATAAAACAATAAGTCCCTACAGCCTAATGCAGCCCACATGTGCTCCATTTCCAACTCGTAGGTCCACCTCTCCCTTGGCGAGCACTCTACTCGCTCCTTAGTCCCCGCACATCAAGTACAAATGTGAGTACCACATCCTCGTGTCCATGACCCAAGATGTTGAGGGAGAGAAGTTAATCTCAATCATGAAAGTACCTCAAGTCGTAGCCTCCGGACTTCTTCTTACTTGCGAGGAAAGCCTTGCAGAGCTTTCCTCCTAGCTGGCCAGCTTGCCACAAAGAAGGCAGCAACTACCTTGCCCTTTCCTATGCCACTCTTAGGCCCAAGAAGCAAGCATCCTTTGTCCTTGGGCTTGGGCTTGGGTTTCCTTGGCCTTACCTACCTTGCCGATTACCCTTTGCTTTCTTGGCAACTTCGGAAGTAAGCCCAGAGCTTGGGACTTTTTCAAGTCCACGCTCTGCAATCCTCGCATGTTCGGAAGTTCGACCAAGGTTTTCTCCATCGTGTTCATATTGAAATTCATTATGAGCGGACATATGAGTCGAGGCAAGGAGGTTGCGAATTAAATCCATTTGTAATTACCCGCATCCGGAAGCCACATCCCAAAGTCTCGAAGCCTTTGAATGTGCTCGATGTTGAGCACATGAGGACCAACTTGGGGCAACCCTCACACGACTCCCTAAACAAGGCTTTCTGACACCCTTGTACCTCTCATGTTGAGCATTTGTTTCATAAAGCTCCTTGAGGTGTAGAAATTATGGAAGAAGCATCCATATTCTCATGTTGCTTTTTTGCAAGATAGGTGTCATCGATGCTAACATCAAGCATTATGCGCTACTCGGCATCATCAAGGAACTTTTGATAAGTATCCTTAACTTCCCCATGAGTGGCATAGGGATCAAGCTCACCGCCATGTATGGCTTTTCAAGGATATACAATTTCTTTTCGACTTAAGTATGATCCGTAGATTACGATACGGTTTATTTGAGAAATTGGATCCATCCAACTATTTTTTCTTTTTCGATTATCGTCGCGAGTTCATAATACTCATTTTCTTAATGAATCTACAATTGCGGTTAAAAGATAAAGTTATTATAAAGTTCATTATTATTTAATATGGTCTTTTATTAAAGCGATGCTCCCACTATTTTACTCAAGCCAATAGCCCTCACTATTAACTCGGGAAAGCCCCGTTTGGCTTTCCTAGTGGGACCGAGATCCCATCCCTACCCATTTCAAACCTTCGCTTTGGCGAACAAGCCAAAAATGGGTTGATTAGGTAAAGCCAACAAACTTAATCCACACCAATTGATAGCTCCCACTATCAACCTCAAATGTGAAAAAGCCAACAAGCCAATCACACAATTCAATGGCTCCAACCATTGTCCTCAAGTGTGATTCCCTCGACGTAGAGTGGACACTACATGTCTCCATATACACATAATATGTGTCTTGCTTTCTATATGCCTATGGCGCGTTTATCAACCTTCGCTTTGGCAAACAAGCAAAACCGTTATTTTAAGTCGAACCCATCACCATTAAGGAAAACTCTAATGAATTTTTAACCCCTCCCTAAAATTTGGTAGAAGTGTACCCTTCGCTTTGGCGAACAAGGTTTCGACAGAATAGGGTGGTTTGATTAAAACCATGGTGATGGAAGGCATTCGTGACTTAATATTCTTAGTTGAGGGGTTTGTTATTTAATGTCTCATCAGATTATTATCTTTGTTAGAATGACATTGTTTGGCATGTTATTCAACATTCAACCTTAGCATGCATTCTAAGCAAAATATTAAACGTGCGGTAACATGGCCTCCCAACTAAAAGCCGATCTCCTCGAGCCTAGAGGGATCGGTGGGTCCACCTATAGGGATCCCACAGTAACAAATATCTTGAGTCTTCAAGTATGGTTGCCTCGCCCTTCGCTTCGTCCTCGGTACATTACAAAAAACATCATTCTAAATTTACAATAAAATTAATATTAAACTAATTTTACATCAACAAATTTAGAAACCTCGATTTACATTCGAGGGAATGGGGAGATGAGAAAAGAATGTACATTAAGAAGAAGAGAGAAGCAGACACGCAGCCCTATTTAAAATATTACTGACCATACATACCCAAAATAATTTAAAACATTCACACCCCTTAGGTCTAAGGCTCATGTACCGCGCACCATGCAATATACAAACAAGTACAAAGCATACATTTCAAAAACAATCAATTTTTGAATTGGGTGGTTAAATTAATTAATTACCCTTAAATGTGCGAGAATGTACATTGGCTTTATAGGTTATTAAAAGCTATGCAGTTAGTCCCTTTCTTTGAAAAAATATAGAATGGGAAAACTACATCCTTCGCCGCGGCGGGAAGGGTTTTATCTTCGCGCGGATTCTGATATGCACTTCCCTGCTGCATACTTCGCAATTAGGTCTAGCCGCCCCACAGGACTTGCTGCGGCGAAGGTTTTATCTTCGCCACGAGGCTGTCCGAGGCTCCTCGCCGTGAAAGGCTGAAATCCCCCGAAAAGGGTTTTCCCTTCCTGATTCGGCGTTTTTGTAGTTTTTTGTGTATAAACACGAATCCAAATCAAATCAAACGTGCATACGTTCAACGAGGATATTAACCAACCAATATAACATCCATCAACACATTTTTAAACCGACTTATCATTTGAATCATTCATCCATAAACTTGATTTTTTCAGATTTTGCGCATTTTTCAAAAACTGGGTTTTTCATGGCGTGCATTCATCAAGGCAGCATGTTATCAACAAACACATGTAATCAACCATTCAATAAGCGTAAATATAGTACCCCCTTGGGAGGCTCGATACTTTGTTAGGAAACTGACGGTTGCGCAGCCGAAAAACAAAATTTTTACAACCACGGATCGTTTCCTTAGAACCCAAAATCAAGGCACAGATTTTACGGTTTATGCATAATAAGAATCTGCAGAAAAATAAATCCAAATGTTAAGATTCATACCCACGCTTTGGAGGCTCCACCAAGGTTGTCCCTGATGTGTTTGCTACCGATCCAAGTGTAGGATCGAACCGTAGAGGTCCACACGAAGACAATCAACAAGAACCAAGGAGGGATTTGCTAGATCCTCCTTGGCCTTAAGAAATCAAGAAGAAAATCAGTATTTGATTTTTAATCAAAAGATGAAAGTGGCGTGGGAGTGAGTGTAAAAGGGGAGCAGGTTTGTGTTTTGTTTTCAAAGGCAAAATCAATTAATTAACAAATCACACAAACACTATTCCTTTATAGGCAAACCAAGTTGCCCTATTCCCACATGGAATGGGCTTGGGCTCCAACCCAAACACCCCATGTTGCCAAACACTCCCAATGTGATATTTTAATTTAATTCATCATTATCTTAATTAAAATCAATTAATATTTAATTAACATTTAACAATAATGATGATTTAATTAAATATGCGAACACACATTTAACTGTAATTTCACTTATTTAATTTTTAACAAATTAAATAAAAGGCTACGACCTCAGCAAATTTAATTGCACTATGAAATTACCAAAATACCCTTTCGCCTAAAAAGACGAAAACGCCCTTCTTTCTTCTTGGCTCTTAAATTATCTTCTATGTGTGTGACCATAGGCTCCTCATCATACCGGTAGTGTATAGTATCGCGATTAACACCAATTAATCATCTCACTTATACACGCACAAGATTGGCCCCCTAGCAGGCATCATGGCCACCCGATAGATCGATTCCAAGAAAGTATCTACCGTCAACGATATGGTTACCGTACCAACACGATCCCTTTCATCATAATGTATCTCTACGAGGACGAAGGCATAGAAATAGTGTCAACCTTGGTTACTCTCGATATTATATATTCGCTGGACCAATGACCCATATTATAACTGGATAGAGCAACAACTCAATCCCACTATGGGCCACGCTTTTAGTGTCATTACCATATACCGAATTGAGCCATGAGATAACTTCTCCGTACCGGGAGTGATGAATCCTTTGTCAATCCACCATAGTCTTGATACACTCCTTGATATAGCCAATCACCACCGTCTGTGACTCACGAAGAATCAAGCGTTAGGCTAGTATCAAATGTACCAATCCGGTGCACAAGGCGCTCCGGTGATCTCAAGTCCAAGGATCACATGCACCACCATTCGTTAGAGGATTTGTTCCATAGACACTTTGGGGTTACCATCCATATGGAATCCTCGGTAAAGGGTCGGGAATTCCACCTGGAACTTGCCGCGGTATATCCACCTACAACAAGCACCCATGTGTCGCACTAGGTTGTCACCAAACAACCTTGACAAGTGAGATCAGTCCGCTTTCGCACGGTCGCTCAACACTATGATAGCCTTACCGTATTATCGTGCCCTCCCTTACTTGGGAATAATATCCGGGCTACGGACGTTTCTAGAATGGCCACCATATGTGCTCATAGGGTTCTCACTATCAAGATTTGAAACATTGATACCCTCACACGGCTCTACCATTCTAAGGACATATATCAATACATATTGCAATAATAATGATTTACGCGATATAGAATAAAATGCCTTTTATTATTGATTAATGAACATTATTACAAAGAGTCAATTCCACAATAATTGATTGGCCCTAGGGCATCTACTCTAACCCTACATTCAAGACTCCAATTGGTATGTCTCCATTTAGGTTAGTATATGGGAAGGCATGTCACTTGCCAATAGAACTCGAGCATAAGGCATACTGGGTAGTCAAGTAACTAAACATGGATTTACGAGTTATTGGGGAGGACAGGATGCTGACTTTGAACGAACTTGATGAGTTTCGTCATGAAGCGTATGAAAATGCTTGGATTTACAAGGAAGAGACCAAGAAGTGGCATGACAAGCATATCAGGAATAAGAACTTTGAAGTGGGGCAGAAAGTGTTGTTGTATAATTCTAGACTTAGGCTTTTCCTTGGAAAACTTAAGTCTAGATGGTCTAGACCCTTCCTAGTTACAAGAGTTTACCCATATGGGGCGGTGGAGGTGTCACATGAAGAAAAGGGCACATTTAAGGTCAATGGACAGAGGTTGAAGCCATACATTGATGGGGTGATGAGTTGCAAGTCATTCCCTACAACTTGACATCCCGACATGAGGACTTGAGAAACTTGAGCTTCCGACTATAAACAAGCGCTTCTTGGGAGGCAACCCAAGTGTTTCATTTGTTTGTTATTTGTTTATTTTTTTGAATTTGTTTAGTTGTCTTATGATTTAGAATGATTTTTATTTTGTGTGTTTTTGGGTGTTTCAGGTGAATTATCGAATCAAGGTGAAAAAAGGAAATTTTCCAGTTTTCGCCACAGCCAAATACATTTTGCAAGAAGAGGAATTCGAAAAGTCCTAGACTTCGCCGTGGCGAAATTTTTTCTTCTCCGAGGCGACGTGCTCTTTGGAATTTTTCATCGTGGCAGAAAGGGTTTTGCGAAATTGAACTAAGGGAATTTCGCTGCAGTTCTGTAGGTTCTGGAATTTTTTGCCACGGCATCGACCGGGTTGATTTTTGTACTGAATGAAGAACTTCGACGTGGCGAAAACTGTTTTTTTATAAATATTGCATTGCGACTCTTCATTTTCGCGAAAAACTTCAAAACACATCCGAGAGCCAAACACTTCCACCTTTAATCTAAAGCTTCTCTAGCGAATTCCCATCACTTTTCCTCACTCCTTAACCCTCACAAACACCAAAACAATTCATTTTAGCAAGGATTTTTGTGAAAAATTGAAGAAAATTTTGGAAACCCTTGGTTTTCAAAAATTGGGGATCCTACAATCTGGGCCGCAATTGGTGAAATTGGTGGTGCATTCAGCATGAAAGGGGTAAGATTTCAAGTTCTCCAACGTCTAAATTGCTCAATTTTGATTGAAGGGCTTGAAGTTTGAAATATTGTTTGAATGTGTTGAGTTATGGATTTTTGGTGAAGTTTGTGATTTGATTTTTATTAAAGGAGTGTAGAATTTGCTTTGTTGTGTGTTGAAGAAGTTGGGTTTGTGATTTGGAAGTGTTTTGTTGAGTTTGGAAAAAGAGTGATTTTGGGGGTCTAGGTGCAATTTTTTGAAACTTTGGTGTTTTTGCAGGAGTGTTTGTGGTCAATAGTAGGGTATTTAACGTTGAATTGTCTAGTTAGATTCTTAGTTTGGGGGTACATTAGAGTTGTCGAACAAAAAAAAAAAAAGCCGCTCAAAGTACCATCCCGGGGTAAAGGAAAAGGGAAAAAGGTAGACAATAGATTTGTTAGTGACAAGGCTCGACAACGATATGAAGGAGCAATCCAAAGGAAGGATAAGGGGTTTATTACTGAGTGTGGAATGACCACGAGCAATTCAGTAGATTGGAGTCGAGGGAGAAAGTGGGATTTATGAGTGAACCCGGACATGCGGCCATAGAGTTGATAGTGAGAGAGTTTTAGGCCAACCTCCCTAAGTGTGATCCTGGGCATGTATTTGTGAGGGGTATTGATGTGCCATTCGATGCAAAGGTGATCAATGATTTCTACGGATTGCCTAAAATTGACCGTGATGAGTATGAGGAATTTAGGAAGACACAGTTTGAGGATGAGGTGATACTTAAGGTCATAGCAAAATCGAATACCCCTTGGGAGATTTTGAAGAAGGGAAGGAAGAGCATTAAGGGAACTAATTTGATACCGATGGCTAGATTTTGAATTACATAAGTCTATGATGAGAATATGATTGTTGGGATTTTATTGTTGAAAAATGGTAAGCATTGCTTCAAGTTTAGGTTTGTTGACTAAATTTAGCTTGAGGTTTGTTGAGTGGCTCAACCGTCATTTTCATTATTTCGGCATGCTTAGATTCATTTTATGTGATTAGGTGAAGTCTTAATAATGTTGGTGGACTCTAGAACCTCGTTGAGAAGTGCTTGAGGCGAAATTCTAGGAATAGACATTATTGAGGAAGTGATTTAGGCAGTTTTTCGGAACGTTTGAGCCTTTCTAGCTGACTATGAATTTAATCCCTAGTTATCCATTTGAGCCTTATGAAATCATTGTTGTCCTATTTTTCTTGTGCAACCAATAATACCCAAACCCTTTACCCTAAACACGTCTTCAACCTTTAAGAGAATTCTAAACCTAATGCAAACACAAAGAGCTTGGAAAGTTGTGTAAGATGCGTACGAACTAAAAGATTAGTTTGGGGGTTGTGAGAAGGGCAAGAAGAATAAAAGGGGTAATTAAACTCAATAAGATTATTGTTGCTTTAAAAAAAAAAAAAAATTTAGTTTTGAGAATTGCATTTCAGAAGCAAAAATGAGAAGTGCACATGATCGAGGGTTATACAATGGTGGACATCTTGAGTGGTGGTTGAGAAAGAAAGTGGAAGTTGATGTAAGTCTTAGTGTTTGCCTAAAGGAAACCAAGTTCTCTTGCTTAGTTTATCCTTTCCTTTTCTTTGAAGCCCACTAACCGAGCCTAACGTTACAAGCCTGTAAAGACCTTTTGATCTTTAGTGATGTCTAATCCTCATTAGTGGAGATAGTTCAATAATTAGGCTTATGGAGTCTGCCACCATTTGATAAACTTTGCATTTCTACATAAAATAATCTGGGAAGTCGGAATGTGGATTGAAGTGGGGATCACCTACTCGGGGGACCAATAGTGAAAGATAGTTGATGTAACTTATAACTTCTTGAAGTGTTGAGCATTTTCTAGTAATAATTTGTCAACAATCTTTGAGACTTCTATAAATTCTAGGCAATTCGTTGTGTTGAGTTTGAGTCTAATGTTTTTTATTTCATTTTCGATTTTGTTGTTTTTGTGTTTTTGGTTTGTTAGTCGTTCTTCTTGTAGTCATGTTTTGTACTTGATGCTCGGGGACAAGCATGTCTTTAGTTTGGGGCTATTTGATCATCCGAGGATTATACTGTTTTATTTAGGCTTTTTGGCTGGATTTTGGATACTTCTTAGTTCGTTTATGCTTGAATTGCTAGTTAATTCTATGTATTTTATATTTCAGGTCAAAACGGGCATTTTGAGTGAATAATGAGCAAATTGGAGTTTTTGGACCCAGAAGTAAGTGAATCTCAGAATTTGAGAAAGTTCTGAAGCGGAATGAAGCATTATGAAGCTTGTTCCCATGGGAAAGCATCGAAGATCGAAGATTCAAGCAAGAAAACAAGCGGAGGGCAATTATGTAAATTCAGAATTCTTCAGGAAGGTTCGCCATGGCAAAGTCTATTCTTCGCCACGGTGAAAGAAGTTAAGCACGAGATTCCACATTAGCTCGTCGCCACGGCGAAGTCTGTGAAATTTTGTTTTCTCCAAAGCGCATTGTTTTATTTTAGGAAAGTCTTAGGTTTTTGGGCAAACTATATAAGAAACTTTGCCATTTTGAGAAGGGTTCATCTAAGTTGCCTGGTTTTTGTTTCCTTTAAAGTAGCTTTGACATTTTTGGAGAGAAAGGGAGAAGATTGGAGATTTAATCTTATGGATTCTTCAACAGGGGAGATCTCTATTCTTTTCTCTTTGTTTCAATATGTTGACTGCTATGTTTACTGTTCGTCTTGCTATTTGTGTTAATTTAGTTATGAACTAACCCATTTTGGGTTAGGGTTTTGATGTAATTCGGATTTCTATGGATTAATCAATTGATTATTGTTGCTTTTACATTCTATTACATAGATTGTGTGGTTATTCTGATTTTTATTAATTTTATTTGTTGAACATGATGAGATTGAGAAATGAATCATGTTGAGCTTCTTGGGTAATCACCATTGTAGTATTGAACGCTAGAGATATGTTTGAGAATCTATGAAATCAATCTAGGATTCCATTAGCCGTCTTGGTCATCCAATTCTTGCCAAATTTCAGAAATTAGTATTAGTCTGTCTACATTATCTTCTTTTAATTGTGAGTCATGTCAACCTGGAAAACAAACTAGAGCTTCCTTTCCCAAGCGAGTCAATAATGGGGCCATCTCAATGTTTGATATTGTTCACACAGACATCTGAGGTCCTAGTCATGTCAGTTCAACTTTGGGTTTCTATTATTTTATTACTTTTATAGATGACTATTCTTGTTATACTTGGGTATTTTTAATGAAAACTCATTATGAGTTTTTTTTTTATCTTTCAAAATTTTTGTGCTGAGATTCGTAATCAATTTGGTGTTTCTATTAAGATTTTGCATAGTGATAATGCTAGGGAAATATATATCTTCTCCCTTTACTAAGTATATGTCTTCTTAGGGTATTATTCACCGGACCTCATGTGCCTATACTCTTCAGCAGAATGGGGTCGCCGAACGCAAAAATCTTCATCTTATTGAAACAGCTCGTACTTTACTTATACATCATCATGTTCCTCTTTGATTTTGGAGGGATGCAGTTCTCACCGCCTATTACTTGATTAACCGTATGCCTTCTTCTGTCTTGTAACATAAGAGTCCACACTCCATTCTGTTTCCTGGTAAAGACCCATACCTAATACATTTATGATTGTTTGGTTGCATTTGCTTTGTTCATGATCACACTCTAGGCAAAGACAAATTACATTCCAAACAAGTTAAGTGTATCTTCTTAGGATATTCTCGTCTCCAGAAAGGTTACCGTTGCTATGACCCAACCACCAACAAATATTTTGTTTCTGCAGATGTAACTTTCTTTGAGAGATCTCCATACTTTTCTGAAAACACCGTCAATAGCAATCTTATCCCTACCACCTTACCTATCCCTATTCCTCCTTCCTCGTCGATGGATCGTCCTTCTTTCCAAGTTTATTCTCGTCATCCTCATCCTCTTACTAATCCCAATGGTACTTTCCTTCTTGACATATGTACCTCAGTCAATCCTGATGACCCATCTCATGTTCCTCCATCGCTTGCTCCGGTCATGTCTCCTGAAGACAAGGCAACTCCTCCACTTACCCTTCGCAAAGGTATTCGATCTTCTCGAAACCCACATCCTATTTATAATTTTCTTAGTTATGATAGTTTATCTCCATTTTATTCTACTTTTATTTCAAACATGTCTTCTATCCCTATACCTAACACTGTTAGCGAGGCAATGGCACATCCAGGGTGGAGAGTTGCCTTGATTGAGGAGATGATTGCTCTCGATCATAATGGTACTTGGGAGTTGGTTTCCTTACTGCCATGCAAGATTGTTGTTGCGTGTCGTTGGGTTTACACTGTTAAGATTGTTGCAAATTGGTGCACTCAGATCTATGGGCTCGACTACAGTGATACCTTCTCTCCTGTTACTAAGATTACTTCGGTACGCCTCCTTATCTCTTTAGCGGCCATGTATCAATGGCCTCTTCATCAGTTGGATATTAAAAATGCCTTCTTGCATGGTAAACTTGCCGAGGAAGTGTATATGGAGCAACCGCCAGGGTTTGTCGCTCAGGGGGAGTCAGGATTGGTATGTCGACTACGTCGGTCTTTATATGGTCTCAAGCAGTCACCTAGAGCATGGTTTAGACAGTTCAGTTCTGTGATTCAACAGTTTGGGATGTCGCAAAGTATGGCTGATCATTCGGTATTTTTCTGCCGTAATGATCATGGTAAATTTATATACTTGGTTGTCTATGTTGATGACATTGTCATAACAGGTAATGACCAAGATGGGATTTCTCAAGCCCAAAGACGACATCTGTTTAGCCACTTTCAAATCAAGGACTTGGGGAAGCTAAAGTATTTTCTGGGGATTGAGGTAGCACAGTCTAAGACTGGTATTACTATATCACAAAGGAAGTATGCCTTGGACATTCTTGAGGAGACAAGTACGTTAGACTGTAAGCCTGTAGATTCTCCTATGGATCCCAATGTCAAACTTGTTCTTGGATAGGGGGAGCCATTAGAAAACCTTGGAAGGTATTGAAAATTGGTTGGTAAGCTGAATTATCTCACGATCACCAGATCAAATATCTCCTTTGTAGTTAGTGTGGTTAGCCAATTTCTCCAGGCCCCATATAGTGGTCATTGGGATGCAACAGTTCACATTCTCAAGTATATTAAAGGATCTCCAAGACAAGGCTTGCTATGTGAAAATAGGGGTCACTTTCAAATTGTTGGGTATTCGGATACTGATTGGGCAGGGTCTCCATTAGATAAACGATCTACTTCTGGATATTCTATCATGATTGGAGGTAATCTAATATCTTGGAAGAGTAAGAAGAAAGATGTAGTAGCTAGATCAAGTGCGGAGGCAGAATATCAGGCTATGGCTCTCGCGACTTGTGAGCTCATCTGGTTGAAACAACTTCTTCAAGAATTTGGGTGTAGTGAAGTGAAGCAGATGAAACTAATATGTGACAATCAAGCTGCTCTACATATTGCCTCAAATCCAGTCTTTCATGAAAGAATAAAGCATATAGAGGCTCATTGTCATTTTATTTGATAGAAGATTGAATCTAGATGCATTGTCACCAGTTTTGTCAACTCAAATGACCAGCTAGCAGATGTTCTTACTAAGTCTCTCAGAGGTTCTCGAATCAGATACATTTGTAACAAGCTTGGAACATATGACATATATGCTCCAACTTGAGGGGAAGTGTTAAAATATACTAGGAAAATAGAGATATTATTTCCTAGATTGACTATTAAGATATATTAGGAAAATAGAGTTAGTATATTGATTTATGTAAATATGGTAGACTAATATTGTGTGTATATCCTTGATCATTTAGGATCAATTCTTTCCTAATTCATGTAACTTGTACATTGTATAAATTCCCATCTTGGTTGGGGAAATAATCAAGCAACATATTTCACATTAGGATTAAGCTCCTATAACTGCCTCTTTCATGTATAACATGGACCAAACTAAAACTAGGTGTTGGGCTCTAACAGAAGCATTCCTTCCCTATTTACTTCAAGATTTAGCTTAGTTGAGTTGACTTGGTATAGAAGCATTTAAAACATCAACAAGAAAACTATGACAACAAAAATGTTCACAAAAGTTTTTAATTTTTCCTCTTTTTCATTTGGAGTAAGCAAAGTTTTATAGCGTTATGAAATTGAAGGTATAGACAGATAACATAAGAATACCTGAAAGGAAGCATAGAGTGTCGGAAGAAAAGGATAATCGAGTAACAACATGATTTCCCTTTCAACGCATGCTCAGTGAACCTAACACCAGAACAAAGATTAAATATTACTCTATGTACAAAATTGGCACTATGAAGAAATTATTTCTCTTTAAAGTTCTTTTATTTAAAAGTTGAGTCTGATCATACTATATATTCAGACCTTGTTACGATTTATCATTATAGATTTTTCCATTGCTTTCATAGCATACAGTTCGCCGATCTCGCGGTTCCACCGAGTGAAGCAGCTATGAACAAATACCATAGAATTTTAAGCAGAGAATAGAAACCTCTAATTTATGCACCACTGACTTAGTAATTAAACAACAGCCTTAGTAATATAGTTGTAGATATAAGAGACAATTTTGAAATTCAAGTAAATCTCCATGCACAAAGTATTACAGGAACCTAGAAACTCACCCTACTATTTTAGGCATAAATAAACGCCTTATCCACACCATCCACATTTTTTAACTTAAATTTGGAATGTTGATTCCTTATTTACGTTTGAGAAAACCAAATTATTTAAACCATACAGAATCCATTTTTTTTCTCTCTTTCACTCTTTAGCATAAAGACTCCATTTCAATCCTCGCTAAGAAAGCTCATTGAAACTTCTCTTGGGTTTGGATCTCCCCCAAACCCCTTCTACCTTTCTGACCTACTTTCAAATTTTAGTTCACGAAACAATGACACTAGAAGTTATCAATTGAATATAAAAAATTTATACTGAGACATTGAGGAGTATGTATTTTCAACAGTGTATCATTTTGTTGGGTTAAGAAAATCAAGGAAACATAGTTTGATAATCTCAGGGATAATAAACATGTGAGGGGAAAAAATTACCTGCTAGTATCACCACAACCCAAGGGTTTTATCAGCTTAGTTAACCATATAGATTCTATTCCAAGTCAGATAACTGAAGAGGAAGATTGCATCTCATCTGAATCAATTAAGAGATAGCATTTATCTTTTTGTTACATGTAGTCTTATCTTTTTGTATATTTGAAATTCATTCAAACATGTAAAGCTCTATATATTCAATAAGATCTTCTCATCTGGTATCAATTGAACCAGACTTTCAATATCTTAAACTTGGTATCAGAGCTTCATTTGGCTAACACCATTCTCGATCCTAATGGCTTTCGCTACCTTCCCTTTTCCCAATATCACTCCCTTAGTTTCTGTCAAATTAGATGGATCCAATTATCTTAATTGGACCACTCAACTCACTCCACTCCTAAGAAGCCATGATTTACTTGGCATTGTGGATGGCTCTGAGCCGTGTCCTCCAAAGTTTGCCACTGATTCTGAAGGCAAAACTACCTCTAACATCACCACCGATTATATGGTATGGCGAAAAAGGACCAATTTATTTTGGCATGGATCAATGCCACTCTCGCGAAGGTCTTGTCTCTTGTCTATGGGCAAAATACCTCTCGACAGGTCTGGACCACTCTAGCAAATAGGTTTGCACCTAATTCTAGATCTCGAATCTCTCATCTAAAGAGACAATTGCAGACACTTAATCAAGGAGCTAAGTCGTGACTAACTATCTCTTTAGTGCCAAAAATTGGTCTGACCAACTTGCAGCTGTGGGAAAACCTGTTGATGATGAGGACCTGATATCTTATGTTGTTGGAGGTCTTAATTCTGCTTATCACCAATTCATTACCTCCCTTAATTTTGCAACCCGAGACTCATCAATCACCTTTGATGATTTTCAAACTTAGTTGCTGAATTATGAACAACTACTTGAGTCCCAACACAAATCTATCCCACCAGATACCTACAATGCTACCTTTTTAAGTCATAAATCTAAGCCACCCTATAACAATTGCAAACCAAACCCCTTTTTTGCCAACAAACCCACTGTACCACGCTCCTCAAACACCTCAAACTTCTTTGCTCATCCACCCAACAACCCTAACTTCTCTATTCCACCAACAGGAAAAGGACCAACCACCTCAAACAACACCTTCTTCTCTCACTCCAAACTTCCCTGTCAGATTTTTGGGTAAACAAATCATCAAGCTTTAGACTGTTACCACCGGATGGACTTTTCTTACCAAGTAAGACATCCACCTACACAATTGGCTACGATGGCTACTCATACACATGTTACTCAGGAGGAAGATCAACCTTGGTTCCTTGACAATGGTGCCAACACTCATGTCACCTCAACCCTCAACAATCTCACCTTGACTCAACAACCATATCAAGGTCCAACCCAAGTCACAGTTGGCAATGGAGGAGGTTTGCTTATTAATCACACCAGTTCTTCTATTCTGAAAACTAATAATAGTTCTCTGCTTTTGTCAAATGTTTTACACTGTCCTCGAGCTTCATCTAACCTCGTATCCATTCAACAGCTTTGTCAAGATAACAATTGCTATTTTATACTCACTGCTACCTCTTTTGTTGAGAAGGAACTGCAAACCAACAAGATACTCTTCCAAGGTCCGAATAGAGAAGGACTTTACCCAATTTATTTTCAGCCTTTCAATTCTAATAAGAGGCAGCACAACTTAGCCTCAAATTCTTCCTTTACAGCTTTCCTAGGTGTCATAACCCCTGCTACCACTTGGCATGCCTGATTGGGTCATCCATTAGAATCAGGTCTTAACCACCTCACTCATGATGCTTTCATCTCTATATCAGGCTCACAAAAAACTGAAGCACATTTGTAAATTTTTTCAAATGGCTAAAAGCCATAAACTTCCATTTCCCCTCTCTGATCATCACTCTAGTCACCCTTTAGAATTAATTCATTCTGATGTCTGGACTTCTCCTGTATTGTCACTCAATGGTTGTAAATACTATGTGGTTTTTATTGATGATTATTCTCAATTCTCTTGGTTGTTTCCTCTTAAACAAAAATCGGATGTGGTTGTGTGTTTCCTTAAGTTTAAGTGTCCAGTTGAAAATTTATTCTCCTCTAAAATCAAGCAACTTCAAACCGATAATAGAGGAGAATATTTATCCAATTCATTCAAAAATTCTTACAAGAACAAGGAATCCTACACAAACTAACATGCCCCTATACATCTGAACAAAATGGCATCTCAGAGAGGAAACATCGCTATTTAATTGAAACAGCTCTAGCTCTCTTAGCACAATCTCACTTACCATCCACACATTGGGTTGATGTCTTTCTCACAGCCACTGACCTTATAAACCTAATGCCCATACCTGTCCTTGGCCATCAATCCCCTTACTCACTTCTGTTTCAGACCAAACCAGATTACACTTTACTAAAAACTTTTGTATGTGCCTGTTTTCCCTTACTTTGACCATACTCTGCACACAAGCTTTGCTATAGAAGCAAAAAATGCATTTTCATTGGTTATGCAACTAACCAAAAAGGCTACAAATGTTTGGATATTCAAACTGGTCATATTTATATCTCTTGACATGTAGCCTTCGATGAAAATACATTTCCTACTGCCCAAGCCTCTTCCAACTCCAAATCAGATGCTACTCCACCAGAAAATACCATTCCTCATCTCTTCATTCCAAACTTCACTGTTGTTGCTCGACCCTTGGAAGATATCTCATTGGACTCTGTTGTTGCCATCACAACTGGTATGCCCTCTTCTCCCTCTAGTTCAATTAATTCTCCTTTTCACTCACCTTCTGATGAAGCTTTTGCAGATTTCTCTCCTACTAATAACCCAACTCCAGATTCTAGTTCACCTGCCTGTCATAACTCCCACCTAAGACAAATAATCACCAGATCTTACACCAACTCACTCAAGCCAAAATAATTTCCTGATTACAAGCTTTACTGCTCCACCAAATACCCAATCTAAGCCCTATCTTCAGTTCTAATTCCCTCTGAACCAAAAACCTACAAACAAGCTACCAAGGATCCCAATTGGCAGGCAACCATGCAACTTGAGTTCAATGCTCTCATTGATAACAACACTTGGACTTTATGTCCTAGACCTCCGAATAAACACATCATTCGAAATAAATGGGTGTTTAAACTCAAACAAAAGGCCGATGCACAATTAAAAGGTACAAAGCAAGGCTTGTAGCCAAAGGGTTTGATCAAGAGCATGGAGTGGACTTTCATGAGACTTTCAGTCTAGTTATTAAGCTTGCCACCATTCGATTGGTGGTTGCCTTGGCTATTCATCTTGGCTGGATCATACAGCAACTAGACATTTCCAATGCATTTTTCCCATGGACACCTTGAGGAAGAAATCTATATGGAGCAACCTAAAGGGTTTGAACATAGTGACTTTCTATCACATGTTTGTATACTCCACAAGTCCCTTTATGGCCTAAAACAGGCACCGAGGGCTTGGTTCAGGCGCCTCTTTCAAAGTCTCCTAGAGCTTGGTTTTACAAGATCAAATGTTGACACCTCCTTATTTTATCTACATCGATCCTCTATTACTATGCTCATTTTAATTTATGTTGATGATATTTTGGTGGTGAGTAACTCTGATGCAGTAGCTGATCTTCTTCAACACCTCAACCGAGACTTTGCAAGTAAAAATTTAGGGAGCTCTCTCATTCTTTCTTGGCATTCAAGTCCACTGCACTATAGATAATATGCATCTCCATCAAGGTAAATACATCTGGACCTCCTGAAAGACCAGCATGCATGAAGAGTGGTGGAAATGGAGAATGAAAGCATGAAAGGATGGATTTCACAAAACCGGTTTTCAAACAAAGCTTGGAAAAGAGATTATACCTACTCCTTTGCTTTGGATTGATGAAGATTAGCCTCAAAAGGATGAGACCTCCACACTTTAACACCACCTTAAGGGATTAGAGAGTGGTCGTGGGTTTGAGAGAGAGTTTTAGTTTGTTTTTGAGTGAACAAGTGAAGAATGAACTAAAATGCAACCTTTTGCATTTATATATACTTGGGCAATTTTGCAATTATTTGTTTTTCACTTCTAAGCCCCAATAAAATCTTATTTTAAAGGGACCCCATGAATTTATTATGTTACCCTTTGAATAATCAATATTATTGAAGGGCCCATGTAAACTAAACTATTTTACATTGACAACCCATAAATTTACCCTTTAACTATTAAAAGGTTATTTTTGTTCATCTCATTAATCTTAACACTCGAAGATATAATAATTAAATATAATTAATTATTGCTTGACCATTTAACCCTTAAAATGTCACAAATAATTTTCTATGTAACTATTACTATAGAAATCCCGTCATTACCCTTGGAAGGTGCTAGCCCTCTTCGGATAATCATTTCTCTCTCTCATCCTTCTCTAACTTCTCAAGGCTATTGGTATGACCATGTAGGTCCACTGTGGATTAGCCGTGAGCCTGCTCTGGATGAATCTAGAAACCTGTTCGGAGGCCCAACGACTATGGTAAACATCTAGCAATGTGCCATAGTCCCTAAACCACGATGAAGAAATACTTCATCGAACCCATTTAAGATCATACGTACCATGCAGGTAAAGTCCCTCCATTGAGATATCTTGATCGAGCATGGATTCATGGAATGTCAAAATCCTAAACTCGATCTTTTACCGAATTGTCGATCAATATGTCCGAACTCGTCATCACAAACTTGCTTTTGTATGACTAATAATAGACTCTGGCCAAAGATTCTGATTTCTAACATTTATCGATGTTCATCTAGGAACTCGAATCTGGATGGAGTCAGCGGTACTCCCGATCCTATATTTCCGAGTCAATGGATCCCCTTTTGACCATCGTTCGTTTCCGCATATGAACAACGCATGACCAAATAAGCTTTATTATACGAAACATGATTAGTCTCATACTTATACACCATATGAACCACACGCATCCGTATCAGATCCGACTACAATGTCTCAAAGGACTACATCGTGCACTAATATGACCAAACGATAAATCATTGACTACATGCTTTTCCAAGTGATTTGTCGTTATTCAACACGCTCGGGGGCAGCTTCACCAACCGCTAATCCATACCAATGCCCCAGTGACATGACTATCATCGTCATCCGTACTTATATCAACTCATGATATCTTTCAGAAGCATCTGATATGCCTACTATGCAATATAGTTGCCCAAATTATATTGCTTCCGTAGGAACCCTTTCCCTTTTCGATAATTCATTTATGATTAAATGAATCATCTGGACAATTCATATACATACTTTATTTTAAATGCATGACTGAATAAAGGAAGCAATTTATATATATGAATTGAAGAACTCTTTCTTCTATTATCTATGATATATAGATACAAGACAAAATGCTCTAAAATCGACAACACGAATGGTTTCTAGGGCATACACTAACATACGCTACCAAACTCCCACTTTGCACTAAAGCCATTCGATGTTGTATCTCATACCCATCTTCTCAAGATGATGGTCCAATTGCTTCAGTATCATCACCTTAGTTAGTGGATCAACTACATTTTCTACTGAAAGAGTCTTCAGAATTATAATCTCTCCAGCTCCAACGAATTCTCTCAAAATTTGATACTTACGTTGAATGTGTTTGGATTTTTGGTGGGCTCTTGGTTCTTTTGCTTGTGCAATAGCTTCAGTATTGTCACAGAACATGCTTATCGGGTAAGCCATATTCAGAACCACACCAAGTTTAATTACGAACTTTCACATCCAAACAATCCTCCTTCACGCTTTCGGAAGAAAGAATGTATTCAACTCTAGTGGAGTCAACTGTGGTTGTCTGTTTGGAACTTTTCCAACTAATATCACCTCCATTACATATAAAAATATACCCTGACATAGACTTTCTATCATCAATATCTGATTGGAAATCAGAATCTGAGTATCCTTGGATGTTTAACTTTGAACATCCATAACTCAGAACTAGATCCTTAGTTCTTCTCAAGTACTTAAGGATCGATTTTACAACCAACCAATGTTTCTCCCCTAGGTTTGACTGATATTTGCTCGAAACACTTACAGCATAAGCTATATTAGTTCTTGTACATAGCATTGCGTACATTAAGCTGCCTATGGCAGATGCATAAGGCACATTATGCATTCGCTGTCACTCTTCACCGGTCTTTGGACCCATCTCCTTAGAAAGATGAAGACCGTGAGTGAAGGGCAAGAGACCTCTCTTAGAGTTCTCCATGCTAAATCTTTTTAGCATTTTCTCTATGTACAATTTCTGGGATAATCCAATTACCCTTTTCATTCTATCTCTATAGACACGAATGCTAAGGACATATGTTGCTTCTCCTAAGTCTTTCATCGAGAAGGTTTTGGACAACCAAACCTTAACCTCTGTCATCATGCCTATATCATTTCCCATCAAAAGTATGTCATCTACATATAATATGAGAAACGTGATGGCATGATCTTTAACCCATTTGTATACCACGGGGGTGGCTCATCCGGATTCTTGACAAAACCAAACGATTTGATTATGTCGTCAAATCAAATGTTCCAGCTTCTTGAAGCTTGCTTCAATCCATAAATGGATCAATGCAACTTGCACACCTTATGTCTTTCAGTAGAGGATACAAAACCTATCGGTTATTCCATGTAGATGTTTTCCTCAATAAACCCATTGAGGAAAGCTGTTTTGACATCCATCTACCAAATTTCATAATCATGGTATGCTGCGATGGCCAACATTATACAGATGGATTTAATCATAGCTACAGGCGAGAAGGTTTCCTCATAATCCAATCCTTGTTTCTAAGTATAACCTTTCGCCACTAGTCGAGCTTTAAAGGTCTCTGCCTCTCCATCCTTGCTAACTTTTCTCTTGTAGACCCATTTGCAACCTATAAGAACTATTCCCTCTGGTGGATCAACAAGCAACCATACTTGACTAGTATGCATTGATTCTATCTCAAAATCCATCGCTTCTAGCCATTTTCCTGAATCTCTATCCAATATTGCTTCTTCATAGCTTCTAGGATCATCACCATGATCATGTACTCCCACTAAGTAAGATTCAAAATCTTGCTCATGTAGGAACCCATATCTCTCTAGAGGTTTTGATATTTTAGAAGACTTTCGTATCAGAACCATAGTATCTGATACTAAGGTTCGCTGAGTGGACGTTCCATTTTCAGCAATCTCGGTTCTTCCTTGAGTTCAATATTTCTTCCAACACCACCTTCCTCCAAGAACTCGTTCTCGAGGAAGCGCGCATTTCTACTAATCCAAACTTTTTGATCACTTGGGAAGTAAAAGTAATATCCTAAACTATCTTTAGGATATCCAATGAACCGACCCTTCTCGGATTTAACATCCGACTTATCGATTTAACCAATTTAACATAAGTCAAGCGGTCCCCAAATCTTCATATAATTTAGACTTGGACGTTTTCCATACCATATCTCAGACGGCGTTTTCTGGACAGTTTTAGACAGGACCCTATTAAGGATGTGCATAGTGGTTTGGAGAACGTACCCCCACAGAGACATTGGTAAGTCTATAAAACTCACCATTGATTGTACCATATCTAATAAGGTACGATTTCTCCTTTCGGACACTCCATTAAGCTGGGGTGTATAAGGAGGAGTCAATTGTGAGATGATACCATTTTCTTTTAAGAACTCTAGAAACTCTGTACTCAAGTATTCACCCCCACGATCTGATCGCAGTATTTTAATACTCTTTCCAGTTTGATTTTCTACTTCATTCTTGAATTCTCTGAATTTTTCAAAGGATTTAGATTTGTATTTCCATAAATACAAATATCCATATCGTGACATATCATCTGTAAAGGTACTGAAGTATTCAAATCCTCCCCTAGCTAAAGTACTGAATGGTTCACATACATCTGTATGTATGAGTTCTAATATTTCTTTAGCTCGCTCTCCTTTACTCTTAAAGGGAGACTTGGTCATCTTTCCTTGGAGACATGATTCACAGGTTGGATAGGGTTCATAATCCAATGAGTTTAGGATCCCAATTTCTCCAAGCTGTATTAATCTTCTCTTTCCTATATGACCCAATCTATGATGCCATAGAATTTTAGGATTTGATTTAGATTGAGTTCTTTTATTGGAAATGGTATTGATTGAAGCATAGTCATTCAATTCTAAGACATACAAACCATTTGTATTCACAACTTTATCAACTAAAACATTTCCAAAATGTATTGAACATTCATTTCCATTAAACAGTACATAATAACTTGCTTTACACAAAGCAGAAATAGAAATGATGTTTCTAGTGGCTTTTTCAAAGTACAATACTTTAAATAAATTCAAAACATGTCCTGAATGTAGTCTTGGTGGGCAAATCCCCATGGCCTCGGCTGCAACTCATGCCCCATTGGCCATCCTCAAAATGATCTTGCCTTTTGTCACCTCAGAACTATTCTGAAGTACCTGCAAAGACATACAAATATGAGATGTTGCTGCTGAATCTAATATCCAGGAATGACTATCTGAATTAAAACTTAATTCATATTCAATCATAAGACATTGGTTCGTACCTGCTTTTCCTTTGCCTTTCTTCAGACCGTTTAGGTATTGAGGGCAGTTCCTCTTCTAGTGTCCATCTTCTCCACAGTGGAAACATTTTCCCTTTGCATTGGCCTTCTCTGCCTTTGCCACTGGCTTCTTGAAGCTCTTATTCTTGGGTCCAAGTTTTGGACCTCTCTTTGGTAGCTTTTTAGGCCCTTTATTGGTCCTGCTGGTAGAGGCGGCAAAGACATCCTCATGTCCTTTCCTTTTCACATTCTACCTGTGAAATTCTTTAAGCTCATTTAGCAATTCAGAAAGGTTTCTCTCAATCCTATTAAGATTGTAGTTAGTTATAAATAGTTTATAACTTGGAGGAAGAGATTGTAGAATCAAATTCACTTTGAAGTGGTCTGGCATGACCACCCCATATCCATCCAGTCGACCTAATCCATTGATCATCTTAAGAGTATGATCAGCTGGAGGTACCCCTTCCCTCAACTTCATGCTAAAGAGGGATTCACATAACTCATACTCAACCACTCTTGGATTTTCGCTGTACAACTCTTGTAGAGCTGTGAAGATATCATAAGCATTTGAAACTTCTTCATGCTTAGTTTGAAGTTCTCTATTCATGGAGACTAGCATGTAATTTTTAGCCTTCCTACTATCCTCTCTCCACTTTTCAAGAGCATCAAGCTCAGCTTGTGGAGCATCCGGTCCAATATCAAGTGGAAGAGGTGCTTCTAGGACATAAACAATTCTTTCAAAATCTAGAACAATTCTAAGATTTCTTAGCCAATCTTTTAGGTTGGGTCCGGTTCACATGTTATTATCCATTATCCTTAGGAGAACATTGTTGGCCATTTTTTGATTATTTATCACAAAGATGAAACTGTAAAGAAAAGTAATTTTATTAGTGTCTTGTAATCTTTTAAACCCTTTTAACGCATAATGAAATTAGCTCCCACTATTTTATTCGAGTCCTATACTCCCTTAAATAGGATTCGAAAATTTTCGTTGGATTAAATTTCTTAGTGGGGAATCAATTTCATATTAAATTCAATTAACCTCACATAATAGAATTCTTGGTTAATTAAGTCTAATAAGTAGGAACCTATTTTCCTTTTATATCACTATATAAGGTTTGATTCATATTCCTTGTCCTAGCTTCGGATACCTCACATAATAGAATTCTTGGTACCCTAGGCTAGTTAAATCCGAACCATTATGCTTTCTTAGGATGGCATTTTCATCATGTCCTCACATAATAGAAATCTTGGTCAAGGTGAAAATATCCATCCAAGAACAAGATCAACTTAATTCTATGATATAAAGATTATATCCCTCACATAATAGAAATCTTGGGATATTAAAATTTATACCAAAGAATTTAGTTATCCCACAATGGGAGACTTGGATTTAATAATTTTAAATTGAGGAGATTTAGGTTTAACCTTTAGTCAATTCATTTTTAGCATGCCATGTTTAATTAACCATTCATACATATCACATATATGCATAAATTAAAGCATGTGGGTTGACCATGGGGCTTTTCGAAAATACATCCTAAGGGCAAACTATTTACCCTAATAGTATATCTTCGATTGGATTGTTATCCGGATGCTCTTCGGTTCCCATCTAGCCGATTCCATTACAAATTGGATCTTACCAATTAAAATAAATAAATAAAATTTAATTATTACAAGCCATTTAATAAAAGAATATTACAAACACTTTTGAATATTTTGAAAACCAAATGGCTCCCATGATCAACCCTCTAATCTAATATTCATTCATCACATAAATAAATATTAAACATTCATACCAAATATAATAAACAATTATTTAAAGGCATGAATATAAACAATTATTTAAAGTATATATATATATATATACATATTCACTAATATATATAAATATAAATATATCTCATATATTAATAGATATTATATATATATAAATATTCATGTGGTAATTTAATCATAACTTTTGGGCATGCAACAATTACACATTTTATAGGTATCATTACACAAACATTTTTGTCATATTCCACCCAAAGATATATTATTTAATTGTTAGCATCATTTTAATACTTTTCACAAAAGTCATGCATGGCAAAGATAAATGAGTTTTATTACTCCAAGAGTAATTATTCCATGACACAAGTTACTTTTAACTAAAATAATATTTTTTTTGGACACATTTATCTTCTCAAAGACAATCATGTCATCTTGCATCATCATTTTTTGAAACCATTCAAACAACCAAATTATTACATTTCAAAAATATAATAATTTATGCCATGCATTGATGCATTATAAGATAATTTAATCAAATTAAATATCCTACATTAAAATTACCACCACTAAACACTTGCAACATTTGCATACACTTCATGCAAAATATACTTTAATCAAATTAAAGGATAACACATTTAGCATGTCAAAGCATAAATCATTTAATCAAAGTTATGGAAATGAACATGCATGAACATTTTTCTAAATAAATCATCATGCAACATTTCCTAAAACATCATTCATCAAGACATGAATGAAATGACATATCCTCATGGCAAAACTAGTCATGGCCGAGAATGACATATATGCATGCATGTAGGTTTCAAACCTAATCTCTCTATCATCCCATGAGATATAAAAGAATGGGTAGCCCCAGAATCAATTAAAGCATATAAGGAAACAACATGGAATAACAACTACCGATTCAGGGCGATGGACTGCCTCGACCTCACCCCTTGTGCATCTGAAATACTCGCGGTGGGTACCTCTAGAAGTCTGAGCTGCTGGTGGAAGAGGAGCTTTACAATCCTTCTTCAGATGCCTTGGCTGTCGGCACCTGTAACATACATTTCTGTCCCTCAAACACTCTCCTGAATGGTTCCTCCCGCATTTAGCACAAGGGGGAAACCCTTCTATCCTAGGCCGTTTATTCTGCCAATCTCCTCTATTCTTCCTTGGTTGGAACTTCTTCTTGGCCCTTACTTCTCTGTTCTTTGTTGTATCTACTCTCTCCCTCTGTAAAGTAGTGAATGGTTCATGGGGTACCGCTGAAGATAACCCTTCTGCAATATGCTTATTTACATAAATCTCTACCCCTAAAGCCCTTGTCAAAGCCTCACTATAGGTATGAGGAGGCTCGGCTCCTATCATTAAATCTCAGGCAATATCTGATCTCAACCCTTGTACAAACTTATCTCTCCTTAACACCGGAGTATACACTATTTCGGGTGCAAAGCGAGCAAGGGAGTTAAATACTGAATACTCCTTAACAATACTAGACCCTGCTTTTAGTTAATAAACTCTTGGACTTTCTCATGTACTTGATCTTCTGTTTAATACTCGGCCTCAAACAATCTCCTGAATTCCTCCCAAGTCATCGAGGCCATGTCATGAGTTTGCTCTATTAATTCCTACCAAATTCGGGCATCTCCCCAAAATAAGAAACTGGCATATCTGATCCTCTCTCTATCATTCATAGGAAACAGTGCCGCCATCCGCTCTACGAACTTAAACCACTCTTCTACCTCTAGTGGGTCCTTAGTACCCCTAAACTCTGGCGGCTGGTGCTGGCTTGCAAGCCCCTAAATAGGATCAACCCGAGTCTGTACTGTCTAAGGTACCGGCCTTTCTCGCTCTTGTCTTGCAGGCAGTACTCTAATGGGAGTCTCGGTTCTCTCCTGAACAACTCTCCCCTGACTCTCCGCTAGTACCTGCTGTATAATGGTCTGAATCATCGTCTCATCAAGGGTATAGGGAGTTGGTTCTGGTGGGTTAGAGGATTCTCCCTCGTTCATCACACCCTTACCCTTCCTCCTGTTACTACGTCTCATCTACCAAACAACCATACTTGATCAATTCAAGAGAACACTTAACATAAGGAAAGAATTAACTTACACAGTCGGCTATCGGACATCGTGGCGATGAGAATGGTACACTGTCAAATCCCAAAATCTTGGCTCTGATACCAAAAATGTAACAACTCCATTCTACTCATATTCGTTTAAAATATACATAGTAAAAATACATGTAAGATAGCATAAAAAGTTGGGCCCAAATTTTTCTTTTATTAAACATATACATTCTTTATACAAAAAGTTGTATCATGTACAAAAGCATCAAAAACAAGGTAGACAGTGTAGCCATTTCCCTTCGCTTGCCGACGCCTATCCCACTGTATCCTCACCTAGATCCTCCAAAAATATAGGAAACAACGGGGTGAGCACAACTAATGCTCAGTAAGTAAATCCTCTACTCATCTATCCCCGTAACTCTCTCTCTAATTCTTTCCTTACAATTCTCATTTACTCTCTCTTTTAAACTTCTCTCTATTTCCTCTTTCTCTTAACTCTTACTAACTCTCTTATTGTAAGTCACGGCCTCATCTTACCAGAGGCACGGCCGAGACTCGCTCCCGCTCTCCATGACTTCTACTCATTCTATCCAATCAAACTAGGTTATGCATGGATTCGGAACCCTTGGTCATGTGAGCGTATAAACTCTCTCTCGGGTACTCTCGGGTATAGCCCTCATCCGCATGCACTCTCACGGGCTACACCACTTCTCTCTCTCATACTCATGCCGCTCTCTCAATGCGGCGTACATGCGGGAATACTCTACCCATTACTCACGAATTCCCCATCGCACAACCTACTCTATTCTCTTTTTCTCTCTTAATAAAGCTCACACTCAAAGTTCTCTACTCTTTCTATAATGCATAATTAATGCATATGGATGGTTCATGCTCATTAATGTACTCATGAAAAGCAGAAATGCATTATTGCATTAAAGACAGTGATTCTGCGCAGTCACACTCAAGAAGGTATAAATTGAGTTATATACATCGGATTGCTACGATTTTTTCTCGTTTTAAAGATTAGAGACAGGGCTATAACTTTTATGTTTTGGTATAAACCCAGTTTATTCCGTAAGATGCCCAAAAATCACTCAGAAAGTCACGGCGTGGACAGGCGGAGTTTAGTAACATGTTTTCACTTAGGCATTTTATCAAGCAACTCATGTGCATATAAACACTCTACTATAATTACTACTCTACTTCATTCTCTAGCCATCCAAAATGGGAGAAAACTCCCTCATATAATCATAATCCCTGTCAAGAAAAGCACTTCCAAATAGGTTTACACAACATCTCTCAAACTTCATCTCAATTTCCATTTCTCAATACACATTAAAACACTTCTCATACATGAAGTGTATCCAACAACCACCAATTAGCTACTCATCTCAACTCAATTCCTCAACAAGCATAATACATATTTATACATGCATACATCTCTGCTCAATCTCTAAATCTCTACTCAAAAGCTTATTCAAAACTCAACTTGGTTGGATTTACTTACCTTGCAATGGAGAGATTTCACTAACACTTTTCCTTTCCTTTGATAGCTTGTCTCTTCTCTACACCTTTAAACAATAAAACCCTATGACTTCAATATATATATATATATATATATAAGCAAAACAATAAACATTCAAACAAGACAACAAAACTTAACTACGTACCTCAAGTGGGGCGTTACAATGTCACACATGTGAAGAGGAATATATATATATATATATATATATATATATATATATATATATATATATATATATATATATATATATATATATATATATATATATAAGCAAAACAATAAACATTCAAGCAAGACAACAAAACTTAACTACGTACCTCAAGTGGGGCGTTACAATGTCATATGTGAAGATGCCTCTTACAGAGCTTAATACCTTTTTTAGCTTAAGCTTTTAGGTCAAGTTGTTTATCAACAAAATTGTTGTTGAAATTTTGTTACAATTTCAATTTCTTGTGGTCTTTCTTGCTTTTAATATTAGTAATCAGTTTATGCATGCTTAAAGTTAAATGTTTTGCACTTAAATAATATTTTTATAAAGGAGATTAAATTAATAGTAATCATTTTGATTAAGCATTATTGAAGTTATAAAAGTAGTTGTGTTCTCGATTGACGTAAGAAAATTTTAATCAATAAGCAAACACTAATTATAAATGTTTAACATTAAAATTCATGGATTCACTTGAAATTAACCTGGCTTCTATGAGCATTGTGATTAAACATTATTAAAATTATCTCATAAAATTTGTGGTTCGTAGGATTAAAATAAAAACAAAGAGGAGATGATGGAAAATTTAATCAATAAACAACAAACAAATGTTAAATAAATACATAATGATCCATCCACTACCATTGAATAAGAGAAATTAATAACAATATACTTTAGTCAAGCGATAGATTATACACCATTAAGTAGGCTTTGTCACCAGAGCCTACAGATAGTTCTATCCATGAGACTAGGTATGTATATATGAAGCATACACATGATGCGAAAGTAGAAGTGACTAGATACATTGTGCTTGCATCAATGACACCATTACTGTGGCAGTAGTGCCAGAAAATGGACTTAGCTTCTATTCTTCATTTTCTTCAAAGAAATGAGAAGCATATGGTGTCTCGGTCAAATCTTAGCGATCATATACTCAAGTTGACCGAGTATATGAACAAGCTTGAGATTTTGGGATGTAGACTTAATGAAGGTTTAACGATAAACCTAATATTACAGTCTTTGCCAAATTCTTACTCTAAATTTGTCCATGACTTCATTGAGCATAATAAGAAGAATAGCCTTTTCGAACTTCTAGATATGTTGAAGGCTACTGAGTCAGGAATGAAAATGTCAGAAACATTGACGTTGGTTGAAGCCAGCTCAAGTGAGAAGGCAAGGGCTCAGAAGTCATTGGAAAGAATTGTTGTAAAAAGGAAAGGCGTTTGTCCTCACTGTGGGAATCCCAGCCACTAGAGGAAACATTGCAAGGCCTTCCTAGCAAAAAGGAAGAAGAATGTTACTTCTTCGTCAGGTAAGTTTTTTAGATTAACTTCTCCCATTAACATCTTGGGTTATTGACACAAGATGTG
Organism: Pistacia integerrima; assembly: GCA_026225825.1. Lineage (NCBI taxonomy): Eukaryota > Viridiplantae > Streptophyta > Magnoliopsida > Sapindales > Anacardiaceae > Pistacia > Pistacia integerrima. The sequence continues at coordinate 43,748,761 of CM047749.1, forward strand.
GTACTCACATTTGATTGATGTGCAAGGACTATGGCAGAGTAGATTGCTCGACGAGGGAGAGGTGGACCTACCAGTTAGAAATGAAGCACGTGGTGCTGCATTTGCTGTAGGATCTTATCGTCTAATTTTGCCACTAGGCTTGTTTCTTGGAACTTGTGGATTATTATAATCTTTCTTTAGTTTCTAAAGATTATATTTTTGTGTCCACTTAGGAAAATGAGAATATTACTTTACTAATGAATTATTGTCCTTGAATGTAAATAATATTCTTTATGGATGTTTCATAATAATATGTTCTTAAGATAGACAATAAGGTTAATCTCAAAATGACAACTATGCCAACTGTGAAAGTTGAGCTAAACATACTTGAAGGAATATGGGATAGTATTAAAACTCGCATCTTCTTGTACACCCCAAGATAATGGTGTATCTGAAAGGAGGAATAAGACCTTAGTGGATATGGTTAGATCCTTGATGAGTTTCCATGATTTGCCCACGTAATTCTAGGGTTGTGCCTTAAAGACTACAACTCACATACCAAATCGTGTGCCATCAAGGTCTGTAGATAAGACAGCATATGATCAATGAGTAGGCAAAGGCCCAACCTGTCTTATCTAAGGATTTAGGTTTACGAAGCTTATGTCAAGAGATTGACTTTGAACAACCTAGGCTTGAAATCATGTATATATATATTTATGGGGTATCCTGAGAAGACCAAAGGATACTATTTCTACCATCTAGAATAGCACAAATTTTTTGTCACTCGTACTGATGTCTTCCTAGAAAAGGAATTTTTCTAAGAAGTACTAGTGGGAGAAAAGTAGAACTCGATGAAGCTCTAGTACCACAAGATGCATTAGACAAAGGACAGGAAGATATGCCACAAGAGGTGGTTGAACATCGTAAGGAGGTTACTCCATGATTTGTGGATCGAAGCGAACCACCTTAGGTAGCACAAGAGTTATGTAGATCTGGAAGAGTACGTCGTGAGCCTGAAAGATATGGTTTTCTCATTACTTAATGTGGTGACGTATTGGTCTACCCAAATAATGAACCCAGAACCTGCGATGAAGCTGTATTGGATCCAGATTTCGTTAAATGGTTTAAAGCCATAAAATCTAATATGAACTCCATGTACCAGAACCAGTCATAGTTCTCTGGTGGACTCACTTGAAAGGGTAAAACCCATAGGGCGTAAATGGGTCTTCAAGAAGAAGATTGACATGGATGGCAAGGTGCATACATATAAAGCACGACTGGTTGCCAAAGTTTTAAACAAATTCATGGTATTGACTATGAAGAAACCTTTTTTTCTGTTGCCATGATTAAATCCATCTGGATTATACTTGCGATTGCTACATATTATGACTGTGAAATTTGGCAAATGGATGTCATAACTACTTTCTTGAATGGAAACCTTGAAGAGGATGTACATATGACACAACCCAATGGTTTCATTCTCCATGGACAAGCTAATGACTATGAGATTTGGAAAATGAATGTCATAGCTTCTTTCTTGAATGAAAACCTTGAAGAAGATGTGTATATGACACAACCCAATGGTTTCATTCTTGATGGAAAGGCTAATAAGATATGCAAGTTGTAGAGGTCTATATATGGACTCAAGCAAGCTTCAAGGAACTAGAACATTCATCTTGATAAAGCTATAAAAGAATTCGGTTTTATCTAGAATGAAGATGAGGCATGTGTTTACAAGAAGGTAAGTGGGAGCACAGTGGCATTCCTAGTATTGTATGAGGATGACATACTTCTGATCAGGAATGACATACCAAACTTGCAGCCAATACAGACTTGGTTATCCAAGTGCTTCTCCATGAAAGACTTAAGAGAAACAACCTACATTCTTTGAATGAAGATCTATCGTGATAGATCAGGTAGGTTGCTTAAACTAAGTCAGAGTACATAGACAAGGTACTGAACATATTCAGTATAGAAGAATCCAAGAAGGGATTTCTTCTGATGACACATGGTGGCTATCTTTCTAAGGATATGTGTCTTTAACCACACGATGAGAGAGATAGAATGAAGAGGATCCCACATGCTTCAACAAAGGGATCCTTCTTGTATGCTCAGATTGATATCTAATGTGCATTAAGCACTTGTAGTGGATATCAATCAGACTCAAGTGAGCAATGCCATGTTGTATGCTCGGATTGATGTCTCATGTGCACTAAGCACTTGTAAGGAATATTAATCGCATCCAAGTGAGCGATGTTGTGTTTGCATGCTTGGAATGATATCTTATGTGCATTAAGCACTTGTAAAAGATACCAATAGGATCTAAGTGAACAATATGTTATGTACTTAGATTGATGTCTTATGTGCATTCAGCACTGGTAGAGGATATCAATCACATCCAAGTGAGTGACACTAGATAAGTGTCAATGGACATCCTTAAGTACTTTAAAAAGCTTAAGAATATGTTCTTGGATTATGGAGGGAAAGATGAGCTCATTGTAAGAGGATACAGTGATGCTATTTTCAAACAGATAAAGATAATTATAGTTCGCAATTTTTGGGATTGTATATTTTGCCTCATTGTAGCTACAGTGAGCTAAAAGAGCTCGAATCGGTGTACTACAATGGATTCTGCAATTGATGCTAAGTATATTGCATTATTTAATGCAGTTGTGTAGGTAGTTTGGATCAAGAAGTTCATTACTGAACTTGATGTGGTTCCAAGCATTGCTTATCCAATAAAGTTCTACTATGATAACAATGGAGCCATTGTTGTGGCTAAGGAATCACAGTCTCACCAGTAATCCAAACACATGTTTAGTTGATTCAATTTGATATAAGAGATCGATCAGAAAGGGAATGTGCAGATTTGTAGAATACCTACTAACCAACTATTGAAGTTTTTGTTGTAGTAGAAGCATGATAGGCACTTGGGTCATTCAATGTTGAGTGCATGAATGATTGACTATAGTGCAAGTGAGAGATTGTTGGAGTAGGTGCCCTAGAGCCAATCGATTATTATGAAATTGACTCTTTGTAATAATGTTTATTAATCAATAAAGGCATTATCTACTATATCATGTAAACCATAGTTGTATGTATTGATATATGTCCTTAGAATGGTAGAACCATGATGAGGGTATCAAGTGTTTCAAATCTTGATAGTGAGAACCCTATGAGCACATATGGTGGCCATTCTAGAAACGTTCGTAGCCCCAGTATTAATCTGGCCAAGGGCACATATAATATGGTAAGGCTATCATAGTGTTGAACGACCTTATCAATAGGCAGTGATAGATCTCACTTGTTAAGGTTGTTTACTGACAACCTGGTGCAACACATGGGTGCTTGCTATAGGCAAGTTCACTGGAGTGACTCACCAGAGAATTCCATATAGATGGTAACCCTAGTGTCTATAGAACAAATCCTCTAACGAATGGTGGTGCATGTGATCCTTAGACTTAAGTCACTAGCGCCTTGTGCACCGATCCATGCAGTTTGACACTAACCCAACGCAGTTCTATTTAGAGCTGTCAATACGGTAGTGATTGGCTGCATCGAGGAGTGTATCAAGACTATGGTGGATCAACGGAGAGTTCATCACTCCTGGGTATGTGAGAAGTTATCTCACGGCCCAATTCAGTTAATGACAATGACAGTAAATCTGTGATCACATTAGGGTTGAGTTGTTGCTCAATCCAATTCATTATTCCGGTCTTTGGTCCAGTAACTAAATACAAATATATATCGAGAGTAATTGAGGTTGACACTATTTCGTACCACAGTCTCGATGAGATAACAGATGATGAAAGGATTTGATTGTACGGTAACCATATCATTGACAAGTAGCTAATTTGTTGAATCCGAATTCATTGGGTGGCCATGATGCCCTACTAGGGGCCGATCTTGATCTGTGTGTAGTGAGACAATTAATTGGTGCTAATCGTGATACTACACACTACCGGTATGATGAGGAGCCTACGGGTCACACACATAGAAGATAATTTAAGAATCAATTTGTGCAAGGGGCGTTTTCGTCTTTTAGGGTGAAAGGGTATTTTGGTAATCTCACAGTGCAATTAAATTTGTTGAGGTTGTTGCTTATATTTAATTTAATATTAAAATTAAATAAGTGAGATTATATTTAAATATATGTACACATATATTTAAATTGATTATTATTATTAATTAAATGTTAATGTATTTCTATAAATACATTAATTGAGTTAAATTGAAAATAATAATAATTATAATTAAAATATCATGATTGGGAGTGTTTGGACATAGGGACTGTTTGGGTTGAAGCCCAAGCCTATTCCTTAATGGAATAGGGTTTTGTGAGCACTATATAAGTGCAAAGTTTTGTGAATTAATTAACAAGGGAAGTCATTCAATCATTTAATTGAAAGAAAAGAAAAACACACACCCTCTCCCTTTCTCATGCCAGCCTGGTTTTCATTGAATCAAATTTATTGATTTTTGACGCTAAAGAGGATGTAGCAAATCCCTCTTTAGCTCTTTGAGTTATCTTCGTATCGACTACCGCTGGTTCGATCCTACTCTTAGATCGGTAGCGAACTCAGTCAGAGATAGGTTTGAAGGAGCCTCCAAACTTGCGTATGAACTCTTAACTCTAATCTGGTTGTTTATATTACTGTAGATTTTGATTTAACGTATAAACTGTATAATTTGTGCCCTGATCTTGGCCTAAATGGATGCGATCTATGCTCTAAATTTTTTGTTTCCGATGCCATAAGCTTTATCGTTTCCTAACACAAATAGATCAACATGCCATCCAATTAGGCTAATGTTTCATGTTAGTTTTTGGATGGATTTCAATGTGGTGCTCTTTAAGAATAAGTTGATACTTACATTGACTCCAACTGAGGAAGACGGAAGAGTTCAACGGGTATAGGTCCTCGAAGATTTGTGTTCTCCATTACTCTACTAGTGCAAAGGAATAAGCATTGTAGTCATGGTAAGCAATTCAAGCCCCAAGAGTGAATGGCATTTACAGTTTTAGGCATTGAAATGATAGATGGCTAGAAAAGTTTATGATACTATCTAGTGGAAGACTTGTTTATGTTATAATGAAGAACAAAAGAGATTTAATGATTTTAACATGTGGGGTCAACTAAGTAGTGGATATTATTTGTCTTGGGTTTAGACTATGTCTTAGGTTTAAACCCATACATATTTGGTTTTTTCTTTTTTTTTTTTTTTTTTTTTTGGTTGTAAACTTAGTAATTGTATTGAAAAATGAATAAAAAATATAGGAAGAGGAGGGGCAATACCCCTTCAAGCTAAAACCTTGGACATGTCCAAGTAAAAGCCGAACAAAAGGAGGTTGAAGGACCAAAGATATACAATCCTCTACAACAAGGCCCAACCAACAGGCCTTAGCAAAAACGAGGAGAAAAAACTAACTATATGAGGCCACAAAGCTCAAAAGAATTATTTGCACAACCCAAAGGGAGCCCAAGAAACGTAGAGGCCTAGCTGGCAGACTTTTTCCACCATGCAACTACTGACGCAATCAACCCATGAAAATGGCCCACACAGACTGCTCACGTAAACGGGCCTCTCACACAACAGCTCATAAAACATCTTCCACGGATGCCCCATGGCACAAAACCAAAACAGGCCAATATAACTTGTTGGGCTATCATCTTCTCACCACAGGAAGGGCCCAAACACTTCACTGCCGAAATGAGACCACTTGCAAAGAGAAAAACTACCCCAAATAGAATACACACAAATTACACCAACCTTAACCGACCACCAGTCAAACGGTCACCCTCAACCACAAAACTCCTACCACACCTAGCTGGGCCCTTAAAACTCCCTATACTGAAAGGCCCAGAAGACAACTTCAAGGCCAATCTAGCAAATAATGATGGGCCATTTTAATTACACCCTTATAGCTAGCCCAACCCAACAATCCACCATAAAAAATCTCCCATGAGAGCAACTCCAGGACCAGCAAAAAATCATTCTGCCAACAAAAATCTGGAAATTTTGCAACTCAAGCAGATTCCGATAAAGAGGGGGCACACTCCCATGCACAAGATGAATAATTATCATCTGGACAAAACAGCCTAAATTGGAGAACTCCCACTTTCTTACCAACCTAGACACACTCCCACGCAACCCGAAATCACTAATGTCTGCACTAAAATTATACTTCATAACAAAGCATGCCCAGATGAATCTAAACTGTCACTGCCCATTAAAACATGAGGAAACTGAGAGGAGCCAGTCCTTATACCAATCTCATACAAGAAGATACCACCCAAATGCTTCTCAAACCCTGCAAAACACCCACCCTTTTGCCAATTTTTTAACGAGGCCATACCACAAAACAAAAACCAAAACACCTGTATGACCCCTCTACTTCACAAAACAAAAGATCCTCCTCATTCCAACATGCCTCCTCTAGATATCCTCCCAATGTAATCTGCCCCTTGCCTATATATTTACAGCTATGGTTGTTCCACCGATAACTCCCCCATACCTCAACACATACCAATACTCCCATAATAAAAACCACAGCAAACATAAACCTACTCACCTTACAACTTCGGGCATTATCCAACACATTACACAAAAAATTCAATAAAAATAACAACATAGAAAGGATTATCAGTTTCTATGATCATTCACAACAATGCAATCTCTAGGGAGATCCCAATTAACCACGGCTTTACGCACTCTCATATTATCTTTAAATTTTAAAGAATGAAGCCAGAGCCTTATCTCCCAAAAAAATCTGAATCTACAGGTTATCACTACTCCCCTTGTTTTTGAACAGATGAAAATTGTGCTCTTGCCAAACATAATACACTACAGCACCAAGAACAATTTGCACTTCAAAATTAGTGGAGCAACAACTTATGATTTCATCCCAGCCTCTTGAAGGGGGCCTAAAATGACCTTTAGATTGAGCTGATTTCCACATCTTCTAGGAGTAGGAGTATTCAAAAAATAGGTGTTCATGTGAGTCCGGGTGGCATTACAAAGCTTACAAAAGAGCTCATCCGCTCATGTCCATCCTCTCATTCTATCCTACGTTAGCAGTTTATGTTTTATGGCCAACCACATAATAAAAGAGTGCCGAGGTATGCATATATCATTCCATATCAAAGTGCTCTAAGGTTTAGTATGATTATCTGTAGATAAATCCTTCCAAACCTGTCTAGTAGTGAATCTCGTTCTCCTACCAATAGGTAACATCTATTTAATTATAGGGACCAAACCTTATAAACTGAATCTTAGACGCCTTTTGCTAGCAATGTTGGATATGACAATGATTGTAAGCTTGAATGTTGAATCCCAAATTCCTTTCACTAGCGATGTTAAATTTGAGAATGATTATTAGGCATTCCAGGCTTGAATGTTACGGATGCTTGCTTTATATGTGTGTCTGTGAGTGAGAGAGAGATGTACAAAGTTGTCAAAGATTGCAAGATTGAAAACCCTGGTGGAATAGTTGACCCTTCAAAGCTATTATTGCTCATGTCCCGGTGAACCAGATATGTTTTAGAGGATGCAAATGAACTTTAGTAGAAATAGATTACATTTATGCAAATTATATGAATAAGAGAAGCAAAATGCTGAATTGATGGCAATAATGAATGGCCTTTCAGCACCACATTATGCATAATGCAAACAGATTTATGAACTTTTGTTAACTTACACATAGCTGACGTTGCTCAAGCCTGTAAGGTTAGGGAAAGGGCCAATCAATTGATTTTTTGACAAATATCTGAAAAAAAGTTGCAAATATTCTTAAGAAGAAACCAACAATGATTTATAGTATATTACATTGATATCTCATAAGTAAGACTAGAAGTTTAAGTTATGAACTTCTCTGCATAATCCACTTGCATTATAATGATATTTGGGAAGCTAGTCTCGCTGAAATTCAAATGTTTATGGCCAGAGAAATTGAAACTTATGAGCGGATGTTTGGAATACTCATTTGACCTGCAAGTTTTGCGGTTGTCTAGTGAAGTAGGGATGCACCAGAAGTTGTCAAAAAACCTACTTAAAAACAATAGTAATTCTCATCTCATATATCAATGACAGTTTCTTTCTGAGTGCATTCTTTATTTTATTCTGCACTCATTGCCGATTATTAAAGCTCATGTCAGTTGTGGTCTGCGTCTCCATCATGTTCATTCCTATTTCTCTTTATCATGACAATCCTACCTGTTTCTTAGACTTCTATCATATCTGAAAAGGGGGGCATATGTTTTAGGGATATATCAATGCACAAAAGCCAATGCTTCGACCATATTGACATTTGGAGGGGTCCTACTGGATGTAAGTTCACTTGAAGTACAGAAGTAAACACAAAACTTGATTGTAGGATGCACTTACACCTACTGCATCTACTCATCAAGTAGCTAGTCCAAAACAACTTACACATGCATCAATTTCATTTCTGAGCTGAAAAGTGAAAGTGATAGACACCTCTCCTAACTCAACCAGCCGAAATAAGAACAAGAAGCAAAAACCCAGAAAATAACAGTAACAGTAACCAAAACTCATAAACTAAGAGACTTTTGTATTGATATTCCAGCAAACAAATTACATAGACAACTAACCAACAAAAGAACAACCAACTACACAATCAAATAACACCCAGAACTCAAATAAAAGAAACCCAGATAGTGCTGGACTTTGAGGGTCAACTCCTCCCTAAATACCAGACTCTGAGAACTAGTTCCTCCCCAATTTTCCTAGTTTCTTCTTTGATAAAACAATTCTCTTTTCTCCTTTGTTTTATTCTCATCTCATACTCTCTCAATAACCAAATTTCCCTTCCTGACCAACCAGTATATGCCATCTATCCCAGCCCAAATATACTCCTTAACACCTTTTTACAATAAGAATCTTCCTGTCTAACTCCTGTTTTATCTACTGCCAACTCCCTTACCTTTCCTTCCATACACCTTCATCTTTGTAGTTTCATCAGAAAGCAAGATTGGTCTTGTGAGCTAATTTCTTCCAAAATGACAGCAAATTTAATAGAAAGTCTTGATTAGTTGTTTTTAGAAAACAATACTTGCAAATGAAGAAAATGTGTTATACATACAAGTGCAATGCATTAACTAGTCCATCCAATCCAGGTGAAGTTTCACCAGAGACTAGAATTGTTCCATTGAGCTGATAAATCAGTCAAATCCAGCAAAACAAGTTTGGTAACATCACTAGTGGAAGCTGATATAGGTCCACTGAAGCTATTCAAATTCAGATTTCTGTAGAGAATGTCACTGAAGAGTTTCACAAACAGGACAAGCAATGATCTAAATGTTAGAAACCCTTGCAAGGTGAACCTTACAATAATAAGTGACCAAAAGAACCTGATGAAAATACAAAAAAGAATACTAAAGTTGAAATCCTTACTAATTGATCAGCTGTGTTAGAGATCCTAATATGTCTAGAATTAGGCCATGGAAGCTACAGCTGGTTAGCAATCTGGCAGGCAAGGGAGATCAATAGGTGAATCATATGTCGTATATGTAAGTTAGTGATGCTTTTGCAAAATTGATCTTACAGGTTCACAAGCTTTGTCAAATTCCCAATTGACGACAGAAGAGTTCCTAACAAACCTTTGTTTTGAGATAGATCTTTATGGTGCAAATGTATTAATCAAATCAATACCATTTGTTATTACATTTTCTATTTGTTATTACATTTTCTCTTCCAAAATGTATGTTCCTATTTCTTTGTATCGGGCAAGAGACAAAAGGATGGAGAGAAAACCTACAAAGTCCTTAATTTGGGTAGATTCTGAATGTCAGCAAGCAACTTCCCTCTCAATCCTATGCCTGATAAAGACTATGAGCTTCATTGAATTTGTTATTCTTGCAATACACATTGATTAAAGTATTGTAGCAAACAACATCAACTCTATACCCCTATTTAGTTATAGAAGCAAACAACTCTCTTGTATCCTCAATTCTACCGGCAAAGCAACACCCTCCATTAAAATGCTGTAAGTATAAATGTTAGGATCCACACTTGTTTGATCATCAGTTCCAACCACCTATTTGCTACATCCAATTTCCCTTTTGTAATATACTGTATAGCTAGTAATTCTTTGAGAAATATATGATAAAATCAACTAAATAACTTTTATAAACATATATACACAACGTAAAATCCGAAAATTCTAATTTTAATTCATATAAATATATACACAAAATACTGATATACTTTAGTAAGCACAAGGTAATCTTGAAAGTGCCCCCAAACTCCTCCGCTTCTTGACGTCCCACTTGGTCGTAAATCATCTAGTACCTACAAAACAGTAAAATAACAGAGTGAGCACTAATTGCTCAGCAAGTAAACCAAACTGCACTATTGTGTTTCCTCTGTTACTCATGTTCTGATTTTCTTTTTCTCACTTTAATCTTTGATAATATTCTTCATTCTTTTCTGATATTCTGCATTCTTTTCTGATACTCTGATTTGCTACTTACCAACATGTAGAGTTGGAAAAGTAACCCGCCCGGTCCGCGACGGGTTACTTCTTTTGGCAGGTTGGTCTTAACCTTCCCGCCAACAAAGACAGGCCGGGTTAGGCCCGCCATTTTCGGGGTAATGGCTAGCCCAACCCGGCCCGCCAACCCTAACCCGTCGGGTTAGGCTGTAGGTCGGGTCGGGTTAACCCCATTTTTTTATTTTTTATTTTGTTAACTTTTCAAATAAATAATTAACGATTTATAAATGAATAAATGTAATTGTTTTTAGTTAACTTTTCAAATATCAATAATTCAATTAAATTAATTTTTTTTATTAACATTTCAAATTTTAATACAATAAAATTGTAATATAAGAAAAATTAGATTTATTCATTCAATTGATGAAACTTTAGCATAAGAATGAATTATATTTTATATAGGACATGGAAATTTAAGAATAAGACTTCAGTATTTAATTTTTTTATATTTTACGTACCATAAAAAATAATAATAACAATGTGTCAAATATTACGAAGTTTTATACATTTTAATATTTATGATTTAGAAGTATAGTTTAATATTATTGTATAAAATTATTTGTAAGAGTTCAATCCTAATAGTTTAATTAAAAGAATTAAAAAAATGGGAGAAACTTGAAAAAAATAATTTATTTTTTATTTTTTTTGGGCCAACCCGGCGGGCTGGCAAGGTTGGCTATTGTAAACAAATAGCAACCCGCCGGGTTGGCAAGTTTCCATATAGCAACCCGGCCCGCCCGGGGGTTGCATGCAAGTTGGGTTCAACTCGGCCCACCTATAAGGAGGTCCGGGTTGAACCCTCTCTATGGGGTGGGTTAGGGTTGACCCGCCTAACTCGACCCATTTGTTCCACCTCTACCAACGTGCAAAGACAATAAATAAAACTGTACATCGTCCAACACATAAGAAATACTAAATCATGTAAGTAGCATAATACATATGCAAAATAATAAACTTTCCTGAGAAAATAACTTTCTTTTCTTTTCTATTTCTATTTCTATTTCTTTTATGTTGTATCTCTTTCTTTTCTTCTCTGTTTCTCTTTCTTTTCTTTCTTCTTTCTGGTTTGTCGATCGGACTATGTTAATGCATGGATTTGGAACCCTAGTCATGTGAGTAGGTACAATCCTCATCTACATGCACTGCAGATGGACTGTACAAATACTATATCTCTCTACTGTGGCCGCTTACTCGTGGCAGCGTGCATGTAGGTATGCTTTGTTGGGTACAGTCTTCATCCACATACACAACTGACAAACTGTACAAATACCGTATCTCTCTGCAGTGGCCGCTCGCTCGTGGCGGCGTGTATGTGGGCATCTTTGTCACTCATGGGTTCCTCATCACAAAAACCTTATATCATAGCATGCTGTAGAAAGAGAATAGAAAGAGATACTATGCACATTTCAACATGAATTTCCAAGCTATGGAAATTCTACACTTGCATTCTTTAGTAAATGAGAAACTATACATACTTGCATGTTAGCTTAAAAGGCAATTACTAGTCACTTTCTTTTCTTTCTTTCTCATTCTTTGCTAACATATTTTTTCATATTCTCATTTACTAAATCAAGGCTATACATATATATCATGTACACAAAATATGCATGATCAAGCCCATTCTTTAATATGCTTTTCAAATTCACATATATAAACTTGCAAATTCATTATGGCATAATGGTATGTCATGACATATTCTACCATTCTGTACTATCACAATTGCCATATCAAAATAACACTTCAACTTGCAATTCCTTTCTAACACTTTCATGTGCTATTCAAAAAGAAGGAAAGGTTTAAGTAACTAGAACCAAACACCAAGGGCCATTTCTCTCATGGAACTAACATGACCAAGTGATATTCTAAATTTTGGCATAACAATATGCACCCTTGAATACTAACATTTACACTTGGTTAAGCCCAAACATAATCTTCCTACTTCAATTCTTGCCTTTCTCTAACCCTTTCTTCATTAGGGTTTAGCCAACTCATGCATGCATTTTGTCTTTGGATTTTCATCAAACACTTTATATGCACATGCAACTACCATGTTGGCTACACTTCCATAACTCTCTAATTCAACCAAATTGTGAGCCAAAAACTCACTAGCTTTAGTATCAAACCTAGCCGAATTCATCACTTCTCTACACTCCAAAAATTTCAACACAAAATCTTCCACAACTTCACCAAATCATCACATAACCGTACACTACATCTCATGGCTAGAATCAGTCCATTAAGATAGAATTGCCAGATGGTGATAGTGTGGTAACTCGGCATATGCTTTCAGGGGAGTCCATAGTGATCCATGGAAGGATGTTACCTATGGATTTGATTGTATTTGATATGCCCGACTTTGATGCTATTTTGGGCATGGATTTCCTAGGGAGATATGGAGTAGAGATTGATTGCCTAAAGAAGAAAGAATAGTTTAATCTGGATGACAGCGATAAGTTTAGTTTCAGAAAGGGCCACCAGCTTAGTATTTTGATTAGTAGTGTAAAAGCCAAAAAGATATTAAGAAAAGGGTGCTCCGGGTATATTGTCTATGTAGTGCAAAGCAGTGATGTCCCTCGATCAGAGATCCAAAATGTGCCAGTTGTCCAGGAGTTTCTAGATGTATTTCCGAATGATTTGCTAGAATTAAGAAACTTTTCTTCAAACATATCGGAAAAAATAAGCCAAGTGGAAAAAGATATCAGCCTATTGTGTTTCAAAAACTACTCTGCTACCTATGGTTTAAATGTGATTGCTTTATATATGCCACAATTTCATCACAGTATCAGTAACTCTAAAGTTTGACGTTAAAAAAATAAACGTCATGGATTTTCAACTAGCATGATCCCCAGAGATATTGTCATATATCATTTACATATGATTTGGAAAAATTATTAAAAATGACATATTAAACCATTGTGATTCTAGTGCTCGAGTAACAGGTTGACCTATTGCAAGGCTACTCTCTGAAAATATTCTCAGTTGCAGAGCATGATTCCATGTTAAGAGTTCAAAAGATCTCCATAAATTGCCCTCCTTGATAAACAGCATTTTAACAACCTTGACTTAAGCCATTTGTTTGGTTTCAACTTCCATCAGCAACAAAAAGAGAACAAAGATAGAAATGTTTGCATTGCAGATGATGAATATCAATTGATTAAATAAAGGTGCACCGTATACTACTAAAAGCAACAATTTTCAAAAAAACAAAAAAAAAAAAATGAGGAGGAAAAAACCAGTTTAAAAACTTTCAAATTCAAATCCTGTCCATAAATCAATCTAGAATAATTGAAAGCAAGTAATGTAAAAGAATTATACCTCTAAACCTGTCCCACTAAATCTTTTACTGTAGCATCTCCTATAAATGGACCTAGCTTCATTTAAATGTCCCAATTCAATTTCCATAGCTATATAACCTTGCTAGGCTTCCAACATTGAGCCACTGCACAGACAAAAAACAAGTTATACGGAAAAAATACAAAGATGAATCATAAATCAATCATATTGAACTATACAGGATAAGAAAGAAAAAAGATGAATGGGCCAAACCAGGCTCTCCCAAAAGCCCCGAGCTGCAACTTGACCTTTTCCCAAATTTAGCTCCAAATGAGCCCAAGAAGCGTACAAATGCAGCAAACCATCTGTATTCTTCACTTGTTGAGATAAGTAGTCAGACGCCCGCTGAAAGGAAGAAACTTCACAGTTAAGTATTCAAGTATATATAAAACATCCAATCATGCAGGGCCTGCAATTTCGATGGTACACTAAAGAGACATCAGGCTAATTGTTTATAAACACAAATATTGAAAACAGCCATTATACAACAACAATGTACCAGTTGAATATGACATGCAAATTTTATAAATTCACAGATCCATAAAGATATCTTCCATGCATGCAACTCTAATGCTGAATGAGAAAATTTTTTAGTAAAGGACACTATTCCATGAGAAAACAATTAACAAACGTAACAATCTAACAATTAGCGAAATCCATCTTGGAGTATCGAGAGTTATGCACTGTAAATTCTCCACAAAGTGGTCATAATGGTACTATAACAGCACACTAAATGAAGTAAATTAAAAGACTTTTCTTCAGAGTCTAAGCGTAGAAGCACTTGATACACATTAGTAAGAGATCTATGCGTGGACCCTAAAAGAGTAGACTAGCTACAAGGTCCACATTTTCTTCATTTAAAATTCACCATGAATAGAGCATCTACAAATGTCTTTGAGAAGCTTCAAGTTCTGACATTGAGTAAAAACAATTTTAACAAGGAAAAATGAACAGTATACATATGCGAACCTGAAACGTTTCCCTTATCAATGAAAAATTAGTGCATCCTCTTCTGCTCCAAGCAAAAGGATTCTTTGTCTCAAACCATCCACTCGAGTGAGGAATAAGTTGAGGTACTGAAACAAAGAGGATCCTATTAACAAGGATCTTTAATGCATAAAACGTAGATGAAACAATAACAAGTTACAAAGAGTAGTAAGTCAAGCCTGCAAATTAGAGAAAAGATACCTTTACCTCCTCAATGGTCGAAAAAGTGCATAGAAGGGACTTCTCAAAGACCTGAATATGATGTAAAAATCTTTTTAAACAAGAGTAAACCTCTATATTTGTAAAAGAAGCAGAATGAAATTCCAACACTAAAGTTTGTGAAACTTGTAATATCCCACTTAAGGTATGTATTTAAGATTTGTTGTATTAGTTAAAAGTTTATTGTTTCAACTTAAATTGAGTTTGCATGTTGAGTTGGTTGAATTGTTGCCTTGAAATTGTTTGAATTTTGGTGAAGTTTGGAAATCCAATCTTCGCCGCGGCGAGGAGGAGGAGTTGCACCCACGGGTAGGTTCTGCCCTGTTTCGCCGGGGCGACAGAAAGTTCTTCGCCGCGGCGATGAGCCTAATACAAAGTTTCTTGAGTTTTTCTAGAGAATTCTTCTTTTGGGACACAATGACCATTCTACCCCTAATTAGTAGGAAAAGTGGGGAGTAAAATGAAAGGAAATTTAGTAGAGATTGTGTTTGGATGGGGGTATATTTGAAAGGAATCAAAGGATATAGATGGAATTTCCAAAGAAGAGTAAGGGCAAAATGGGAAAAGATGCTTATAATATGAACTAAAAAGAAGTAAAGTGTAGAGAAAGCCTTTATTTCTTCATTCCACCGCCTCTTCCATTTGCCCATTTTCTCTCAATTTCTCCATCCAATCTTCCAAGTTTTCTAAGGGATTTAAGAGGGGTTTTGAGTAGAGATTTCATCTAAAGCTTTCTAAGGTAAGAATTCATGCTTTAGATGTGAGTTTTCTTGTATTTATAGTGAAGTCTTATTGTGTTGTTGCTGTCCTTGTGGTTGTTTTGAGTTGTAGAGAAGAGACAAGTCCACAAAGGGAAGGAAAAGTGCTAAAGAAGCCATCTTTGCACAAGGTAAGTAAATCCAACCAACTTGAGTTTTAAACAAGCTTTTTGTGTAGAGATGTATGCATGATCAGTATGTAGTATGATTAATGAGAAAATTGAATTGAGATGAGTAGTTATTTTTGTAGTTGTTGGATAGATTCCATGTGTGAGAAGTGTTTTAATGTGTATTGAGAATTGAGTTTGAGATGAAGTTTGAGAGATGTGGTGTGAAGCTTTTTGGGAGTGCTTTTCTTGACAGGGATTATGTGTATTTGAGGGATTTTTTCCCCATTTTGGATAGCTAAAGAATGAAGTATAGTAGTAATTTTAGTAGAGTGTTTTTATGCACATGAGTTGTTTGATGAAATGCCTAAGTGAAATCTGCCCTGTCACTGCCGTAACTTTCTAAGTAATTTTTGAGTATCTTACGGTTTGAACTGGGCTGAGACCAAAACAGAGAAGTTGTAGCCCTGTTTCTAAGCTTTGAAACGAGACCAGAACCGTAGCAATCAGAGCTGTATAACGAAAGTTATGGCCGTTTTAGTGTGACCTGTGCAGAATGACGGGTTTGAGGAAATCTTGTAGTTGGCATTTCATTAGTGCATTAGTGAGCATGAGTTAGCTTTACACAATTGTTTATGCACTTAAGTAGTAAGATGTAGCTTGAGATATAGTAGAGAATATAAGTATAAGTTCTTTAAGAGTTAAGAGTTAAGAGAATAGAGTAGGTTGTGCGATGGGGAACCCGTGAGTAATGGGTAGAGTATTCCCGCATGTACGCCGCATTGAGAGAGCGGCATGAGTATCAGATAGAGAAGTGGTATAGCCCGTGAGAGTGCATGCGGATGAGGGCTATACCCGAGTACCCGAGAGAGAGAGATTATATACTCACATGGCCAAGGGTTCCGAATCCATGCATAACCGAGTCCGATCGGCTAGAATGAGTAGAGGTCACGTAGAGTGGGAGTGAGTCCCGGCCGTGCCCCCGGTAAGATGGGGCCGTGACTTATTAGAGAGAGAGTTACTAGAAAGGAGTTCTCAGAGAAAGAGAAAGAGAAAGAGAAGTACCAAAGAGAAATGGTATGAGAAGTTGTAAGGAAAGAATTAGAGAAAGAGAGTTACGGGGATAGCATGAGTAGAGGATTTACTTACTGAGCATTGTTTTAGTGCTCACCCCGTTGTTTTCCTATGTTTTGCAGGACCTAGGTGAGGACACTGTCGGATGGATGTCGGCGTGCGAGGAGGAGTGGTTACACTATCCCTTCTGTTTTTGATGACTTTTGTATATGTCATACATTTTGTGTAAAAATGTATATGTTTGTAAAGAATATGTATATATGTTTAATAAAAGAAAATTTTGGGCCCAATTTCTTTATATTATTTCATTTATATTTTATTATGAGATTTTGAGTAGTAGTGGCTATTACAAAACTTCATTGCTCTTAAGCTACTTATAACAATCTCTCATAATTCTCAATAGATGAAGGGTAACAACTAAAACTTACAGTAGATATCTCTTTCTTTGGTGCACGGCAACGTTCCAAAGCAAGCAAAGATCGAACCCAAAGATCACCAACCCAAGGACAATTTTTCCTAGCCCTGGAATGAACATCCCGCACAATATTTCCTACCTGAAAGAAAAAGAGATGATTAATTGCTAAAATTACAAATACCTGGAACATAAAGAATTGAAAAGAGAAAATATGAGTGAAACCTTCAAGGTTTTATCCACATAGCGAGTATAACCAAGCCAGAGATCACTTGATACAGGAAACTCGGTAATAGCACCTTCATAGAGAAGTTGAACACGGGCTGGATCTCCAGAAGACTGTTCAAGCTTCAAGTAGATCTGCAAAAATTTCAAATTAAAATAATAGCATAAACACTTCAACGAAGGGAAAAAAAAAAAAAAGGTAACCTATTGCCACATTGCAAGTTCTTATACAACCCCCCACCCTCAGGAAAAGAAGAAGAAGAAGAGAAGATCTAAAGTTTACATAAACTGATTACTTATATTAGAAGCAAGATAGACCATAAGAAATTGAAATTATAATGAAATTTCAACAGCAACTTTGTTGATAAAGAACTTGACCTAAAAGCTTAAGCTTGAAAAGGTAAGGGCACAACAATAATATTCAACTCTGTAACATGCAACTTCACATGTTACATAAACCAAGCCCAAATTCAGACAGAAAGACCAACCTAAATATAGCAGGATGTAATAGATGGGAGACGCAAATCATGACCTCTACACTTTAATATCATATCAAGTTACCATTTAACCTAAATTCTTAAGGTATCACATAAGAACCCAGCATTGTCATTTAGCTGTCTAAAGCAATATCTGATAGTAAATGCCATATACCGTGAATTGTTGAAATATTTTGGAGTCAGATATTTCCGGCCTTGCAATCTGTCTTCACAATCAGCTCGAGCTTTATACATCTCCAATGCCTATTGGTATGCTGTGGCAACAGTAGAAGGAATCCCATCTAAATCACCTAATTCAATATCTAGAGCAGTCCCCAGTTCCACCTCCCAAGACTTGTAGGCAAGAAGGATTGACCTTAAGTTAGCAAGGGGAACAGACAAGCGAGGTGAAATATACTTGAATGTCTTGAACTGTTTTTCTTTTTCTGCAAAAGAGCGATAATTTTCCAAATGTAAATTTTGAAAACATATACTTTTTCTTGGTACATAGCACTTCATAGGGAAATGAAAGAACAAAATTTATGAACTATACATAGATGACAAAAAGAAGAAAAAAAGTTTCTAAAATAAACAGGGCACGCAACTTGAGCCATGGTTCTAGGAAATATAAAGGACGACCCACAAAAGCATTATTAACCATAATACCAAACCAGTAGGATGGAATAAGACTTTAAATAATCAAGTAAATTGATTAATAGAAAGCATCCCCTTCAGGCACATTTTCTAAAAGGTTTCTAATATATATGTTATAAATTCTCACCTTAATGTTGATCTCATCTATGGTATGGAGAATGGCTTGCTCAAATTCCTTGTATGCTTCCCATATTTTACTGCCTTCAGCAACATGCAAACCAGCAGCAGTTATAGCACGCTCAAAGAGATTTCTTGCCTTCGCAATACCATCAGGTGAAAATTCACATACATATGGATTATATTGTTGCATCCCTCACATGTGAAATCTCAATCATGTAAACTGATGACGCTCAATCAAACCAAATATGCAAACGATACTGCAAAGCTCGAGATCTGCTCGCTGATACGTGTGTCACATTCTTGATTGTTATATTCTTGCCATAAATCTCAAGCAGTCAAACCAAAGTGAGACAGACTGCATCAGAACAAGTTCTAGTTATTCAATTTTACAGAATTACTTAGATAAAGGAACTCCAAGGAACAAAATTAATTTTTTTATCCCCTGATTCCACATATATGCAAAATCTGATTGAAAGTAGCAAGAACTTAATTTTCCACAAAAAGTGGGGAAAAAGATGACAACATGCCAAAATGTATTGCCACTTAAAAAAAATAGATTAACTACATTAGATACACCTACTAAGTTCTAGTCTTATCAGATTTGAACTAAAAAAGAACATATATTGAGAAATAGAAACATGTGAAACACTATAAATAAATCAAGATTTATCAGGCCTGGATATTTGAGAATATCAATGAATGAAGTTAATTAGTTGCAACATACCATCGTCCGATGGCGATCGCTTGAATAGATGAACTTGAGCAGCTACCATTATTGTCGTAGTTGACATAAGAACCATTCCACAATTCCTCATATACAACTTTTCCTTACTAAAATTTACACCAAAAATAATCCTCAAACCCTTAAGATCTACTACATGTGCAAATCCAAACACAACTTGTAATGCTGCCACCTCCAATATATGTACTTACAACAGAGAGATTACATATCGTATATCTGATCAGGAAAGCTATCATTCTCAATCATCCCCCATCACCATCCCTCTCAAATTCGAACAGATAAAAGTGTTTACCGAACCTTCTACTTACCATAACCAATATAGAGCATTTGGGCAGTTGGATGAACTTTTGCAGGATTCTGCTCCCAAAAAAAGTTTAATACAAGCTAAAGTTTTATCACGTAAACATCAATTTCACTTTTGGACCGGAAATTGAGGAAGCTCATTCAAACATGCATTATAATTTTCGGCCTTCATTAGTAACTGCATGACTAAGGACATTGTACATTCAGTCGGCTTCACATTTCTCTCCACCATCTTATGAAGGAGTTCAACAACTTTTGGTATCTCATTATTCTTGAGGAAGCCAAACATAAGTGTAGTAAATGTGACTACATTTGGAGCACAACCATTTTCCTCCATATATGACAAAAACTCATTTGCCATTTCTAGTTGTCCATTTTTACACAACCCATTGATCAAAATGCTATATGTTACAACGTCTGGCACCAGGTTTCCATGAAGACAAAATTTCTGAAATAGGTCCTAAGCAGTTCCCGACCTCTTTGTTTTACATAATGCATCAATGAGGGAATTCAAACCTTCAATGCTAACTGCAAACTTATTATTTACTAGAGCATTAAACATTTCCAATGCTTCCAAAACACATCCGTTCTTGCATGAAAATGCTATATGTCCAAGAATCAGGAAAAGCATCGTTAAGTCGCATCTCACCAACTAAATTCGTGCATCTTTCACCTTAGCTATAAGAAAAAAGCCAGTTAACAAGGTGCTATATGTAATCAAATCAGGCCTAATTTCTTTTGAAATCATCTCTCAATAAAGACTAAGAGCTTCATTGACTTCTTTATTCTTCCAATACCAATTGATTAAAGTATTGTAGTAAACAACATTAGGCTATACCCCTTTCTAGTTATAGAATCAAACAACTCCCTTGCATCACCAATTCTATCTGCCAAGCAATAACCATATATCAAAATGTTGTATGTATAAATGTTAGGAACCACACCTCTCTGAATCATATGATCCAACAATAGTTGTCTAGCCTTCTCAAACAATCCAGCCTTACAAAGACCATCAGTTGTAGCATTATAAGTAACAACATTTGGCCTACAAATAACATCAAATTCTTTATTCCCATTAACCATCTCTTCATGGAACTTAATGGCAACACTTAATTTCCCTGTTTTACACAGTCCACCAATCAAAGTGTTGCAAGTGATCACATTAGGCCTACAACCAACATCAATCCTTTTCTTAAACAATTCCATTGATTCCATAATCTTTCTCTCTACGCACAGACCTTTAATCAAACAAGTAAATGTCACGATATTTGGGCTAAAACCCTAACTTCAAAATTGCCCCAAAAACCGCATAACCATCAGAAACCCTTTTGATATTACAGAAGCAATTCATCAAAAAATTCAAAGATATAAAATCTGGAGACAACCCAGTTGAAATCAACAGCTTATATAGCGAAATCACTTCATAATAATGCTTCTTCTTAGCTAGTGCACTAAACAAAGGAGTGAATGATGAAATTGGAGAAATGGGTTTTGAATTAATCATGTAATAAAAAAAGTACAATGCTTCATTCAGAGTAAAGCTACCTGATCGACAATTTTCTTCGAGGAATTTAGCAAGTGAGGATTGTTCAAGGGGTTTTTTGAAAGAATACGAAACTTCATTTTTGGAGCTTGAAGATGTGAGGTTGTGTAAGTGAGCTAACAAAAATAAAACATTAACTTTCGAAGGTGGGTTTTGAGAGATTGAAGATGAACGAAATGGGGATCTGAATCTCAAAGCCATGTATGAATTGAAGAGTGTTTTTGCGGTTCATTTTTGCCAAAGTAAGGTCATTGCAAAAGGCAAATGCATTAAAGAGAAATGTTTCACAAATTTCACAAACAACCTCTAAGGTTTTCAAAATTGCGAACTTATGTCAAGTATCGATCTTTCCTATTCAAACCACCTTTATGATTTCGAAAATTGAAGGTTAAAAATGTAAATCCACGTTCAGGTGTTTTTCGGTTTGAGGTGGTTTCTACTAAATCCAAAATTATCCAGTTTTATCAAACAAACCAATTTATGTAAGTATTCAATTTTACCTTTTTTTTCAATAAAATTATAAGATTTAAATAAATCATGCTATTGAACTTTATATTTAATTTACAATGATATATAAATTTTTTTTTTTCTATTTGTTCTTCAAACTTTTAAATATACCAAGATCGATATTATTTACTAAACTACGAAACATTTCCACTTCTTTTGAAACACATCCATTCTTGCAAAGTCCATCAATGAAAATGCAAGTTAACAAATTGTCATTTATAATCACATTAGGCCTAATTCCTTCTAAAATCTTCTCTTGATAAAGATTAAGAACTCCGTTGACTTCTTTATTCTTGCAATACCATCTGATTAAAGTATTGTAGCAAACAACATTAGGTCCATTTCCCTTTCTAGTTAAAACTTCTTCATTTATAAGATCAGTTTTTATGTTGTTTATTAGAGACTATTATTAGAGGTGTGCCATGAGGCAGTGAAGTCGAATTTGAAGTTCAATAGGGACTATACTTCCAATAATAGATGGAATCAATTAGAAGAGAAAAAGAATTCATAGCTCTAAGTAGGGCTATAAATGAACCGAAAAGTTCGTGAACAACTCGATGTTTGTTCGATAACTGTTTGACATTGTTCGTGAATAGTTTGATATTTGTTCGATAATATGTTCAATCGAGTTCGAATATGGGCTGTTCGTTCAATTATGTTCACGAACATTATACGTTCAACTGATCCATCCATTCACGAACATTCTATTGAACCATGTTTCCTAATGCTACCATGTTTTGGTAATCAAATGAATATTATATGTAGATTGGAATGAGAAATGATAAAACAATTACTAGTATGCCATTGCAAAAGCAAAATCCTTCACCATTTCATTAAGAAAATAACACATATAACCGGTCCTCATACCAAATTGCTTCCTTATTTATTGATACATCATAGGGACATCTATTGACCTCAACTCCCATCTGTTACAACAAGGTTGAAACTGAGATCATGACGTCTTGAGAGAATTAGGAATGCACTGTGCTGGTTGCTTATTACAACTCATCTCTTGAGACTTCTTCCTTTGTGTGATGAACATAAGATCCATAAGCTTTAATTGTGGATTCGTAAATGTCAATCTCTTCCAGGTTTTTAGCTTGGTTTAGAAACTGCATCAAGGTGAAAATAAGGTCATCAGATCACAAGCATTTGGCATGCATATTGGGCTTAAGATTTATCACACCCAAAAAATAGGTTTGTGGGCTTAAGCTAGTCAGGAAGAAAAGAAAAGAAAAGAGAGAGATTGAATTTGCAAACGCCGCAGAGCAAAAGATGGCCCAAGGCACACCATCACAATCAAGCAAGGACGCGATTGGTAGAATTTACATTCTATGGTATTAAAGTATTACTTGAATTTAGTTTGTCCAATATTATGGCAGCAAGAGACATACTAGTAATAATCCATATCAGTGTCCGACAAAACTCAAGCAAGGGATCCCAATTCCAAACAAGGTTTTTCATTTTCATGAATAAAACCCATAGACAAACACATAGAAACTATAAAATCAACTTAATGTTAAAACTCAAAACAATGGAAAGACATTCACCTCATTATGGTCATGAAGCAGAACTGGGGTGAAATTGTTGATAAAGTTTTAGGTTGAATTGATGACATTTTCGAAACCAAAAGGTGGTCATTGCAAAAAAAGTCGGTATATCTTAAACCAGTGGCTGCTCACTAGGAAAAGACCAAACATACAGGGGTTATGGTCCCATTTCCAAAACCAATGGACACTCACAAAAATAACCAAACACATGGGGGCTTTAAAAAAAAACCCCTTCTCATTAGGCAAAGAATTTAAGAATTATAATATACATACCCACTTTGAGTTTTCTATTGAACATAAATGGACAGTATAGTTGTTCCAAGTTTCAATTATAATCGGCAAAAGGAAAAGAAAATATAGGCTCTGTTTGGTTCAGTTTTTTATATTTTTTAGAAAAGTTTTTTGAAAAAAGTTAAAAAAAGTTGAATTGGGCGGGTATTACAATGTAAGACTTAGAAATTAATAAAATACCCTCTATGTTTGTTTATTTACTAAGCACCCCTATAATAAAACATTAAAAGTTAACAAAAACACCCCCAACCCACCGATTAAATACGGACAACCGGCCACCACCGCCGTGGATCTGGCCGGAAAAGGCTAGATCGATGCACTACCTGCCAGATTCAGTTGGTAGTGCGCCATTATACTAGAGTCCGGCCATCTTTCGGCAGTGGTGGCCGGAATCTGGTAAAGGTGGGTTTCTAGGGTGTTTTTGCAATTTCTAAAAAGAATATTTAGGGGTATTTAATTAAATTAACAAATTTAAGGGGTTTAAAAAAAGTTGAATAATATTGTGAGTTTTTG
The DNA here is from genome assembly GCA_026225825.1 of Pistacia integerrima. Lineage (NCBI taxonomy): Eukaryota > Viridiplantae > Streptophyta > Magnoliopsida > Sapindales > Anacardiaceae > Pistacia > Pistacia integerrima. The sequence continues at coordinate 43,773,064 of CM047749.1, forward strand.
CAATTTTACTATTTAACTTTTTTAGGAATACCAATAATAGTATTCCCAAAAGTGAACCAAACAGAGCCATAGGTTCTTTAACTAGGAAATTCCATGAAAGCCATTTCAAAGCTGAAATGCATAAAAACTTCACTTTCTAGATGTTATACTTCCACACCGAATGATTCTTCTAGTAAAGCGCTCAACCCATCAACTTTGATTGATGATTTCACCCGATTCTGCTAGCAAAGAGACCTCCCAAGAGCCATCAAAGCTATGGAAGCCATGCAACTCCATGGCCATCATGCTGATTCCATCACCTACTCTGAGCTCATCAAGTGTTTCTTAGCCCGTGGCACTGTTTGAGAAGGCAAACTCATTCACAACCACGTCTTCTCAAAAGGGTATGAACCCATAACGTTTTTAATCAACATTTTGATTAATATGTACATGAAGTTTAATCTCTTGGAGGACACTAAAACATTGTTCAATAAAATGCCTGAGAGAACCGTTGTTTCTTGGACAACAATGTTATGGGCTTACTGTAATGCTAAGATGAATGACGAGGTGTTTGAGTTCTTTATTTTGATGCTAGAGAAGGTGTTAGACCAAATATGTACACCTACTCTTCCATTTTGAGATCTTGTGTTTGTTTACTCAATCTTAGGCAGCTTCATTGTGGAATAATTAAAGTTGGTTTGGATTCTGATGTGTTTGTTAGGAGTGCTTTGATTGATGTTTATGCCAAATGGGGTGAGTTGAAGAATGCACTATGTTTTTAATAAGATGGTGACCGGAGATTTAGTGGTTTAGAACTCAATCATTGGACATTGGAGGGTTTGCTTATAATAGTGATGGTGATGAGGCTTTGAATCTTTTCAAGAGAATGAAGAGGGCTGGTTTTGTGGCAGATCAGGCCACGCTTTGAGTGTTTTGAGGCATGTACTGGATTAGCATTGTTAGAATTGGGGACACAAGTCCATGTTCATGTATTGAAGTATGACCAAGATTTGATACTTAGCAATGCACTTTTGGATATGTATTGCAAGTGTGGTAGCTTAGAAGATGCAAAGTCTATTTTTGATAGGATGGTAGAGAGGGATGTGATTTCTTGGAGCACCTATGATTGCAAGGTTGGCATAGAACGGATACAGTCAAAGGGCGTTGAAATTGTTTGAGTTGATGAAAGCCTCAGGGTTAGAACCAAATAATATTACAATTCTTGGTGTTCTATTTTATTGTAGCCATGCAGGGCTTGTAAAAGATGGGTTGTATTATTTCCAATCTATGAAGAAGCTTTATAAGATTAAACCAGAAAATGAGCATTATGGCTGCGTAATTGATCTTCTTGGAAGGGCTGGGAAGCTCGATCAAGCAGTCAAGTTAATACATGAGATGGAATATGAACCAGATGCTGTGACATGGAGAGCTTTACTAGGTGCATGTAGGCAAAACCTTATGTTTTTTATAAGTAAGAGAAGTTTGTCAATTACTATGCTATTCTAGTTAACATGTAACATGGAACCCTAGGAACAAACCCCATGTAACGCCCCGCATGAGGTACGTTGTTATTGTTTCCTCTTTCGCTCTTATTTGAGTTGGTTTTTGGTAATATTGTTTGATTGAATGTTGTGTTGAATGTTTGCCCTGAAATTGGTTGAAAATAGAAGAAGTTTAGTGTACCAAGCTTCGCCTGGGCGAAGGATAATCTTCGCCGCGGCGAAGATGTGTTGAAACCACGGGGAAACTCTCTGGACGGTTTCGCCGCGGCGATAGTTTCTTCGCCGCGGCGACAGGCCGATTAAAATGTTGGTTAAGTTTTAGATATTTTCTTCCCTAAGGGCAATTTGACCATTCTACCCCTAATTAGCAGGAAAAGTGGGGAGTTAATTGTAAGGATTTTTCATGGAGAATATGTTGATATGGGGGTGAGTTTGTAATGAATCAAAGGATATGGATGGAATTCCCAAAGAAGAGTAAGGGCAAAATGGGAATGATTGTGTATATATTTCATTAAAAGGAATTAAGAATTAGAAAACCCCTCATTCTTCTTCTCAAAAACGCAACTCTCCATCTTTGCTCCTCTCAACTTCTCTTTTCTTTTGGATCAAGGAATTCCAAGGGGTTTTGAAGTGATTTGGGGTAGAAAAGCAACCTAAGGCTTCCTAAGGTAAGGATTTCTACTTAAGTTGTGTGATTTGTGAGTTTTAGTTTATATTGAAGTTTGAGGGTTTTTGTTATTTTGGTTAAGAGTAGAGAAAAAGTCAAGCAAAACAAGTGAAAGGAAGAGTTGGTGAAGTCTCTCCATAACAAGGTAAGTAAAACCCAACCCAAGTTGAGATTTATGAATTTTCTTGATTAGGGTTTTGATAGAAATGAGGTATGTATGTGATGTACATGTAATATGCCATGTATGGAGGTTTAAATAGAGATTTCTATGCCTTGTGAATGCTTACATCTTGCAAATATGAGAAATGAGTTGTTGGGTTGGAAGGGTAGTTTGAGATGAAATTGAAGGGGTGTTATGGATCCCTTTTTGGAAGTGTTTTGTTTGACAGGTTTTATGGTTTTGTGAAGGGGTTTTTCCCCATTTTGGATGGTTAGAAAAAGTTTTAGAATCATTGCTATAATAGTGTTTTATAGTGCACATGAGTTGTTTGATGAAATGCCTAATAGAGGTTTGAGTGTGAGTAGTGAACCTTAATTCTTGCAACATTGCATGTTGGCATTTCATAGGTGCATTGGTAGAGATGAACCATCCATAGGCACTAATTGTGCATTGAAAAGTGACCTAAGAAAGTGTAAGAAAATTGTGTATGCAATTACCCCATGAGTAGAGAGCTTGGTGGGTATAATTACTCTAAGGGTAGAGGGCATTGAAAAATGCTACAATAGAGTGAATTAGAAGAGTAGTATAGTTGGGATGATGCTTTGTGATCATCACCCGACCGTTATGGGAATCGGATTGATGCTTTGTGATCATCACCCGAATAGCCCTTAGAGATGGGTCGATGCTTTGTGATCGTCACCCTATGAGTAGTAGAAGCGGGTGGATGCTTTGTGACCACCACCCGGTTAGTTGTTAGAAAAATGGGTTGATGCTTTGTGATCATCATCCAACATTTAGTAGAAGCGGGTTGATGCTTTGTGATCATCACCCGACAGTGACTAGAGACGGGTTAATGCTTGGTGATCGTTACCCAAAGGTCACGAGAAACGGGTAGGTGCTAAGTGGTCTCCACCCGATAGTTAGGAAAACCGAGTAGGAGCTTTGTGATCCCCACTCGGTAGTCACTAAGAACGGGTTGGTACTATGTGAATTCCACCCGATAGTCATGGAGAGTGTGATGGTGCTGTGTGAACGCCATCCGGCCATACCTCTGGTAAGATGAGGCCATGGTATTTAGTAGAAATAGAAACAGAAACAGAAACAGAATTAGAAAAAGGAAAGAATTAAGAGTTATACACGGGGACAGACAGTTAGAGGGTTTTACTTACTGAGCATTATTTGTGCTCACCCCGTTATTTTCCTTTGTGGATGCAGGTTCTAGGTGTTGATGCGGTCGGAGGGGAGTCGGCAAGCGAGGAGCAATAGCTACACTGTTCCCCCTGTTTTGTCTTTTAAAATGCATTTTGTAAACAGTAATCTTTGTGTATAAAAGACATATGAATTGTAATGAAAAAGAAAACTTTGGGCCCAATTTTCTATTGTTATTATGCATGCATCGTACTAGTTTTCAGCAGATGTTACACCCCACTTCTTAAGGAACATTTCTCTGAACTCATTATTTGACTTGGGCTTCTAATCTTCCACTTCCCCAGCTTTTGCATTTGTCGAGGGAACACAAAATGGTCTGACGTTCCTTGGCATTGTAAATGTGTTCCTCCCCTTTAGCTGAATGCTATCACTACGCTTATTAGCAGCACAGTGTGGCACTTTAGACCCCCTGAAAGTCTAATTACTACTTTGCGCTGCCATTTAACCCAAAGGGGTAAGAAAATAAAAGGTAGAAGTGGGAAACACAAACATGCAAACATCTATAGATTGTACTGCACACAAACAAACACACACAAGTAATAACAAAGATAAAACATAATTCCACTTAGCCTACCATGTTCTCCAGAGGCCCCATGACCGGTAGAATCCTTTCTCTTTTGCTTCGGATTTGATCTTGCAATACTTATCTTCTTCCCAAGAAACATTTTTTGTTCTTTTCTACAACTGCAACAAGGTGTGCATCATGAAAATCTGTATGGGACTATGGTTGAGTCTCCTAAGCATATCACTTGCTAGCAAAATGAAAAAATATGCTCTTAGACAATTAGACTCTTTATACTTAGAAAATTAAGCAATTTTACCATAATTATGGAATTCAACACTTCTACATGTTTATTTGAGACTGCATAATCGTCTTTGGAAAAGATATTCATCTTAAAACCAAAAGCGTAAGAACTAAATGATTTAATGACTGCATGAAACAAAGAAATCAAATTGAAGTTTCAGTGAGCACCCTTGAGAAATTTGATCAAAGACAATGGACTGCAATTAGCAGTTTCTATCTACCCAAAGCATTAGCCATGCTGATCTCCCTGAAGCATTAAAATTAGTTTCTTAGGGCTAATTTATGTGGTACAATCCACATTATGCATACATATGTTGAAGTTTAAAGGCCAGGCAATGTTAAATAAGGATTTGACTGTAAGAGTGATGTGCACATGGAAGGTCCAGTGGATAGCTTCCCCTTTTTCATTTGAAGCATAAAGCACAAAGAACATTTACAAATAATGAGTGAGAGAAAGAGAGTCATACCCTTGACTTTCTGGTGAACTTATCCTACAGAATTCGAACATATTCAACCCCACCAACATCGTTAAAGAATTTTTTTCAGATCTTCATAAGTTGCCTAAAAAAAATTTAAAACCATCAAAATTATCTCTCTGTATTTGCCTGTCCAGTGTTAAAAAGGAATAAAAGGCAATCTCTCTCTGAAGTGTGACAGAATCTATACTTGCCCTGAAGTTAAGGCTTGATAAAAATGCAGTACACTCGTCAGTGTATACTTTGGCTCTTCTAGTGGTGGATTCTTTGATGTGCTGGTCATTTGGAAGCTTTTCAAACTCGGGTTTTGCTTCTTCTACTTCGTTTTCTTCAGCTAAGTTGTGTGCTCATCAGTCATGTTTGAATCTGTTTTACTCTTTCCACTAACACTTTTCTTATGTCACTTCTCTTTTTGATCTATTAGCTCAGGAACATATTTGGCTTCCTGCTGTAACCTAAATAGTTGTAGCTCTTCCAAGCGGGGTGTAATTTGAGAAAGGGAACAAAGACAAGCATCTTTACGCATTGAGTTAAAATAGCAGGGATTGCATACATTCAATAAATGCTAACTAGATGTATCATAATTCAGTGACAACTTTAACAATGTAACGTAATAACTTGACTTAAAAGCTTAAATTGATAGTTAAGCATCCAACAACCATACTTAAAATTTAACACAATCTGGTGCGCTGAACACCCACAATCACAACCATAAATATAACATAAATACAAATACAAATTTATAATCTAAATAAAAGCCTATTTGTTATAAATTTTAAATAGTGTTTTATTTTTGAAAACATGGAGTATAAGGAATTTTATGAAAATAGTTTTTATTAAAATAAGTTGAAATGTTTTAAAAAACAATGTTTTTGCATATAATCCTAAAAATTAGTGTAAAATTAGAAAACAAGAAAAATATCATTTCTCAGTCTTTATATAGTTTTTAACTTCAAAAGCAATTTTTAATACCAGATATATTTTCAAATATTTAAAATATTGAGATAAAGCTTTTAAAATTTTTAATTGTAACTTAGTTTTTTTAAATTATTTTTGAATCACAAACCAAACTGGCCCAAATCTCATAAGGAGATTTAAAATACAAAATATATTTTCAAATATTTAAAATTTAGAGATAAAACTTTAAAATTTTTAATTGTAACATAGTTTTTCAAAATTATTTTTGAATTACAAACCAAACTGGCCCAAATCTCATATAGAGAGATTTAAACATGGAATCAGGAGAAAAAAAATCCTAATAATCTTTTTATTTCTATCTCTTAAACTAGATAAGACTTAGATAACTCTTAAATTGATCATATTCTAATCTAGAAATCTTAATCTGGAAACTAGATTAACAAACAACTGTCTAGGCAGTCCTTTTGAACAGTTGACCTGCTTCAAACTTGTTTTTCATCAAGTATACCCAATATACTTTAGTGTGATCATCAATAAACGTAATGAACCACTTAGACCCTACAATATTTGTAACTCTAGATGACCCCCAAATATCACTATGAATCATTAAAAAAGCCTAGAACTCTTATATTTATGAGCTAGATAAATAGACTTGGTGTATTTTGCAAGTTGACAAGTGTCACACTTAAAAGAAAATAAACTTTTATTTCTGAATAACAATGGGTACAATTTTCGTAAATAAGGAAAGCTAGGGTGTCCTAGTCTACCCTTATATCGGCCTATTGGGTTTGAAAAAATACTCCACTACCTATGTTTAAATGTGATTGCTTCATATATGCCATAATTTCATCAGAGTATCAGTAACTCCAAAGTTTAAAGTTAAAAAATAAACATCATGGATTTTTTACTAGCATGACCCCTACAGATACTGTCATATATCATTTACGTATGATTTGGAAAAATTATTCAAAATGACATATTAAACCATTGTGGTTCTGGTGCCCGAATAACAGGTTAACCTATTGCAAGGCTACTCTCTAAAAGTATTCTCAGCTGCAGAGCATGATTCTATATTAAGAGTTCAAAAGATCTCTATAAATTGCCCTACTTGATAAACAACATTTAACAACCTTGACTTAAGCCATTTGTCTGGTTTCAACTTCCATCAGCTGCAAAAAGCGAATAAAGAAATCAATGTTTGCATTGCAGATGACAAATATCAATTGATTAAATAAAGTTGCATCGTATACTACTACAAGCAACAATTTTCAAAAAGAAAAATTAGGAAAAAACCAGTTTAGAAACATTCAAATTCAAATTTTGTCCATAAATCAACCTAGTATAATAGAAAGCAAATAGTGTAAAAGAATTATACCTCTGAAGCTGTCCCATTAAATCTTTTACTGTAGCATCTCATGTAGATGGACCTAGCTTCATTTAAATGTCCCAATTCAATTTCCATAGCTATATAACCTTGCCAGGCTTCCAACATTGACCTGCTGCATAGACAAAAAGCAAGTTATACGGAAAAAATACAAAGATGAATCATAAATAAATCATATTGAACTATACAAGATAAGAAAGAGAAAAGGATGAATGGGCCAAACCAGATCTTAACTAGGCTCTCCGAAACACCTAGAGTTGTAGCCAAATTTAGCTCCAAACGAGCCCAATAAGCATACAAATGCAGCAAACCTTCTGTATTCTTCATCTATTGAGATAAGTAATCTGATGCGCACTGAAAGGAAGAAACTGCAGTTATGTATTCAAGTATATATAATACATCCAATCATACAGAGCCTGCAATTTTGACGGTACACTAAAGAGACATCAAGCTAATTGTTTATAAACACAAATATTGAAGACAACCATTACACAACAACGATGTACTAGTTGAAAATGACATGCCAATTTTATAAATTCACAGATCCATAAAGATATCTTCCGTGCATGCAACTCCAATGCTGACTGAGAAATTTTTTAGCAAAGGACACTATTCCGTGAGAAAACAATTAACAAAAGTAACAATCTAGCAATTAGCAAAAGCCATCTTGGAGTACCGAGAGTTATGCACTGTAATTTCTACATAAAGTGGTCATAATGGTACTATAATAGTACACTTAATGAAGTAAATTAATAGACTTTTCTTCAGAGTCTAAGGGTAGAAGCACTTGATACACATTCATAAGATCTATGCTTGGACCCTAAAAGAGTAAACTAGCTACAAGGTCCACATTTTCTTCATCCAAAATTCACCATGAATAGAGCATCTACAAATGTCTTAAGAAGCTTCAAGTTCTTGACAACGAGTAAAAACAATTTTAACAAGGAAAAATGAACAGTATACCTATGCGAACCTGAAAGGTTTCCTTTATCAATGGAAAATTCAGTTCCTAATCTCTCTGTTTTACATAATCCATCAATGAGGGAATTCAAACCTTTAATGCTAACTGCAATCTTATTATTTACTAGAGCATTAAACATTTCCAATGCTTCCAAAACACATCCGTTCTTGCAAAGCCCATCATTGAAAATGCTATATGTCCAAGAATTAGGAAAAGCATCATTAAGTCGTATCTCACCAACTAAATTCCATGCATCTTTCACCTTAGCTATAAGAAAAAACCAAGTTAACAAGGTGTTACATGTGATCACAATAGGCCTAATTACTTCTGAAATCATCTCTCGATAAAGACTAAGAGCTTCATTGACTTCTTTATTCTTGCAATACCAATTGATTAAAGTAGTGTAGCAAACAACATTAGGCCTATACCCTTTTCGAGTTATAGAATCAAACAACTCCCTTGCATCACCAATTCTATCTGCTAAGCAATAACCATTTATTAAAATGTTGTAAGTATAAATGTCAACAACCACACCTCCCTGAATCATATGTTCCAACAATAGTTGTCTAGCCTTTCCACCAATCCATCCTTACAAAGACCATCAATTATAGTATTATAAGTAACAACATCTGGCCTACAAATAACACCAAATTCTTTATTCCCATTAACCATCTTTTCAAGAAACTTAATGGCAACACTTATTTTCTCTGTTTTACACAATCCACCAATCAAAGTGTTGCAAGTGATCACATTAGGCCTACAACCTACAACAATCATTTTCTTAAACAATTCCATTGATTCCATAATCTTTCTCTCTACACAGACCATTAATCAAACAAGTAAATGTCACAGTATTTGGGCTAAAACCCAACTTCATAATCGCCCCGAAAACCGTATAACCATCAGAAACCCTTTCAATATTACAGAAGCAATTCATCAAAATATTCAAAGATATAAAATCTGAAGACAACCCAATTGAATTCAACAGCTTGTAAAGCGAAATCACTTCATAATAATGCTTCTTCTTAGCTAGTGCGCTAAACAAAGTAGTGAATGATGAAATTGGAGAAATGAGTTTCATATTAATCATATAATAAAAAAAGTACAATGCTTCATTCAGAGTAAAGCTACTTGATCGACAATTTTCTTTGAGGAATTTAGCAAGTGAGGATCGTTCCAAGGTTTTTTCCAAAGAATACAAAACTTCATTTTTGGAGCTTGAAGACATGAGGTTGTGTAAGTGAGCTAACAAAAATAAAACATAAAATTTTAAAGATGGGTTTTGAGAGATTGAAGACAAACGAAATAGGGATCTCAAAGCCATGTATGAAGAGTGTTTTTTAATGGTCGATTTTGAGGTTGTGTAACTGCATTTTTGTTGCAAAATGCAAATGCATTAAATTGATTAAAGAAAAATGTTTTGACAAATTTTATAAACAACCTTCATGATTTCGAAAACTGTTCACTTAGCACCCTGAAGGTTAAAAATGTAAATCCACCTTCAGCCTTCGAGTGCTTTTTGGTTTGAGTTTTGAGCTGGTTTTCTACTGAATCCAAAATTATCCAGTCGATCAAACAAAATGCAATCCATCAATTGGAATTTTTTTTACCTTTTTTATTTATAGATTATAAGATTTCAATAAATATTCTATTGAAGTTTGGATTTAATTTAGAATGATATTAAAAATATATTTTCCTTATAGTCTTATGACTTCACATGCTAGTACTGGTATTAAACGCACTGTTATGAATGAAAACTCTTCTTTTTTGTAGCATAGGAGATTAGGACACATCTCCATTGATAGGATTAAAAGGTTGGTAAATGTTGGAGTTCTTGAAACTCTTAACTTTAGTGACTTTGATACTTGTGTAGATTGCATTAAGGGAAAGCAAACTAACAAATCCAAGAAGGGTGCTAGGAATAGTTTTGAACTTTTAGAGATCATACTGATGAGAATGAAAAATGTCATATTTACCCCCCCTTAATGTCTAGTGTTTTATACTTATTTGCTTCCTAAATGTACTCATTAATTATTCTATTTTGATTTAGGATGCAAATGGAGGCGTTAAATGCAAAACGGAACTAATTGGGTGAATTCGGATAGTTTTGACACTGCTTCGTAATCTAGGCATAACTCTCTCATACAAGCTCCGATTGAGATCATTAAAAATGCTGTGGAACCATAAGAAAGAGATATACAACTCTCATGTTTTGAGTTTGGAGAGATACTCGCTGCATCAAGGTTGGAATCGGGCTTCAAGTTGATGCACCTGCACTGCTAACGTTCTGGAATATTCCGCCTTAGCATGCAATCCAAATAGGCAGTTGATTATTGGACGTTTTGAAGACCTGTTGCACGCACGTGACAGCTAGACACACCACTTTCCTATTTTATTTTAGGACTTTATTTTATTTCCAATTAATCAGAATCAGATTAGGATAAAGGTTATTTTAAGATATTAGAATATTTGTAGGAGATTTAGTGGAATTCAAATACTTGAATTGGATTTTTTGTGAGAGAGGGGGATTAGACCAAGATCACACACGCCTCTCTTTTCTCTCTTCTGCAACTTTTTCCTTTGAATTTTCGTGATGGCCATGAACGGCTAAAACTTTTGTAACTTGGTCGAAGGAAACGAAGGCCTCGGAATCAATAAACTGTGAGATCTAATCTGTTTTATTTTAGTGTTCAATTTATGTTTTGAGTATTGAATGTTCTTCTATGCCTATTTTCATGATTGTTTCATTTAATTACTAGGAGGCCTTCTAGTGTTTTATTTGTTGCAATCTACTGCTAAGTTTGACATCAAATCCGTAATTGTTTGATCCCTCTAACTTGTGAAGTAATTAGGGTTTAATAATTTGCTGTGTCAGGAATCATTAAATCTTAAGAAGAACATTCAACTAAATTAAAGACAACCGCTTGTGTTTGTGTTGTTCAGCTTCATCGATTTCTCTAGCCCTTAAGGCTACCACTAGATTAAACCTTTAGCGCTTGTCTAGGGTTGTTTAGTAGTAAGATTAATTAGATTGCTTGTTTCCTAATTAATTACAACTAAGGAGAAATAGGAAAATAGTTCCAATGGTGAATACTCAAGGTATGAATTGATTTATATTTGCACCAATGATCAGTTGTAAGATTCCGATGGTGGATGTTGACTTTGACCGAGTTTCGTTATTTTGATAGATTTTGGTAATTTAACGTGAATTGTTTTTCTTGAAAGTGTTTCTGTTTTACTCAACCCCTCACCCCCACCCCCGAACCTTGTTCACATAACATAAAACTTGGCTAGACACTCTCCGTCTCTCCGTGCGAACGATCCTTACTCACACTACTACATGTGTTTTTAAGTTTTAATCTTAGTTGCCTACAAATCACACCACATACACACAGATATTTGTTGCCATGACATGAGCTCTAGTGGTCAGAAATACTTCATCACCTTTATTGATGATCACTCACGATATATGTATCTTTATTTGCTTTATCACAAGGATGAAGCATTGGATGCTTTAAAAAAATATAAAGCAGGAGTAGAGAAACAATGTGGAAAACAAATTAAGATCATGAGATCTGATAAAGGTGGTGAATATTATGGTAGATACATTGGTACAGGACAAGCACTTAGTCCATCTGCTAAATTTCTTCAAGAGCAAGGTATTGTGGCTCAATACACCTTGCTTGGCACACCATGTCAGAATGGTGTAGTAGAATAGAGAAATAGAACATTAAAGGATATGGTACGGAGTATGCTAAGTAACTCCAAACTTCCTCATTCTTTGTGGATTGAGGATCTCAAAACTACAGTGTATATATTAAACCGAGTTCCAACTAAGGTGGTTCCCAAAACGCCATTCGAGTTATGGAAAGGTTGGAAACCAAGTTTAAGTCATTTACGCGTCTGGAGTTGCCCAATTGAAGTTAGAGTTTATAATCCACAAGAACGGAAGTTAGATCCTAGGACTATTAGTGCATATTTTATTGGATATGCGGAAAAATCCAAGGGATATAAGTTTTATTGTTTGAACCATTCCAAGAGAATTGTTGAATCAAGAATGCCAAATTTCTTGAAAATGACGTGGTCAGTGGGAGTGATCAAATCAGAGACTTAGTTCCTGAGAAAATTGATGTTTTAGCTAATGCTCCTACATCAAGTAAAAGATTGGTTGTTCATCCAAACAGGGTGAACAATGAGGAACCAATCAATCAAAGTCCATGGAGGGCTATGCAAAATTATCCGTTATCCGAACCGAACATGCTAACCGAACTGAATTTTTTGGATACCCAAAAATTCGGGTTGATTTCAGATAGTAATTCATGAGATACCCAATTTTTTTGTTCGAGTATCGGGTCTTATTAAAAATACAATTGGGTACCCGATATCGGTTTTATTAAAAAAATAAAAAATAAAAAGTAAAACAATTTTTCCTTTTTTGTTTGACTCATAACAAAAGCCCCAAATTAATTTAACCCTAAAATGCAAATTTCTCTCCAGTTCACGTCTTCTTCTTCTTGTCTTTGCTCTTTTGTGTGGGCAACAGATATTGTATATTGTTGTTTCTAATAGTCTTGTTGTTGCTTTTGTAAAGGTTTTGGTGTTTTGTGAAGTGTGACTCTGTGTTATGTTGAGTCAAGTTGAGTTAAAAAGAAATGAATTCAATTAGTGATGTTGTCTCATGCATGTGGGTTTACTTACTGGATATTAAGATTACGTTTCTTGGTCTTGAATATTATTAAGATCTGGAAGAGAAGACGATGAAAAAGAAAGAGAAAAGTAGTGAAGGAGAAGAAATGGAGAAGACTGGAAAGAATAAGAAAAGCAAAGGGAGAAGAAGAAATAGAGAAGACTAGGAAGAATGAGAAAAGCAAAGGGAGAAGAAGAAATGGAAAAGACGAAAAAGAATGAGAAAAGCAAAGGGAGAAGAAGAAGAGAAAGACAAAGGTCGGTGGAAAAATTAGATGATGAAAGAGAAATGTTCAAATGGAGGTGAATAAGATGAAGAAGAAATAGAATATTGGAAGAAGGAAAAAAGAAATTTACTATTTTGCCCTTTAAAAGTTTAACTAAGTATTTAAACATTTAAAATTTGAGTTATAAACCGGGTAACCGAAAATCAACCCAAATATTTGGGTATCCAGATTTTTGGGTACCTTAAAAAGCGAATCGGTTTTCGAGTACCCTTTTAGGGGTACCCGATTAAAATGGCAAAACCAGTTCGGGTACCCAGTTTTGCCCAACCCTAAGTCCACGTTCTGATGAGATTGTTTTAAGAAGATTATTTTGAACAACCTCTGCTACAAGAGGAACAATCAGTTGTGCAACAGTCTCAACAAGAGACTGTTGATACAACGTTAAAGAGATCTACTAAAACAAAGAAATCAACAATTTCTACTGATTATGTAGTGTATATGCAAGAGTCTAACTGTGACATTGGTGTTGAGGATGACCCAGACACGTTTTTACAAGTTATGGATAGTAATAAATCTCAGTTGTGGTATAATGCAATGATTGACGATATGAATTATATGGCGAATAACAAAGTTTGGGACCTTGTTGAGTTGCCTACTAGAAAGAAACCTATTGGTTGTAAATGGGTATTTAAAACCAAAAGGGATTCATTAGGCAACATTGAGAGATACAAGGCTAGGCTTGTTGCCAAGGTTCATGCAAAGGGAAGGGATAGATTATAAAGAAACTTTTTCTCCAGTTTCTAAAAAGGATTCCTTCCGCATCATAATGGCATTAGTTGCCCATTTCAATTTAGATTTACATCAAATGGATGTGAAAACAGCTTTCCTTAATGGAGATTTGGAGGAAAAGATTTATATGAAACAACCTGACGGGTTCATTTCAAGTGATGGTGAGAATTTGTTTTGCAAACTTAAGAAGTCCATTTATAGACTTAAACAAGCCTCCCGACAGTGGCATTTAAGATTTCACATCGTTATCTCTTCATTTGATTTTGTAAAGAATGTTATGGATCAATGTATATACCACAAGGTTAGTGGGAGTACAATCATCTTTCTTATGTTATATGTACTAGCAATCAATGATTTGGGTTTGTTGCATGAGGTAAAACAATTTCTCTCTTAACATTTTAGTATGAAGAATAGAGGTGTGCCGTCTTATGTCATTGGCATTAAGATTCATAGGGATAAGTCTCAACATGTTTTGGGACTATCTCAGGAAGCCTATATTGATAAAATTCTTAAGAGATTTAGGATGAAGGATTGTTCACCCAGTGTTGAACCCATTGTTAAGGGTGACAGGTTCAATCTGAACCAATGTCCTACACTTGAGATTGAAAAGGAAATAAATGAAAACTATTCCTTATGCTTCAACTGTTGGAAGCCTAATGTATGCTCAAGTCTGTACTAGACCTGACATTGCTTTTGCAGTTGGCATGTTAGGAAGATATCAAAGTAATCTAGGTTTGGATCATTTGAGAGTTGCAAAGAAGGTCATGGGGTATCTTCAAGGAACTAAAGGTTTCATGCTTACTTATAGACGGTCCAACATTTTAGAAGTCGTCGGATATTTAGGCTTAGACTTCATTGGCTATGTTGATTCTCGAAAATCAACATCTGGACATGTTTTTATGCTAGCCGGAGGTGCTATATCTTGGAGAAGTGTCAAACAATCTTTGGTTGCCACTTCTATCATGGGAGCTAAGTTTGTTTCTTGTTTTGAGGCCACTACACGGGGTATTTGGTTGAGAAGTTTCATTTCTGGGCTTGGAGTTGTTGAGTCTATCTCTAGGCCAATAAGGTTGTATTGTGACAATTCAGCTACCATATTCTTTGCTAAGAATAATAAGAGTGAAAGTCGAAGTAAACACATCGACATTAAGTACTTAGCAATAAGGGAGCACATTAAAGCCAAAGAAGTGCTCATTGAACACATACATACCGAGCAGATGATTGTTGATCCTCTAACAAAAGGTATGCCACCAAAGACATTCAAGGATCATGTAGTTCAAATGGGACTATGTCCCGCTTTGTCACTGTGAGAGGTAATACTTTCATTCTTTGAAACTTTGTAATTTAGTTTGTTTTCTCTTTTAAGTTGTATACATTTTGGTTGGAGATAAACAAACATTTTGGAGGACCTGGAACAAACATTTGAGGTTTGTTCATAATGTAATATTCCACATTTATGTGTTTATTTAGAAAGAGAAAAATTGCATAGTAATACATGGAAGGTAATACTTGTTTAAAAGGGACTTACTGCTACGATTCATGTAATTTTTATTTTTCTGATTAAACATACAAAATATACAACTCCTATGTTGTGGATTATATAATAAAAGTTTAGACCAAGTGGAAGAATGTTAGAATTTTAATTATATTAGAATTCTTTAATTGAATTGGTCCTACACCTTTAATATAAAGTAAATGGGTAACTGTTGAGCAATTACATGTGGTTGTTTCTCTTGGGCAGTTGTCTTTGATGGAAAGACAACTGCATTTATAATGAGAGAGTTTACAGGTCCCCATTTTGATGCAATTAATTCATTTGATTCCCAAAAATTATCGCTCTGGAAAATTGCAGTCAGTAAAAACTCTGTATTATGAAGTGATAGAAGCAAGAAGACTAAAACAACAATTGCTATGGTTGGAGGTTTGTAAATTACTTCCGCAATACTTCATTAGTATTTAACATGTTTATAATTGATTATATTATGAACTTTTATATAAATGTTGGAATATAAATGTTTTACCTTTGGTATCAGAGCATTTATTTGAATCTCTGCCTAGCATGAAATTGTTTATGTCAAATTTAAAGAATATTGCATGAAATTGAGATTTTTCCAATTAAAACCTATACTGTAAATCAAGCATAACTTTTATTATAAATATAATCTATTTTCGATTTTGATGTCATTGGAAATCCTTGTTGAAAAAGCTTTCCAAAGATATATTATTTGTCAAAAACGGAGTTACGGTTGCAAAGTTATGCTAGTTTAAAGTTTCGGTTAAAATTATCGTTTGAGTGTTTTCGGTAGCCATTTATGACACTGATTTGGGACGAAAATGTCATTTGGGGTGCCACTGACATAGGTCATACATCCACATTCAAGTTTCCCCTCTAAAACGTCGAAAAAATGGCCAATCAATGCTTCAAAAGCTATGAAAACGGGAGGGTTTAAAAGTTGCAGAAACCGAGTAAAGAAGACCTGGTCAAACCGGATCAACAGGTCAAATCGACCCGATCAAGGATAAAACACGTCAAACTGACCCGATCAAAGCCAAAGGTCAACATGGGTCATAATTGTGTTTATAAAAACATATTAAGGCAAAACCTTATGTTTTTTATAAGAAAGAGAAGTTTGTCAATTATTGTGCTATTCTAGTTAACATGTAATATGTAACCCTAGGAACAAACCTCACTTCTTAAGGAACATTTCTCTAAACTCATTATTTGACTTCGGTTTCCCATCTTCCACTTCCACGGCTTTAGAATTTGTCAAGGGGACACCAAGTGGTCTCACGTTCCTTGGCATTGCAATTGTGTTCCTCTCCTTTAGCTGAATGTTATCACTACGTTTATTAGCAGCACAGTGTGGCGCTCTAGACTCCTGGAAAGTCTGATTACTACTTTGCATTGCCATTTAACACAAAGGAGTAAGAAAATAAAATGTAGAAGTGCGAAACACAAACATGCAAGCGTCTATATACTGCATTGCACATAAACACACACACACACACAAGTAATAACAAAGATAAAACCTAATTCCACTTAGCCTACCATGTTCTCCGAGCCCCATGACCAGTAGAATCCTCTCTCTTTTGCTTCAAATTTGATCTTGCAATGCTTTTCTTCTTCCCAACAAACATTTCTTTGTTCTTTCCTATAGCTGCAATAAGGTGTGCATCACCGGCAAAATCCCCATATGCCAGTCCCTTCAAAAATCGACCAGAGGATATTATAAATTAGTATGCAACGGTTCCAAACATAGGGCAAGTTGGAATATGGGTAAATCTATATGGTACTATGGTTGAGTCTCCTAAGCATATCACTTGCCATCAAAATGAAAAAACATGCTCTTAGACAATTAGACTCTTTATACTTAGAAAATTAAGCAATTTTACCATAATTATGGAAATTCAACCCTTCTATAGGTTTATTTGAGACTGCGTAATTGTTTTTGGAAAGGACATTCATCTTAAAACCAAAAGCGTCAAAAGTAAATGATTGATTGACAGCATGAAAGGAAGAAATCAAATTGAAGTTTCAGTGAGGACCCTTGAGAAATTTGATCAAAGAGAATACATTTAGCAGTTTCAATCTCCCTGAAGCATCAGCCATGTTGATCTCCCAGTCTCATTAAAATTAGTTTCTTAGGGCTAATTTCTGTGGTACAGTCCATATTATGCATACATATGTTGAAGTTTAAAGGTCAGGCAATGTTAAATAAGGATTTGACTATAAGATTGATGTGCACATGAAAGGTCTAGTGGATAGCTTCCCCTTTTTAATTTGAAGCATAAAGCACAAAGAACATTGACAAATAATGAATGAGAGAAACAGAGTCATGCCCTTCACTTTCCAATGAACTTGTCCTGCAGAATTTGAACACATTCAACCCTACCAACATTGCTAAAGAATTTTTTCAGAACTTCAAAAGTTGCTTGAAAAAAAAAATTAAAACCATCATAATTATCTCTCTGTATTTGCCTATCCAGCATTAAAAAGGAATAAAAAGCAATCTCTCTTTGAAGTGCAAGGGAATCTCTACTTGCCCTGAAGTTAAGGTTTGATAAAAATGCAGTCTATCCTTTGGCTCTTCTAGTGGTGGAGTCTTTGATGTGCTGGTCATTTGGATGCTCTTCAAACTTGGGTTTTGCTTCTACTTAGTTTTCTTCAACTAAGTTTTGTGCTTGTCTTTTTTCTTTCCCATGCACTTTGTTTGGGTTTTGGGCAGTATTTTTCTGCCGCTTAGCTGGAGACTCGTAGTTCGAATACGTTTTTCTCTTTCCATTAACACTTTTCTTATGTGACTTCTCTTTCTGATCTATTAGTTCAAGAATAGATTTGGCTTCCTGCTGTAACCTAAATAATTGCAGCTCTTCCAAGCGGGGTGTAACCTGAGAAAGGGAACAAAGACAAGCATCTTTACGCATTAAGTTAAAATAGAAAGGATTGTATACATTCAATAAATACTAAGCAGATGTATCATAATTCAGTGACATCTTTAACAATGTTATGCAACAACTTGACTTAAAAGCTTAAATTGATAGTTAAGCATCCAACAACCATACTTAAAATTTAACACAATCTCGTGTGCTGAACACCCACAATCACAACCATAAATATAACATAAATACAAATACAAATTTTTAATCTAAATAAGAGCCTATTTGATATAAATTTTAAATAGTGTTTTATTTTCGAAAACAAGGACTATAAGGAATTTTATGAAAATACGCTTGTATTAAAATAAGTTGAAATGTTTTCAAAACAATGTCTTTGTATATAATCCTAAAAAGTAGTGTAAAATTAGAAAAACAAGAAAAATATCATTTCTCAGGCTTTATTATAGTTTTTAACTTCAAAAATAATTTTTGAATACCAAATATATTTCATATATTTAAAATATTGAGATAAAACTTTTAAAATTTTTAATTGTAACTTAGTTTTTCAAAATTATTTTTGAATCACAAACCAAACTAGCCCAAATCTCATAGACAGATTTAAACGCAAGACTGTGTGGACCACCTTGCTACAATACTCTATTAAGTTATCACTTAAACTAAAAATTTAAACAGATAGACAATGATCCACCGGTAGTATTTAAGCTTTGACAAGAGAGAAGCAAAGAGTTCATAATATGTACAAAGGCATATAAACACAACTCATTTACAAGCATATCATTTGAGGTCATCAAAGACAACTGCTAACGTGGCACATTTTAGTCAAACACATATGGTTACTAGATAAGGTGGACATCGCAACCAGCTAAAATATCATTAGTTAAACACTTCAATTGTTTTTTAATAAATCTATACCTACTAAATCTCAATGGCAATCCAAATGCATCATACACATTGGATTGAAAAAAGAAATACGTGATTAATTGGCACTTAAAACAAAAAATTAAAAACTGCAGCAGGAATGTGTACCTTCTGTGCAGCGTGGTCAAAAACTTCAAGTGTCCCGTATTCCCTCTCAAAACGCAACCAGTTGTGGCATATGTCCTGAATAACTCTGTTTTTCAGGAAAAGAATATGTCAAAAAATCCAAAAGGTAGTATATAACAATTGAAGAAAGTCACCCTGGAGTTGTGCACCCAAAACAATATTTTCAATATCATAAAATCAAGAAGCAAGAATTGTCAGTAACTTTAGATGATATAGTGAGATCATATAATATGAATGGGAGCAGAGAGTTGGGAAACAATCCGATTAAATATAGTAAGGCCAATCAAGATAAGATGAAAATAACAAGGTTAACTTTATCAAACTAAACCCTAAATTGATCATAGAAAAGAGAGAACTTAGATGACTTTATGATAGGTCATATAAATTATTTACATCAATAAGTTTTATTTAACCTATAGCATATTTTGACATGAAACTCGGAAAGTAAAGCTTGAATTAAGAAACTTTTCTTCAAACATATTGGAAAAAATAAGCCAAGTGGAAAAAGATATCAACCTATTGTGTTTCAAAAACTACTCTGCTACCTATGGTTTAAATGTGATTGCTTCATATATGCCACAATTTCATCAGAGTATCAGTAACTCTAAAGGTTGAAGTTAAGAAAATAAACGTCATGGATTTTCAACTAGCATGATCTCCAGAGATACTGTCATACATCATTTCCGTATGATTTTGAAAAATTATTCAAAATGACATATTAAACCATTGTGATTCTGGTGCCTGAGTAACATTTTGACCTATTGCAAGGCTACTCTCTAAAAATATTCTCAGTTGCAGAGCATGATTCTATGTTAAGAGTTCAAAAGATCTCCACAAATTGCCCTCTTTGATAAACAACATTTTAACAACCTTGACTTAAGCCATTTCTCTGGTTTCAACTTCCATCAGCAACAAAAAGAGAATAAAGATAGAAATGTTTGATTGCAGATGACGAATATCAATTGATTAAATAAAGCTGCATCGTATACTACTAAAAGCAACAATTTTCCCAAAAAAAAAAAAAAAAAAAAGAAAGAGAAGGAAGGAGGAAAAAACCAGTTTAAAAACTTTCAAATTCAAATCCCGTCCATAAATCAATCGAGAATAATTGAAAGCAAGTAATGTAAAAGAATTATAACTCTGGACCTGTCCCACTAAATCTTTTCTTGTAGCATCTCGTAGATGGACCTAGCTTCATTTAAATGTCCCAATTCAATTTCCATAGCTATATAACCTTGCCAGGCTTCCAACATTGACCTGCCACAGACAAAAAGCAAGTTATACGGAAAAAATACAAAGATGAATCATAAATCAATCATATTGAACTATACAGGATAAGAAGGAGAAAAAGATGAATAGGCCAAACCAGATCTTCCTTAAAAGCCCTCTCCCAAAAGCAGCTTGATCTTTTCCCAAATTTAGCTCCAAATGAGCCCAATAAGCGTACAAATGCAGCAAACCATCTGTATTCTTCATCTGTTGAGATAAGTAATCAGACGCCCGCTGAAAGGAAGAAACTTCACGCTTAAGTATTCAAGTATATATAATACATCCAATCATACAGGGCCTGCAATTTCGATGGTACACTAAAACACAAATATTGAAAACAGCCATTACACAACAACAATGTACCAGTTGAATATGACATGCAAATTTTATAAATTCACAGATCCATAAAGATATCTTCCATGCATGCAACTCCAATGCTGAATGAGAAATTTTTTAGTAAAGGAAACTATTCCATGACAAAACAATTAACAAAGGTAACAATCTAGCAATTAGCAAAAGCCATCTTGGAGTATCAAGAGTTATGCACTGTAACCTCTACGTAAAGTGGTCATAATGGTACTATAACAGCACATTAAATGAAGTAAATAAAAAGACTTTTCTTTAGAATCTAAGGGTAGAAGCACCTGATACACATTCGTAAGAGATCTATGCCTGGACCCTTAAAGAGTAGACTAGCTACAAGGTCGACATTTTCTTCATCTAAAATTCACCATGAGTAGAGCATCTACAAATGTCTTTGAGAAGCTTCAAGTTCTTGACATCGAGTAAAAACAATTCTAACAAGGAAAAATGAACAGTATACATATGCGAACCTGAAACGTTTTCCTTATCAATGAAAAATTCAGTGCATCCTCTTCTGCTCCAGGCAAAAGGATTCTTCGTCTCAAACCATCCACTCAAGTGAGGAATAAGTTTAGGTACTGAAACAAAGAGGATCCAATTAACCAAGATCTTTAATGCATAAAACGTAGATGAAACAGTAACAAGTTACAAAGAGTAGTAAGTCAAGCCTGCAAATTAGAGAAAAGATATCTTTACCTCCTCAATGGTCGAAAAAGTGCATAGAAGGGAATTCACAAAGACCTGAATATGATATAAAAATCTTTTTAAACAAGAGTAAAACTCTATATTTGTTAAAGGAGCATAATGAAATTCCAACACTAAAGTATGTGAAACTTCATTGCTCTTAAGCTACTTATAACAATCTCTCATAATTCTCAACAGATGAAGGGTAACAACTGAAACTTACAATAGATATCTCTTTCTCAGGTGCACAGCAACATTCCAAAGCAAGCAAAGATCAAACCCAAAGATCACCAACCCAAGGACAATTTTTCCTAGCCCTGGAATGAACATCCCGCACAATATTTCCTACCTGAAGGAAAAAGAGATGATTAATTGCTAAAATTACAAATACCTGGAACATAAAGAATTGAAAAGAGAAAATATGAGTGAAACCTTCAAGGTTTTATCCAAATAGTGAGTATAACCAAGCCAGAGATCACTTCATACAGGAAACTCGGTAATAGCACGTTCATAAAGAAGTTGAACACGGGCTGGATCTCCAGAAGACTGTTCAAACTTCAAGTAGATCTCAAATTAAAATAATAGCATTAACACTTCAACAAAGGAAAAAAAAGGTAACCTATTGCCACATTGCAAGTTCTTATACAACCCCCCACCCTCAAGAAAAGAAGAAGAAGAGAAGATCTAAAGTTTACATAAACTGATTACTTATATTAGAAGCAAGAAAGACAATAAGAAATTGAAATTATAATGAAATTTCAACAAAGAACTTTGTTGATAAACAACTTGACCTAAAAGCTTAAGCTTGAAAAGGTAAGGGCACAACAATGATATTCACTTTGTAACAGCAACTTCACATGTTACATAAACCAAGCCCAAATTCGATGACGAAAGACCAACCCAAATATAGCAGGATGTAATAGATGGGAGACTCAAATCATGACCTCTACACTTTAATATCATATCAAGTTACCATTTAACCTAAATTCTTAAGGTATCACATAAGAACCCAAAGATTATCATTTAGTGTCTAAAACAATATCCGATAGTAAATGCCATATACCGTGAATTGTTGAAATTTTTTGAAGTCGATATATCCCGCCTTGCAATCTTCTTCAAAATCAGCTGAGCATTATACATCTCCAATGCCTTTTGGTACGCTGAGGCAACAAGAGAAGGAATCCCATCTAAATCACCGATTCAATATCAGAGCGTCCCCAGTTCCCACCTCCCAAGACTTGTAGGCAAGAAGGATTGACCTTAAGTTAGCAAGGGGAACACAGGCGACGGTGAAATATACTTGATGTCTGAACCTCATTTTTCTTTTTCCCTGCAAAAGAGCAACAATTTTCCAAATGTAAATTTTGAAAACAGATACTTTTTCTTGGTACATAGCACTTCATAGGGAAATGAAAGAACAAAAATTTATGAACTATACATAGATGACAAAAAGAAGAAAAAAAGTTCCTAAAATAAACAGGGCATGCAACTTGAGCCATGGTTCTAGGAAATATAAAGGAAGACCCACAAAAGCATTATTAACCATAATACCAAACCAGTAGGATGGAATAAGACTTTAAATAATCAAGTAAATTGATTAATAGAATGCATCCCCTTCAGGCACATTTTCTAAAAAGTTTCTAATATATATATTATAAATTCTCACCTTAATGCTGATCTCATCTATGGTATGGAGAATGGCTTGCTCAAATTCCCTGTATGCTTCCCATATTTTACTGCCTTCAGCAACATGCAAACCAGTAGCAGTTATAGCACGCTCGAAGAGATTTCTTGCCTTCGCAATACCATCAGGTGAAAATTCACATACAGATGGATCATATTCTTGCATAAATCTCAAGCAGTCAAACCAAAGTGAGACAGACTGCATCATAACAAGTTCTAGTCATTCAATTTTACAGAATTACTTAGATAAAGGAACTCCAAAGAACGAAATTAATGTTTTTATCCCCTGATTCCACATATATGCAAAATCTAACTGAAAGTAGCAAGAACTTAATTTTCCACAAAAAGTAGGGAAAAAGATGACAACATGCAATTAAAACTTCCAAAATGTATTGCCACTTAAAAAAATAGATTAACTACATTAGAGACACACCTGCTAAGTTCTAGTCTTATCAGATCTGAACTAAAAAAGAATATATATTGAGAAACAGAAACATGTGAAACACTATAAATAAATCAAGATTTATCAGGCCTGGATAATTGAGAATATCAATGAATGAAGTTAATCAGTTGCAACATACCATTGTCCAATAAACTGATTAGCTTGAATAGATGAACTTGAGCGGCTACCATTATTGTCGTAGTTGAAGTAAGAACCATTCCACAATTCCTCATATACAACTTTTGCTTACTGAAATTTACACCAAAAATAATCCTCAAACCCTTAAGATCTACTACATGTGCAAATCCAAACGCAACCTGCAATGCTGCCACCTCCAATATATGTACTTACAATGAGAGATACGTATCGTATGTCGATCAGAAAGCTATCATTCTCAATCATCCCCATCACCATCCCTATCAAATTCAACGATAAAAGTGTTTCTCAAGAACCATGCATATCGTAACCAATATAGCATTTGGGCATGGATGAACTTTTGCAGATTGCTACCGGGAAAAAAAGTTTAATACTCGCTAAAGTTTTATCAAGTAAACATCAATTTCGCTTTTGGACCGGAAATTGAGGAAGCTCGTTCAAACATTCACTATAATTTTCGGCCTTCATTAGTAACTGCATGACTAAGGACATTGTACATTCAGTCGGCTTCACATTTCTCTCCACCATCTTATGAAGGAGTTCAACAACTTTTGGTATCTCATTATTCTTGAGGAAACCAAACATAAGCGTAGTAAATGTGACTACATTTGGAGCACAACCATTTTCCTCCATATATGACAACAACTCATTTGCCATTTCTAGTTGTCCATTTTTACACAGCCCATTGATCAAAATGCTATATGTTACAACGTCTGGCACCAGGTTTCCATGAAGACAAAATTTCTGAAATAGGTCCCAAGCGGTTCCCAACCTCTTTGTTTTACATAATCCATCAATGAGGGAATTCAAACCTTCAATGCTAACTACAAACTTATTATTTACTAGAGCATTAAACATTTCCAATGCTTCCAAAACACATCCGTTCTTGCAAAGTCCATTAATGAAAATGCTATATGTTCGAGAATCAGGAAAAGCATCGTTAAGTCGCATCTCACCAACTAAATTCCGTGCATCTTTCACCTTAGCTATAAGAAAAAAGCCAGTTAACAAGGTGTTATATGTAATCACATTAGGCTTAATTCCTTTTGAAATCATCTCTCGATAAAGACTAAGAGCTTCATTGACTTCTTTATTCTTGCAATACCAATTGATTAAAGTAGTGTAGCAAACAACATTAGGCCTATACCCTTTTCTAGTTATAGAATCAAACAACTCCCTTGCATCACCAATTCTATCTCGGAAGCAATAACCGTTATCAAAATGGGGTTGTAGGTATAAATATCAGGAACCACACCCCTCTGAATCATATGTTCCAAAAATAATTGTCTAGCCTTCTCAACCAATCCAGCCTTACAAAGACCATCAATTATAGTATTATAAGTAACAACATTTGGCCTACAAAAATAACACCAAATTCTTTATTCCCATTAACCATCTCTTCAATGAACTTAATGGCAACACTTATCTTCCCTGTTTTACACAATCCACCAATCAAAGTGTTGCAAGTGATCACATTAGCCCTACAACCAACAGCAATCATTTTCTTAAACAATTCCATTGATTCCATAATCTTTCTCTCTACACACAGACCTTTAATCAAACAAGTAAATGTCACGGTATTGGGCTAAAACCCAACTTCAAAATCGCCCCAAAAACCGCATAACCATCAGAAACCCTTTCATATTACAGAGGCAATTCATCAAAATATTCAAAGACATAAAATCCGGAGACAACCCAGTTGAATTCAACAGCTTATATAGCGAAATCACTTCATAATAATGCTTCTTCTTAGCTAGTGCACTAAACAAAGTAGTGAATGATGAAATTGGAGAAAGGGGTTTCGAATTAATCATGTAATAAAAAAAGTACAATGCTTCATTCAGAGTAAAGCTACCTGATCGACAATTTTCTTCAGGAATTTAGCAAGTGAGGATCGTTCAAGGGGTTTTTTGAAAGAACACGAAACTTCATTTTTGGAGCTTGAAGATGTGAGAAGATTTTGAGAGACCGAACGAAATGGGGAAATGGGGATGAATCTCAAAGCCATGTATGAATTGAAGAGGGTTTTTGTGGGTCGTTTTTTCCCAAGTAAGGTCATTGCAAAAGGCAAATGCTTTAAAGAGAAATGTTTTGACAAATTTCACAAACAACCTTTAAGGTTTTCAAAATTGCAAACTTATGTCAAGTATCGATCTTTCCTATTCAAACCACCTTTATGATTTCGAAAATTGAAGTTAAAAATGTAAATCCACGTTCAGGTGTTTTTCGGTTTGAGGTGGTTTTCAACTAAATTCAAATTTATCCAATTGATTAAACAAACCAATTTATATAAGTATTCAATTTTACCCTTTTTTAAATAAAATTATAAGATTTAAATAAATCATACTATTGAACTTTGTATTTAATTTACAATGATATATAATTTTTTTTCTATTTGTTCTTCAAACTTTTAAATATACCAAAATCGATATTATTTACTAAAGTACGAAACATTTCCACTTCTTTCGAAGCACATCCATTCTTGCAAAGTCCAATGAAAATGCAAGTTAACAAATTGTCATTTATAATCACTTTAAGCCTAATTCCTTCTAAAATCTTCTCTTGATAAAGATTAAGAACTTCGTTGACCTCTTTATTCTTGCAATACCATCTGATTAAAGTATTGTAGCACAACATTAGGTCCATATCCCTTTCTAGTTAAAACTTCTTCATTTATAAGTCGAGTTTTTCTTTTATTGTTTATTTATCGATGTTATTAGAGGATGCGCACGAGGTAGCGAAGTCGGATTTGAAGTTCATTAGAGACTATACTTTCAATAATAGATGGAATCAATTAGAAGAGAAAAAAATTTATAGCTCTTAGTAGGGAGTACAACAACGAAAAAATTCGTTCAACAACTCGATGTTCGTTCGATAATGTCACATTGTTCGAGCAGTTCATATTCGTTCGATAATATGTTTCGATCAAGTTGAAAGCGAGGGTGTTAGTTCGATTACATTCATGAACATTATATGTTCAACTGATCCATCCGTTCGCAAACAATCTGTTGAATCACGTTTCCTGATGCCACCATGTTTCAATCATCAAATAATATTATATCAGATTGGAATGAAAGAAATGATAAAATAATAATTACTAGTATGTTGTTGCAAAAGCAAAATCCTTCACCATTTCATTCAGAATAACACATATAACTGGTCCTCATGCCGATTGCTTCCTTATTTATTGATACATCGGAGGGACATCTATTGACCTCAACTCCCATCTGTTACAAAGAGGCCGAAATTGAGATCATGACGACTTGAGAGAATTAGGAATGCACTGTGCTGGTTGCTTATTACAACTCATCTCTTGAGACTTCTTCCTTTGTGTGATGAACATAAGATCCATAAGCTTTAATTATGGATTCGTAAATGTCAATCTCTTTCAGGTTTTTAGCTTGGTTTAGAAACAGCAACAAGGTGAAAATAAGGCCGTCAGATCACAAGCATTTGGCATGCATATTGGGCTTAAGATTTATCACACCCAAAAAATAGGTTTGTTTGCTATGTCATGTTTAGCAACACGTAAAGCTAGTCAAGAAGAAAAGAAAAGAGAAAGATTGAATTTGCAAACGCCGCAGAGCAAAAGATGCCCCAAGGCACACCGTCACAATCAAGCAAGGACGCGATTGGTAGAATTTACATTCTATGGTAGTAAAGTATTACTTGAATTTAGTTTGTCCAATATTATGGCAGCAAGAGACATACTATTAATAATCCATATCAGTGTCCGACAAAACTCAACAGGGGAATCCCAATTCCAAACAAGGTTTTTCATTTTCATGAATAAAACTCATAGACAAACACATAGAAACTATAAAATCAACTAAATGTTAAAACTCAAAACAATTGATAGACATTCACCTCATTATGGTCATGAAGCAGAACCCGGGTGAAATTGTTGATAAAGTTTTAGGTTGAATTGATGACATTTTCGAAACCAAAAGGTGGTCACTGCAAAAAAAGTCAAACACACGGGGTTAAAGGTGTATATCTTAAACCAGTGGCTGCTCACTAGAAAAAGACCAAACATACAGGGGTTATGGTCTCATTTCCAAAACCAACAGACACTCATAAAAATAACCAAACACATGGGGGCTTTAAAAAAAGCCCCTTCTCATTAGGCAAAGAATTTAAGAATTATATATATACATACCCACTTGGAGTTTTCTGTTGAACATAAATGGACAGTTCGGTTGTTCCAAGTTTCAATTATAATCGGCAAAAGGAAAAGAAAATATAGGTTCTTTAACTAGGAAATGCCATGAAAGCCATTTCAAAGCTGAAATGCATAAGAACTTCACTTTCTAGATTTTATACTTCCACACCGAATGATTCTTCTAGTAAAGCGCTCAACCCATCAGCTTTGATTGATGATTTCACCAGATTCTGCTACCAAAGAGACCTCCCAAGAGCCATCAAAGCTATGGATGCCATGCAAATCCACTGCCTTCATGCTGATTCCATCACCTACTCTGAGCTCATCAAGTGTTGCTTGGCCCGTGGCGCTGTTCGAGAAGGCAAACTCGTTCACAACCACGTCTTCTCAAAAAGGTATGAACCCAAAACGTTTTTAATCAACATTTTGATTAATATGTACGTGAAGTTTAACCTCTTGGAGGACGCTAAAACATTGTTCGATAAAATGCCTGAGAGAACCGTTGTTTCTTGGACAACAATGATATGGGCTTATTGTAATGCTAAGATGAATGACAAGGTGTTTAAGTTCTTTATTTTGATGCTCAGAAAAGGTGTTAGACCAAATATGTACACCTACTCTTCCATTTTGAGATCTTGTGTTTGTTTACTCAATCTTAGGAAGCTTCATTGTGGAATAATTAAAGTTGGTTTGGATTCTGATGTGTTTGTTAGGAGTGCTTTGATTGATGTTTATGCCAAACGGGGTGAGTTGAAGAATGCACCTGTGTGTTTTTAATGAGATGGTGACCGGAGATTTGGTTGTTTGGAACTCAATCATTGGAGGGCTTGCTCAGAATAGTGATGGTGATGAGGCTTTGAATCTTTTCAAGAGAATGAAGAGGGTTGGTTTTGTGGCGGATCAGGCCACGCTAACGAGTGTTTTGAGGGCGCATACTAGATTAGCGCTGTTAGAATTGGGGACACAAGTCCATGTTCATGTATTGAAGTATGACCAAGATTTGATACTTAACAATGCGCTTTTGGATATGTATTGCAAGTGTGGTAGCTTGGAAGATGCAAAGTCTGTTTTTGATCGGATGGTAGAGAGGGATGTGATTTCTTGGAGCACCATGATTCAGGGTTGGCAGAACGGATACATACAAAGGCGCTGAAATTGTTTGAGTTGATGAAAGCCTCAGGGTTAGAACCAAATTATATTACAATTCTTGGTGTTCTATTTTCTTGTAGTCATGCAGGGCTTGTATAAGATGGGTTGTATTATTTCCAATCTATAAGGAAGCTTTATGGATTGAACCAGAAAATGAGCATTATGGCTGCGTAATTGATCTTCTTGGAAGGGCTGGGAAGCTCGATCAAGCAGTCAAGTTAATACATGAGATGGAATATGAACCAGATGTTGTGACATGGAGAGCTTTGCTGGGTGCATGCAGGCAAAACCTTACGTTTTTTTATAAGAAAGAGAAGTTTGTCAATTACTGTGCTATTCTAGTTAACATGTAACATGGACCCCAGGAACAAACCTCGCTTCTTGGAAACATTTCTCTGAACTCATTATTTGACTTCGGCTTCTCATCTTCCACTTCCCCGACTTTTGGATTTGTCGACGAGACACAAAGTGGTCTGACGTTTTTTGGCATTGCAAATGTATTCCTCCCCTTTAGCTGAATGCTATCACTACGTTTATTAGCAACATAGTGTGGCGCTCTAGACCCCCTGAAAGTCTGATTACTACTTTGCGCTACCATTTAACCCAAAGGAGTAAGAAAACAAACATACATAAACAAACAAAACATAATTCCACTTAGCCTACCATGTTCTCCAGAGGCCCCATGACTAGCAGAATCCTTTCTCTTTTGCTTCGGATTTGTTCTTTCAATGCTTATCTTCTTCTCAAGAAACATTTTTTGTTCTTTCCTACAGCTGCAAGCAAGGTGTGCATTATCGGCAAAATCCACATATGTAGGCCCTTCAAAAATCTATGCCCAAGGTCCCATACGATGCTCTACGGTTTAAAGGCAAGCTGGAATATGGGTAAATCTATATGGGACTATGGTTGAGTCTCCTAAGCATATCACTTGCTAGCAAAATGAAAAAATATCCTCTTAGACAGTTGGACTCTTTATACTTAGAAAATTAAGTAATTTTACCATAATCATGGAATTCAACACTTCAGAGGGTTTATTTGAGACGCATAATCATCTCTGGAAAGGACTTTCATCTTAAAACCAAAAAGCGTAAGAACTAAATGATTTATTGACTGCATGAAAGGAAGAAATCAAATTGAAGTTTCAAGAGCACCCTTGAGAAATTTGATCAAAGACAATGGTACAATTAGCAGCTTATCTCCTCTGAAGCATCACCTTATGCCGATCTCCCACTTGACATTAAAATTAGTTTCTTAGGGCTAATTTCTGTGGTACAATCCATATTATGCATACATATGTTGAAGTTTAAAGGTCCGACAATGTTAAATATGGATTTGACTATAAGACTAATGTGCACATGGAAGGTCTAGTGGATAGCTTCCTCTTTTTCATTTGAAGCATAAAGCACAAAGAACATTGACAAATAATGAGTGAGAGAAAGTGAGTCATACCTTTGACTTTCCAGTGAACTTGTCCTACAGAATTCAAACAGATTCAACCCCACCAACATCGCTAAAGAATTTTTTTCGATCTTGAAGTTGCCTGAAAAAAAGTTAAAACCATCAGAATTATCTCTGTATTTGCCTATCCAGCGTTAAAAAAGAATAAAAAGCAAACTCTCTCTGAAGTGCGAGAGAATCTCTACTTGCCCTGAAGTTAAGGTTTGATAAAAATGCCGTACACTCGTGAGTGTCTACTTTGGCTCTTCCAGTGGTGGAGTCTTTGATGTGCTGGTCATTTGGATGCTCTTCAAACTTGGGTTTTGCTTCTTCTACTTCGTTTTCTTTAGCTAAGTTCTGTGCTCATCCCTTTTCTTTCCCATGCACTTTGTTTGGGTTTTGGGCAGTATTGTTCGCTCGCTTAAGGAGCTGTTAGTCAATCATGTTTCCCTATCTTTTACTCTTTCCACTAACACTTTTCTTATGTGACTTCTCTTTCGATCTATTACCTCAAGAGAACAAATTTGGCTTCCTGCTGAACCTAAATAGTTGCAGCTCTTCCAAGCGGGGTGTAATTTGAGAAAGGGAACAAAGACAAGCATCTTTACGCATTGAGTTAAAATAGCAAGGATTGTATACATTCAATAAATACCAAGCAAATGTATGATAATTCAGTAACATCTTTAACAATGTTATGTAACAACTTGACTTAAAAGCTTAAATTGATAGTTAAGCGTTCAACAATCACACTTAAAATTTAACACAATCTCTTGAGCTGAACAACCACAATTACAACCATAAATATAACATAAATACATATAAAAGTTTATAATCTAAATAAGAGCCTATTTTTTTATAAATTTTTAAATAGTGTTTTATTTTTCGAAAACAAGGAATAGAAGGAATTTTATGAAAATAGTTTTTATTAAAATAAGTTGAAATGTTTTAAAAAACAATTTTTTTTGCATATAATCCTAAAAATTAGTGTAAAAATAGAAAAAAAGAAAAATATCATTTCTCGGTCTTTTATATACTTTTTAACTTCAAAAAACAATTTTTAATACCAGATATATTTTCAAATATTTAAAATATTGAGATGAAGCTTTTAAAACTTTTTAATTGTAACTTAGTTTTTTAAAAAAAATTTGAATCACAAACCAAATCGGCCCAAATCTCATAAAAAGAGATAAACCCACTAGGACTGTGGACCACCTTGCTACAATACTCTATTAAGTTATCACTTAAATTAAAAATTTAAACATATAGGCAATGATCCACCAGTAGTATTTAAGCTCTGACAAGAGAGAAGCAAAGAGTTCATAATATGTACAAAGGCGCATAAACACAACTCATTTACAAGCACATCATTTGAGGTCATCAAAGACAACTGCTAACGTGGCACATTTTAGTCAAACACATATTGTTACTAGATAAGGTGGACATTGCAACCAGCTAAAATATCATTAGTTAAACACTTCAATTGTTTTTTAATAAATCTATACATACTAATTCTCAATAGCAATGCAAATGCATCATACACATTAGCCTGAAAAAAGAAATACGTGATTAATTGGTACTTAAAACAAATAAATTAAAAGCTGCGCGAGGGAATGTGTACCTTCTGTGCAGCATGGTCAAAATCTTCAAGTGTCCCGTATTCCTTCTCAAAACGTAACCAGTTGTGGCATATGTCCTGAATAACTCTATTTTTTAGGAAAAGAATTTATCAACAAATCCAAAAGGCAGTACATAACAATTGAAGAAAGTCACCCTGGAGTTGTGGACCCAAAACAAAATTTTCAATATCATAAAATCAAGAAGCAAGAATTGTCAGTAACTTTAGATGATGTATTGAGATCATCAATGAGATCATATAATATGAATGGAAGCGGGAGCAGGAGCAGGAGCAGGAGCAGAGAGTTAGGAAACAATCCGATTAAATATAGTAAGGCCAATCAAGATAAGATGAAAATAACAAGGTTAACTTTATCAAACTAAACCCTAAATTGATCATAGAGAAGAGAGAACTTAGATGACTTTATGATAGGTCATATAAATTATTTACATCAATAAGTTTTATTTAACCTATAGAATATTTTGACATGAAACTCGGAAAGTAAAGCTTGAATTAAGAAACTTTTCTTCAAACATATTGGAAAAAATAAGCCAATTGGAAAAAGATATCAGCCTATTGTGTTTCAAAAAGTACTCTGCTACCTATGGTTTAATTGTAATTGCTTCATATATGCCACAATTTCATCAGAGTATCAGTATCTCTAAAGTTTGAAGTTAAAAAAATAAATGTCATGGATTTTCAACTAGCATGATCCCAAGAGATACTGTCATATATCATTTACGTATGATTTGGAAAAATTATTCAAAATGACATATTAAACCATTGTGATTCTGGTGTCCGAGAAACAGGTTAATGATGCGTTGCAATGATAGGAAGTGTACTAGTCGCACTAAGTAATAAAGTGATGAGTGAGTATCGTTCCCACAGGGATAGTGTTACTAAGTACCGATTTTTCTAGTTAAAGTCCTAATTGAAGCAACAATAAATTGGATTGATGGACGATTAACAAACTAAATACAAATGCAAAACCCAACAACTTAACTAATTAAACAATGCTAAAAAAATGCTAGGGTTTTGATTTCACCTAGATATGCTAACCCAAATCATAGAATCTATTACCCAAGTTTTAATTCCTTGATTGAAAATTGAATTCCCTAAGTTGTAAAACATACCTTCTTAGGCTACATTTCCTTACTTATCCCTATTAAGCTTCCGCACCCAACAAAATGAAGATTAATAGTTCAAAGTCTTTTAAGCTTTATGGAATTCTATCTATATTTCATAGATTGCTAAACCTATCTCTAGCATTTGCTTAATCTACAGTATTTATCCTAAGAGGCACAATCACAAATCACTTCTCAGGCTCATTGTGAACAACACACATTTGAATGGTGATCAAGCATCCAAAAATCATTAAGCAAAGAGATAAACACTCTATCATGAAATTAAAACTCAAAGTAAGTCAATTCATATAAATTTGAATCATTTCATCAAGGTTACATCAAACCCTAGCTAAACAACTCAGTTCATACTCAAAAACGAAATAAAATAACAAAAACAAACTAAATCAAGATTCATCATTGAAAAACAAGCAAAAGATGGAGAAGTCTTCTTTAATTTGAAGCCCAAATCTTCAATCATCTTCTCCTTTCATGAGCTGCCTCCCAAATGACGAACCAAGCCTCCTTTTCTTTCATTTTCGTGCTAATTTATACCTATTTCACTTAAAGACCAAGCCTTAGCAAGCCAAAATGCGTCGTTTTATTTTTATAGCTGATGTAGGTTTCGCCATGGCGAGGACTTTCGAGCCAAATTTGAGCATGATAGATTCTGAATCTGGAAAAGTGTTAAACATATGAATTATATCCCTTTCAATTATATTTCTATTAGTTCAAGAATCAGCACAATCTGAGGTCTACAGCTCAAGTTATGGTAGAAATACGGAAGCCCATCCAAAGACGTTTTATCTTCAATTCCCAGCTTACTTTTCACGACTTCAAGCCAAGTTTTCACCCTTGTCCAGTCCGCATTAGGGAAAACCCTAAAACATGAAAGTTTTAGCTCTTCTTCTTAGATTTCCAAAGCTTCTAAATTCAGGTCATTCCAAGTTTTCAAGCTCAAGTTACACAATTTACGCTCAAAATCATTGTTTAGGCCTACAAAGACAAATTAATAGAATTAGGTAGCAATTATGGCCCAAATTGTATGAAAATTATCCTAAATCCTATCAAAATTCAATGCAAAATCATAGTGTAAAATATGATTATCAGTTGACCTATTGCAAGGCTACTCTCTAAAAATATTCTTAGCTGCAGAGCATGATTCTATGTTAAGAGTTCAAAAGATCTCCATAAATTGCCCTCATTGATAAACAACATTTTAACAACCTTGACTTAAGCCATTTGTCTGGTTTCAACTTCCATCAGCAACAAAAAGAGAATAAAGATAGAAATGTTTGCATTGTAGATGAAAAATATCAATTGATTTAATAAAGCTGCATCGCATACTACTAAAAGCAACAATTTTCCAAAAAAAAAAAAAAAAAATGAGAAGGAAGGAGGAAAAAACCAGTTTAAAAACTTTCAAATTCAACCCTTGTCCATAAATCAATCTAGAATAATCGAAAGCAAGTAATGTAAAAGAATTATACCTCTGAACATGTCCCACTAAATCTTTTACTGTGGAATCTCCTGTAGATAGACCTAGTTTCATTTAAATGTCCCAATTCAATTTCCATAGCTATATAATCTTGCCAGGCTTCCAACATTGACCTGCTGCAAAGACAAAAAGCAAGTTACACGGAAAAAATACAGAGATGAATCATAAATCAATCATATTGAACAATACAGGATAAGAAAGAGAAAAAGATGAATGGGCCAAACCAGGCTCTTCCCAAAAGCCCCAAGCTGGAGCTTGATCTTTTCCCAAATTTAGCCTCAAATGAGCCCAATAAGTGTACAAATGCAACAAACCATCTGTATTCTTCATCTGTTGAGATAAGTAGTCATACGCTTGCTGAAAGGAAGAAACTTCACAGTTAAGTATTCAAGTATTTATAATGCATCCAATCATACAGGGCCTGCAATTTTGATGGTACACTAAAGAGACATCAGGCTAATTGTTTATAAACACAAATATTGAAAACAACCATTATACAACAACAATGTACCAGTTGAATATGACATGCAAATTTTATAAAGTCACATATCCATAAAGATATCTTCCATGCATGCAACTCCAATGCTGAATGAGAAATTTTTTAGTAAAGGACACTATTCCATGAAAAAACAATTAACAAAGGTAACAATCTAGCAATTAGCAAAAGCCATCTTGGAGTATCGAGAGTTATGCACTGTAACTTCTACATAAAGTGGTCATAATGGTACTATAACAACACACTAAATGAAGTAAATTAAAAGACTTTTCTTCAGAGTCTAAGGGTAGAAGCACTTGATACACATTCGTAAGAGATCTATGCCTGGACCCTGAAAGAGTAGACTAGCTCAAAGGTCCACATTTTCTTCCTCTAAAATTCACCATGAATAGAGTATCTACAAATGTCTTTAAGAAGTTCTTGATATCGAGTAAACAAAATTTTAACAAGGAAAAATGAACACTATACATATGCAAACCTGAAAGGTTTCCCTTATCAATGAAAAATTCAGTGCATCCTCTTCTGCTCCAGGCAAAAGGATTCTTCGTCTCAAACCATGCACTCGACTGGGGAAGAAGTTTAGGTACTGAAACAAAGAGGATCCAATTAACAAAGATCTTTAATGCATAAAACGTAGATGAAACAATAACAAGTTACAAAGAGTAGTAAGTCAAGCCTTCAAATTAGAGAAAAGATATCTTTACCTTCTCAATGGTTGAAAAAGTGCATAGAAGGGACTTCTCAAATACCTGAATATGGTGTAAAAATCTTTTCAAACAAGAGTAAACCTCTATATTTGTAAAAATAGCATAATGAAATTCTAACACTAAAGTTTGTGAAACTTCATTGCTCTTAAGCTATTTATAACAATCTCTCATAATTCTCAACAGATGAAGGGTAACAACTGAAGCTTACAGTAGATATCTCTTTCTCAGGTGCACGGCAACGTTCCAAAGCAAGCAAAGATCAAACCCAAAGATCACCAACCCAAGGACAATTTTTCCTAGCCCTGGAATCAACATCCCACACAAAATTTCCTACCTGAAGGAAAAAGAGATGATTAATTGCTAAAATTACGAATACCTGGAACATAAAGAATTGAAAAGAGAAAATATGAGTGAAATCTTCAAGGTTTTATCCACATAGTGAGTATAACGAAGCCAGAGATCACTTGATACAGGAAACTCGGCAATAGCACGTTCATAGAGAAGTTGAACACGGGCTGGATCTCCAGAAGACTGTTCAAACTCCAAGTAGATCTGCAAAAATTTCAAATTAAAATAATAGCATTAACACTTTAACGAAGGGGAAAAAAAAAAAAAAAATGGTAGCCTGTTGCCACATTGCAACTTCTTATACAACCCCCCACCCTCAGGAAGAAGAGGAAGAGAATATCTAAAGTTTACATAAACTGATTACTTATATTAGAAGCAAGAAAAACCATAAGAAATTGAAATTATAATGAAATTTCAATAGTAACTTTGTTGATAAACAACTTGACCTAAAAGCTTAAGCTTGAAAAGGTAAGGGCATAACAATGATATTTAGCTTTGTAACAGGCAACTTCACATGTTACATAAACCAAGCCCAAATTCAGACAGAAAGACCAACCCAAATATAGCAGGATGTAATAGATGGGAGACTCAAATCATGACCTCTACACTTTAATATCATATCAAGTGTAACGCCCCACTCGAGGTATGTAGCCAATGTTTCTTATTTTGCTCTTATTTGAGTCGGTTTATTATTAGTATTGTTTGGTTGGCCCTTAGTTGAATGGAGATGTTGGTTTGGTTAAGTGTTTGCCCTGGAAATTATGAAGAATTGGCGAAATTTTAGGGTTACAGGCTTCGTCGGGCGAAGAAGAACCTTCGCCACGGAAGAGGTGTTTTGGCCCGCGGTGAGTTGCTGGAGTGTTTCACTGCGGCGACGGAATTCGTCTTCGCCGCGGCGACGGGTCGGCTGAAAAATTTATGGAAGTTTAGATATTTTCTTCCCTAAGGGAAATTTGACCATTCTACCCCTAATTAGTGGGAAAAGTGGGTAGTAAAATGTAAGGAAATTTCATGGAAAATATGTTGGTATAGGGGTGTGATTGTGATGAATTAAAGGATATAGATGGAATTCCCACGGAAGAGTAAGGGCAATATGGGAATACTTGCCCATAAGTTGATTTAAAAGGATTTAAGTCATTGCAAACCTTTCATTCTTCTTCTCCACCGCCATTCTCCTTTCCTACTTCCTCTCAACTCCTCTTTCATTAGTTCAAGGATTTTTAGAGGGCTTTTTTGGAGTGATTGGAGTAGAAAATCAAGCTAAGGCATCCTAAGGTAAGGATTCTTGCTTTGGATGTGAGGTTTTGTGTATATTTGTATATAAAAGTTGTGTTGTTTTATTGTTAAAGGGTAGAGAAAAGTCAAGCAAGCAAAGGAAAAGAAAATACTAGTGAGAGTTCTCCATTACAAGGTAAGTAAATCCCCACCCATGTTGAGATTTAAGAATGTTCTTGAATAGAGATTTAATAGCAATTATGTATGCATGTTATGTGCATGTTATATGCTATGAAATTGAGATTAATTATCCATGTTGTGATTGAATACACTTCATTTAAGAGAAGTGTTGATATGTGTTGAGAAGAGGTTTGTAAGGTTTTGAGTAAACCTTTTTAGAAGTGTTATTCCTTAGCACGATTTATAACTATGTGAGGGAGTTGTCTCCCATTTGGGATGGTTAGAGAAAGGAATAGAGCTATTGTTATAGTAAAGTCTCTATATGCACTTGAGTTGTTTGATGAAATGCCTAAGAGAGGTTTGAGTATGAGTAGCAAGCCTAAATTCTTGCAATATTGCATGTTGGCATCTCATAAGTGCAATAGGGGAAATGAACCATCCATATGCATTAATTGTGCATTGAGGAGTGACTTAAGAAAGAGTAGAAAACTTTGTGAAAGAACTACTCTAAGAGTAAAGAGAATGACAAGTGCTTGTTCTAGAGTAGAGTGAATGAGAAGAGCACTAAAAACAGGTAGGTGCTTTGTGATCTCCACCCGATAGCTATGAGAAACGGATTGACGCTTTGTGATCTCCACCCGATAGGTATGAGAAAATGGGTTGACGCTTTGTGATCTCCACCCGATAGTTATGAGAAAACGGGTTGACGCTTTGTGATCTCCACCCGATAGTTATGAGAAATGGGTTGATGCTTTGTGATCTCCACTCGAAAGTCACGAAGAGTGGGTTCGTGCTGTGTGAACTCCACCCTAGCCGTGCCTCCGGTAAGATGAGGCCATGACATATAGTAGAGGTTAATAAAAAGAAAGTTGTGTGAAAGAGAAACATAAAAAGAAATAGTGTACGAAAAGAATTAAGAGAAATAGTTACGGGGATAGACAAGTAGAGGACTTACTTACTGAGCATTATTTTGTGCTCACCCCGTTATTTTTCCTTTGTGGTTACAGGATCTAGGTGATGTTACAGTCAGTTGGGCGTCGGCAAGCGAGGAGCAATAGCCACACTGTCCCCTGTTTTGAATGGCATTTTGTAAATGATACTCTTTTGTACAAAGAATGTATATATATAATACAAGAAATTTTTTGGGCCCATTTACTTTTATTATTGTACATGTTTTTTATTAGTATACAACAGTTATTACATTAAGTTACCATTTAACCTAAATTCTTAAGGTATCACATAAGAACCAAGCATTATAATTTAGCTGTCTAAAACAATATCTGATAGTAAATGCCATATACCGTGAATTGTTGAAATTTTTCAGAGTCAGATATATCCTGCCTTGTAATCTGTTCATCAAAATCAGCTCGAGCATTATACATCTCCAATGCCTTTTGGTACGCTAAGGCAACAGTAGAAGGAATCCCATCTAAATCACCTGATTCAATATCTAGAGTAGTCCTCAGTTCCACCTCCAAAGACTTGTAGGCAAGAAGGATTGACCTTAAGTTAGCAAAGGGAACAGACAACTGACAATGAAATATACTTCGATGTGCTGAACCTATTTTTCTTTTTCCTGCAAAAGAGTAGTAATTTTCCAAATGTAAATTTTGAAAACAGATACTTTTTCTTGGTACATAGCATTTCATAGGGAAATGAAAGAACAAAATTAATGAACTATACATAGATGACAAAAAGAAGAAAAAAAGTTTCTAAAATAAACAGGGCATGGAACTTGAGCCATGGTTCTAGGAAATATAAAGGAAGGCCCACAAAAGCATTATTAACCATAATACCAAACTAGTAGGATGGTATAAGACTTTAAATAATCAAGTAAATTGATTAATAGAATGCATCCCCTTCACCTACATTTTCTAAAAAGTTTCTAATATATATATATATTATAAATTCTCACCTTAATGCTAATCTCATCTATGGTATGGAGAATGGCTTGCTCAAATTCATTGTATGCTTCCCATATTTTATTCCCTTTAGCAACCATCAGGTGAAAACTCACTTACAGATGGACCATATTCTTGCATAAATCTCAAGCAGTCAAACCAAAGTGAGACAGACTGCATCAGAACAAGTTCTAGTCATTCAATTTTACAGAATTACTTAGATAAAGGAACTCCAAAGAACGAAATTAATGTTTTTATCCCCTGGTTCCACATATATGCAAAATCTGACTGAAAGTAGCAAGAACTTAATTTTCCACAAAAAGTAGGGAAAAAGAAGACAACATGCAATTAAAACTTCCAAAATGTATTGCCACTTAAAAAAATAGACTAACTACATTAGAGACACCTGTTAAGTTCTAGTCTTATCAGATTTGAACTAAAAAAGAATATATATTGAGAAACAGAAACATGTGAAACACTGTAAATAAATCAAGATTTATCAGGCCTGGATATTTGAGAATATCAATGAATGAAGTTAATTAGTTGCAACATACCATCATCCAGTAAATTGATCAGCTTGAATAGACGAACTTGAGCAGCTACCATTATTGTCGTAGTTGAAGTAAGAACCATTCCACAATTCCTCATATACAACTTTTGCTTACTGAAATTTACACCAAAAATAATCCTCAAACCCTTAAGATCTACTACATGTGCAAATCCAAGCACAACCTGCAATGCTGCCACCTCCAATATATGTACTTACAACAGAGAGATTACGTATCGTATGTCTGATCAGGAAAGCTATCGTTCTAAATCATCCCCATCACCATCCCTATCAAATTCGAATAGATAAAAGTGTTTACTGAACCTTCTACTTACCGTAACCAATGTAGAGCATTTGGTCAGTTGGATGAACTTTTGTAGGATTCTGCTCCGAAAAAAAGTTTAATACTCGCTAAAGTTTTATCACGTAAACATCAATTTTGCTTTTGGACTAGAAATTGAGGAAGCTTGTTCAAACATTCACTATAATTTTCGGCCTTCATTAGTAACTGCATGACTAAGGAAATTGCACATTCAGTCAGCTTCACATTTCTCTCCACCATCTTATGAAGGAGTTCAACAACTTTTGGTATCTCATTATTCTTGAGGAAACCAAACATAAGCGTAGTAAATGTGTCTACATTTGGAGCACAACCATTTTCCTCCATATATGACAACAACTCATTTTCCATTTCTAGTTGTCCATTTTTACACAGCCTATTGATCAAAATGTTATATGTTACAACGTCTGGCACCAGGTTTCCATGAAGACAAAATTTCTAAAATAGGTCCCAAGCAGTTCCCAACCTTTCTATTTTACATATTCCATCAATGAGGGAACTCAAACCTTCAATGTTGACTGCAAACTTATTATTTACAAGAGCATTAAACATTTCCAATGCTATCAAAACACATCTATTCTTGCAAAGTCCATTAATGAAAATTCTATATGTCTGAGAATTAGGAAAAGCATTGTTAAGTCGCATCTCACCAACTAAATTCCGTGCATCTTTCACCTTAGCTATAAGAAAAAGCCAGTTAACAAGGTGCTATATGTAATCACTGAAGGCCTAATTCCTTTTGAAATCATCTCTCGATAAAGACTAAGAACTTCATTGACTTTTTTATTCTTGCAACACCAATTGATTAAAGTATTGTAGCAAACAACATTAGGCCTAT
This sequence comes from Pistacia integerrima, assembly GCA_026225825.1. Taxonomy (NCBI): domain Eukaryota; kingdom Viridiplantae; phylum Streptophyta; class Magnoliopsida; order Sapindales; family Anacardiaceae; genus Pistacia; species Pistacia integerrima. Next base: position 43,814,420 of record CM047749.1, read on the forward strand.
ACCCCTTTCTAGTTATAGAATCAAACAACTCCCTTGCATCACCAATTCTATCTGCCAAGCAATAACCGTTTATCAAAATGTTGTAAGTATGAATGTTAGGAACCACACCTTTCTGAATCATATATTCCAACAATAGTTGTCTAGCCTTCTCAACCAATCCAACCTTACAAAGACCAATCAATTATAGTAGTATAAACAACAACATTTGGCCTACAAATAACACCAGATTCTTTATTCCCATTAACCATCTCTTCATGAAACTTAATGGCAACACTTATTTTCTCTGTTTTACACAATCCACCAATCAAAGTGTTACAAGAGATCACATTAGCCCTACAACCAACAACAATCATTTTCTTAAAAAATTCAATTGATTCCATAATCTTTCTCTCTACACACAGACCTTTAATCAAACAAGTAAATGTCATGGTATCTGGGCTAAAACTGAACTTCAAAATCGCCCCAAAAACAGCATAACCATTAGAAACCCTTTCAATATTATAGAAGCAATTGATCAAATTATTCAAAGACATTAAATCTGGAGATAACCCAGTTGAATTCAACAGCTTATATGGCAAAATAACTTCATAATAATGCTTCTTCTTAGCTAATGCACTAAACATAGTTGTGAATGATGAAATTGGAGAAAGGGGTTTTGAATTAATCATGTAATAAAAAAAGTACAATGCTTCATTCAGAGTAAAGCTACCTGATCAACAATTTTCTTTGAGCAATTTAGCAAGTGAGGATCGTTCAAAGGGTTTTTTGAAAGAATACGAAACTTCATTTTTGGAGCTTGAAGATGTGAGGTTGTGTAAGTGAGCTAACAAAAATAAAACATTAACTTTCAAGGATGGATTTTGAGAGATTGAAGACAAATGAGAAGGGGATCTGAATCTCAAAGCCATGTATGAATTGAAGAGTGTTTTTGTGGGTCATTTTTTCCGAAGTAAGGTCATTGCAAAAGGCAAATGCATTAAAGAGAAATGTTTTGACAAATTTCACAAACAACCTTGAAGGTTTTCAAAATTGCAAACTTATGTCAAGTATCGATCTTTCCTATTCAAACCACCTTTATGATTTCAAAAATTGAAGGTTAAAAATGTAAATCCACGTTCAGGTGTTTTTCCGTTTGAGGTGGTTTTCTACTAAATCCAAAATTATCTAGTTGATCAAACAAACCAATTTATATAAGTATTCAATTTTACCTTTTTTTTAATAAAATTATAAGATTTAAGTAAATCATGTTATTGAACTTTGTATTTAATTTACAATGATATATAATTTTTGTTTTTTTCTATTTGTTCTTCAAACTTTTAAATATACCAAAATCGATATTATTTACTAAAGTATGAAACTTCCACTTCTTCCGAAACACATCTATTCTTGCAAAGTCCATCAATGAAAATGCAACTTAACAAATTGTCATTTATAATCACATTAGGTCTAATTCCTTCTAAAATCTTCTCTTGATAAAGATTAAGAACTTCGTTGACTTCTTTATTCTTACAACACCAGATGATTAAAGTATTGTAGCAAACAACATTAGGTCCATCAACAATGCTACAGACATCGGGGTTTTTACACCAAAATCTTGTACCGGCCTACGTGTCCAGTGACTCACACCATTCAACACATTTCACGTTATTAAATTTTTTGATAGTGAATAGCCGTTCATCAAATATGGATTCACTTACATAGACTCCCTTCCATATTATATGGATGGGGGTTCATTTACTACAGACGGTTGTCCCCATTTAAAGGACGCCCGTCTATCAATAAATGGAATAAAAAAAATTAGGGACGACCGTTCATAGGTTATGGAGGCGTTCATATGTTAATGGATGCCCGTCCATAAACAATCATTTTTAAAAATTAAAAAACATTTAAGGACAACTGTTCATCAGTTATGGACGGCCGTCCCTTAATTTGGGACGAGCGCTCGCAAATAGGGGGTGTCCCAAATTAAGGGACGCCCGTCTATAATGTAAGTATAAAAATTTGAAAAAAACTTAGGACACCCAGTTATTATTTCATGCAGTTCATCTTTATGCTTTAATTGATTCTGGAGCTACTCATTCATTTATATCTTATGGGATGATAGACAGATTAGGTTTGAAACCTACCAAAGTGAGCCAACCCATTAAGATAGAGTTACCTGATGGGGTTAGTGTTGTGACCCATAAGATGCTGTCAAAAGAGTCCATGGTGATCCATGGTCGAGAGTTAGCAGTTGATTTAATAGTGTTTGATATGCCCGACTTTGATGTGATTTTGGGTATGGATTCGTATGGAGTAGAAATTGACTGTAGGAAGAAGAAAATGAGATTTAATCTTGATAATGGAGATAAGTTTAGTTTCGGAGAGGGCCATCAATTGAGTATGTTGATTAGTAGTATAAAGGCTAGAAAGATGTTAAGAAAAGGGTGTTCGGGGTATATAGCTCATGTGGTGCAAAGTAGAGATGTCCCACAACCAGAATTGTAGAGTGTGCCAGTAGTCCGGGAATTTCCAGATTTATTTCTGGAAGACTTACTGGGTTTGCCTCTGGAAAGAGAAGTTGAGTTTAGGATTGAGTTGGCACCAGGGACAACGTCGATTTCTAAAGCCCCTTACCAAATGGCCCCAGCCGAGCTTCAGGAATTGAAAAAGGAACTTCAAGAACTCCTAGATAAAGGTTTTATCCGACCAAGTCATTCTCCCTGGGGAGCTCCAATCTTGTTTGTAAAGAAGAAAGATGGGTCATTACGGATGTGTATTGATTACAGAGAATTGAATAAAGTGACAGTGAAGAATAAATACCCGTTACCTCAGATAGATGACCTTTTTGATCAGTTAAAAGGTGTAGCAGTATTTTCCAAGATTGATTTGAGATTGGGTTATCATTAGGTAAAGGTGGCAGAAAAAGATAGAGCTAAGACCGCCTTCCGGATAAGATATGGGCATTATGAATTTGTGGTGATGCCTTTTGGGTTAACTAATGCCCCAGCAGTTTTTATGGACTTAATGAACAGGGTGTTCCATGATTGTCTAGATCGGTTTATAGTGGTATTTATTGATGACATCCTAATTTATTTGAAGTCAAGAGAAGAGCATGAGGAACACTTAAGATTTGTGCTGCAGCGGTTGAGAGAAAAGAAGTTGTATGCCGAGTTTTCTAAATGTGAGTTCTGGCTTGATCAGGTGATATTTCTTGGCCATACTGTTTCTAGTGAGGGAATTTCAGTGGATCCTAGTAAAGTGAAGGCAATCTTAGAATGGCAAAGGCCGAAGATAGTAAAAGAAGTGAGAAGTTTCTTGGGACTAGTAGGTTACTACCGCTGGTTCGTGGCAGGGTTTGCCCAACTAGCTAAACCATTGACAGCTCTTACCAAACAGAGAGTTCCTTTCATCTGGTCAATTGCCTGTGCAGAGAGTTTTCAAGAGTTGAAGAAAAGATTAATGACAGCTTTAGTGTTAGTTTTACCACAGAAGGGTGTAGATTATGACATTTATACAGATGCCTCACTGTAGGGACTTGGCGCCGTATTGATGCAGTTAGGTAGGGTTATAGCTTCTGCTTCTCGTCAATTGAAATAGTACGAGACAAGATACCCTACACATGATTTAGAGTTGGCAACAGTAGTCGTTGCCCTGAAAATTTGGAGGCATTACCTTTATGGTGCCAAGAGTAATATCTACACCGACCATAAGAGTTTAAAGTATTTCTTTACTTAGAAGGAGTTGAATATGAGATAGAGAAGATGGTTAGAGCTGGTTAAAGATTATGAGTGCGAGATTAAATATCAGACGGGGAAAGCTAATGTAGTAGCCGATGCTCTGAACAGGAAAGCTTATTTGTCCCGACTCACAAGACAGAAAGAATTAATAGAAGAGTTATGTAAATAGCAGATTGAGGTCATACCAGGACGGATTGCCAAGTTAGAGGTTCAGTCTACCTTACTGGAAGAAATTAAGGAAAACCAGTTAAATGATGAGTGGTGTTAGAAAACAGTTCAACAAGTGCATGAAGGCAAGATATCAGAGTTTCAATTATTAGATGATGTCCTCTGTTTTAGGAGTCGGTTGTGTATTCCTCAGGATTATGAATTGAGAAAGAGAATCCTTATAGAGGCTCATGATACACCGTACATTGCTTATCCTAGAGCAACCAAGATGTATCAAGATTTAAAGAAAGGCTATTGGTGGCCAGGGATGAAGAAAGATATTGCAGAGTTTGTAGGTAAATGTCTAACTTGTTAGCAAGTGAATGCAGAACACCAAAGGCCATGAGGGTAGCTTCAGCCACTTAGTATTCCTGAATGGAAATGGGAGAGTATCTCGATGGATTTTATTACAGGTCTCCCTAAAGTGCAGAAAGGATATAATGCTATATGGGTGATAGTAGATAGATTAACGAAATCAACCCATTTTCTTCCAGTAAAGGAGAGTACCACTTCGGATCAATTGGCCTAGATGTATATTAAAGAGACAATGAGACTTCATGGTGTACCCAAGACAATAGTATCAGACATAGATTCTAGATTTGTCTTAGCTTTTTGGAAAAGTTGACAGAGGAATTTGGGTACCAGATTGGCTTTTAGTATGGCCTATCATCCTCAAACAGATGGCTAGACAAAGAGAACAAATCAAGTACTTAAGGACATGTTGAGAGCATGTTGTATGGATTATAAAGTATCTTGGCATGAGATGTTACCCTTGGTGGAGTTTGCTTATAATAACAGCTACCAGTCTACAATTAAAATGGCTCCTTATGAGGTTTTGTATGGTAGACGGTGTAGATCTCCACTGCATTGGGATGAGATAGGCGAGAGAGATGAGTTGAATATAGCTCTTGGGCCAAAAATGACTCAGAAAATGATAGAAGATGTAAAGCTGATTAGAAGCAAAATGAAACAAGCCCAAGACAGCCAGAAAAGTTATGTTGATCTGAAGAGAAAAAAAGTTGAGTTTGAAGTGGGTGACAAAGTTTTTCTGAAAGTCTCCCCCTACAAACGGGTGATGCGTTTTGGTAATAAAGGAATGTTAGCACCGAGATTCATTAGTCCATTTGAGGTATTACAGCGAGTAGGAAATGTGGCCTATAGATTAGCACTACCACTCAATATGGATAGAGTTCACAATGTATTTCATTTCTCAATGCTTCGAAAGTATGTAAGTGATCCCTCCCACTAGATTTCTGTATTTCATTTCTCAATGCTTCGAAAGTATGTAAGTGATCCCTCCCATATTCTGAGAGCATAGAGGACGTAGACTTAGAAGAGAATCTTATGTATGAGGAGCAACCAGTACAGATTTTGGATAGAAAAATTAAAGAGCTCCGGAACAAGAGTATCCCTTCAATGAAAGTCCCCTGGAGAAATCATAAAGTTGAAGAAGCTACATGGGAGACAGAACAAGACATGCAAAATCGTTACTCGAAGTTGTTTGCCTGAATTTTGGGGACGAAATTCTCTTGGGGGGGAAGGGGGAAGGATTGTAACCCCCAACATGGAGGTACATGATTTAAATTATGTTATATAGCCCTTAGTTAAATTTTGTTAGAATTATTTTAAGAGAATATGAAGAAAATGCCTTAAACTTGCATTAAGGGTAAAATAGTCTTTTCACTCAAAACTAGTTGATTTTGTGGGGAGTGAAAAGAAATAGAAAATCATAGAGAATACAATAAAAGTGAGGGCATTTTGGTAATTGAATAAGGGACAAAGATGGAATTTCTAAGAAAGAGCAAGGGCAAAATGGGAAAGTGAGTTTATAAACTAAAATGTTAAGGGTTTGAAACCCTTATTTCGTTCATTCCCCCCCCCCCCCAAAACACTCCTCCTCCTTTTTCTCTCAAATTTTCATTCACTTCTCCAAGGAATTTGAGGGCTTTTGAGTAGATTTTCATAGGATTTTGATTCAAGGCATCAAAAGGTAAGGATTCATGCTCTTTATCTATGTTTTATTTGTGTAAAAGTTGAGTTCTTATGAAATTTATGCTTAGGGTTAAGAGAAGATTTGAATCCAACAAGAGTAGAGATCTTAGGAGAGACTACTCAAGCATAAGGTAAGTAAATTCCACTTAAAATCCAACTCAAGTTAAAGTTCAAGAAAATCAAGTGAGTAGAGATTTCTTTTACTTATGCATGTGTTATAATTATTGAGAAATTGAGATGAGATGGATGATTATTTATGCTTGTTGTTGGATTTATTTGATTATAAGGAGTGTATGTGATGGTTTGATGATGGGTTGAAATTGAAAGAATTGGAGAAGTATTGTGGGAGTGTTTGTGCTGTGGGGTTATGGTGATGATACAAGAAAGTTTTTCTCTCATTTTGGATGGTTTAGGAAACAAATTGAATGATAATTAAATTAGGGTTTGTTTAGGCACAATTATTGTTTGATGAAATGCCTAAGTGAAAATATGTTACCATGGTTGCCATGTCACAGCCGTGACCTTCTAAGTGATTTTTGGACATCTTACCGATTGAACTGGGCTGAGGCATAAACACAAAAGTTGTAGCCCTGTCTCTAAGCTTTAAAATGAGACCAAGATCGTAGTAATTTGATGTGTATAACTCAAGATATGCCTTCTTGAATATGACCTGTGCAGAATGACTACCTTTGATGCAACATTGCATTTGTGCATTTCATAAGTGCATTAAGTAAGAAATTTTAAGCATGAGCCATCCATATGCATATAATTGGGTATGTGTAGAAATTTAAGAAAGAATAAAGAATAAAGAATGAAGAATAAAACACTCTAAGAATAAAGAGAAAGGAAGAATAAGCATTAAAGAATTAAAGAGTGTTAAAAGAAAAGTAAAGAATAGGTTGATGTGATGGGGAACCGTGAGTGTTAAGAAGAAATTCCCACATACACGCCACCGTAATTGAGTGGCATAAGAAGAAGAAAAATTGTACGGCCCGTAAGAGTGTATGTTGATGAGGGTTGTACCAAGAAGAATTTCCTACATGCACGCCACCTTAATTGAGTGGCCTAAGAAGAAAGAAGAAAGAAGCTTTCGTACGGTCCGCAAGAGTGCATGTAGATGAGGAATGTACTCACTCACACGGCCAAGGTTCCAAATCCATACATTAACTGAGATCGATCGGCAAAGAATAAGAAAAGAAAAGAAAAACAAAGAAGAAAAGAAAAGAAATAGAACAAGAAAATAGAAATAAGAAAGAAAAAGCATTTTGTGCATTATTGCATATGCATTTTATTCATGTATATTGCCATGAATTTCATCATGGTTAGGAAGAATAGAAATAATAAGAAAGAAAGAATAGAGAGAAGTAGAAAGAAAGAAAAGAATAGTGAGGGTAATAAATAGAGAAAAAAAAAGAAGAGAAAGAGTAGAGTAAGGAAAGAATATAAAGAGTGATGCACGGGGATAGCGGAGTAGAGGATTTACTTACTAAGCATTTTTGTGCTCACCCGGTTGCTTTCTATGTTTTTGCAAGAAATAGGTGAGGATGCGGTTGGATGGACGTCGGCAAGTGGAGAGACATGGTTACACTATCCGCCATTTTGATAGTTTTTGCATATGTTATTTTTGTACTGTGTAAAGAACGTATATATTAAGTAAAGAAAAATTTGGGCCCAACTACTTTTTAGTCAATATATATGTATTTTTTATTAAGTATTTTTTATGAGCATATTAGTAGAAATAAGTCATTACAGTCTTTCACATAATGCAAGGTAATCCACACAAATCTAACAACTATGTTACACTTACGAGACAAAAAGCCTCAAATTCAGTTGGATTTACCTAAACTAATTTTAACACAAAAGTTGACAAATTGGTCCTAAGTTACTGCCTTCAGAACAGCTCCATGCATAACACCTTGTTTGCGTCAAAAAATTATCTTCAAGCTTAAGTTCCAGACAATATCATACTTAACACTCCTCCTTGATGCTTTTGCTGGAAACACCAAGTTTTAGCCTTAAGTCTTCAAACTTGGATTTGGACAAAGCTTTTGTCATAATGTCATCAATTTTATCTTCTCCTCTACAGTGCAGTAAACTCACTTCACCACATTGTTCTTCTTCCCTCACTGCATGATACTTTATCTTGATATGCTTAGTTTTGCCATGGAGTACAGGGTTTCTAGCCATAGCTACAACTAACTGGTTATCACACAAGATCAATGGAGGACCTCCTTGAACTTGTTACAAATCATCCAATATCTTCCTAAGCCATACAGCTTGATTAACTACGGCTGCTGCAGAAGTGTATTATGCTTCAGCAGTGGACTGAGCCATAGTCTCCTGCTTCCTTGATAACCAGCAAATTGCACCTTGGTTCATGTAAAATACATAACCAGAGGTACTATTTGCATCATCCAGGGAACCACCCCAATCACTGTCCGTATACCCCAACAGTTTCAAACTTTTAGATTTCCTAAACCAAGTGCCTAACATGGTGGTTCCTCTCACATAGCTCACTTGGTTACTCATGAACCTTGAAAGGTAACTTGCAGTGAACATAAGGTCAGGTCTGGTGGTTGTGAGATACAGCAAACATCCTACCAAATTCCTGTATTTTTCCTCATCCACTCTCTGTACCATCAACTTTGCTCAGTTTCAAGTTGGGAACCAGTGGGGTATCTACTGGTTTATAGTTCTCCATTCCAAACTTCATAAGAATCTCGGTTGCATACTTCTGTTTGCACACAAAAATCCCACCTGCAGAATGACTTATTTCCATACCTAGAAAATAATTCATCAACACTAAATCTGTCATTTCAAATTTAGTTTGCATGGCTGACTTAAATTGGTCCAACTCCTCAGGATTACTTCTAGTTACCAACAAATCATCAACATAGAGAGAGAACACAACCAATCCACTTTTAGTTTTCCTAATGTAGAGTGTGTGTTCATTTGGACTTCTAGTATAACCAAGGCTGCATAAATGGTCATTTATCCAGCTGTACTAGGCTCTAAGGGCCTGCTTTAGACCATATGAAGCTTTCTTCAATAGGTATACTTGATCTTCTTTTCCCTCAACCTTATAGCCTTCAGGTTGCTCCACATAAGTCTCCTCTGAAATCCACCCATTCAAGAATGTCGATTTGACATCCAGCTGGAAAATTTTCCAGCCAAATTGGGCTGCAAGTGCTAGCAATAACCCGATAGTGTCTTGCTTGGCTACCGGGGCAAATGTATCAGAAAAATCAATGCCTAGTTGTTGTGCAAAACCTTTGACCACCAGCCTTGCTTTGTGCTTATGGATTGATCCATCAGGATTGGTTTTCAACTTGAAAATCCATTTCACTTGGATTACTTTCCTCTTTTCTGGTCTTGGTACCAACTTTCAGATATGGTTCTTCTCAATCATGTTGAGCTCCTCCTGTATTGCAGCCTTCCACAATTCAGACTTTGTTGCTTCATAGTAATTTCTAGGTTCCACCACAGCCACATTGCACCTTTTGTATACATCAGTCAGGGATCTAGTTCCTCTTACTACATGTTCTTCATCATCATCAGAATCTACCTCTCAGATTAGCCCCTCTCCTCTCTCTTCTTGTCTTGACTCAGCTTGCTCATCTATCTTCTTCTTCCTTAGTTCCAAACTGCACTTTCATCAATCTTTATATCCCTTGAAATCACAATTTTCCTTGACTCAGGGATGTACATCCTGTAACCTTTAGAATTGTTGCTATAGCCTATAAAAATCCTAACCTCAACCTTGTCATCCAGCTTGGTTCTCTTGCTTGATGGAATCATGACATAACCAATGCTTCCAAATATCTTCAAGCTTCCCACTACTGGTTTAACTCCACTCCATGCCTCAAACGGAGTTTGGTTCTTCATTGCCTTGTTTAGCAATCTGTTCAAGAGAAAAACTACTATATTAATAGCCTTAGCCCAAAACATTTTAGGAAGATTCTTCTCTACCATCATACATCTTGCCATCTCCATGATGGTTATGTTTCTCCTCTCACAAACACCATTCTGCTGAGGAGTGTAAGGGGCTGTAAACTGATGCTGAATTCCAGCTTCATTGTAGATTGAGATGAATTCATTTGAGGTGTATTCTATCCCATTGTCACTCCTTATGGTCTTGATCAATGTTCCAGCTTGATTCTCGACCAGCAACTTGAATTTTTTGAACACAGCAGCCACCTTATTTTTCTGCTTTAGAAAATATACCTAGGCCATCCTTGAATAATCATCAATGAAGAGTATAAAATACCTACTACCATTTAGTGATTCATTTTTCATAGGACCACACACATCAGTGTGGATCAACTACAGCCTGTGACTTGCTCTCCAGGCTTGATCTGAAGGGAATGATGGCCTGCTAAGTTTGCCAAGTTGGCAGCTGTGCATAAATTCCTTTTCTCCTCTATTTCAGGTAGGTCCTATTAGAGTAGATGTCCTAGAGCCAATCAATTATTATAGAATTGACTCTTTGTAATAATGTTCATTAATCAATAATAAAAGGCAATTTATTCTATATCGCGTAAGTCATTATTATTGCAATATGTATTGATATATGTCCTTAGAATGGTAGAACCATGATGAGGGTATCAAGTGTTTCAAATCTTGATAGTGAGAACCTTATGAGCACAAATGGTGGCCATTTTAGAAACGTCCGTACCCCAGTATTATTCTAAAGTAAGGGCACAGATAATACGGTAAGACTATCATAGTTTTGAACGACCCTATCGAAAGGCAGCGACTGATCTCACTTGTCAAGGTTGTTTGGTGACAACCTGGTGCAACATGTAACGCCGCACTTGAGGTACATAGTTAAGATTTGATGATTGGCTTGCATGTTGTCATTTTCGAATGGTTGGCCCTTAGTTGGATTAATGAGTTGATTTGGTTAAGAGTTTGCCCTGAAAATTATGAAGACTTGGCGAATTTTGGGGTTGTAGGCTTCGTCGGGGCGAAGAAGAAGCTTCGCTACGGCGAAGAGGTGTTTTAAACCCATGGTGTAGTTGCTGTGAGTTTTCATCGGGGCGAAGAAAGTTCTTCGCTCGCGAAGAGACGGTTGAGTTTTGTGTTCAAGTTTTTAGATATTTTTTCCCTAAGGGCAATTTGACCATTCTACCCCCTAATTAGTAGGAAAAGTGGGGAGTAAAATGTAAGGAAATTTCATAGAGAATATGTTAGTGTGGGGGTGTGATTGTAATGAATCAAAGGATATAGGTGGAATTCCAAGAAAGAGCAAGGGCATTATGGGAATGAATGAGGATATTTTGAGCTAAAAAAAGGTTGAAGCTTAGTGAACCCTTCATTCTTTCTTCTTCCACCGCCTCCTTCATTCTCCATTCCTCTCAAGTTTTCCTTCAATCTTTCAAGTATTCAAGAGGGCTTTTTGAGTAGTTCGAAGTGGGAAGTTATTCTAAAACATCTTAGGGTAAGGATTCTTACTTTAGATGTTAATTTTACCTTTATATAAGGTGAAGTCTTATAGCATGGTTGGTTAAAATTGTAGAGAAAAGACAAGTTATCAAAGGTAAAGAGAAGTGCTAGTGGAATCACTCCATCACAAGTAAGTAAAATCCAACTCAAGCTAAAGTTTAAGAAATCCTTTGAGTAGAGATTTCTTTATGCTTGTATGTATTAAGCTTGTTGAGAAATTGAGTTGAGATGTTATGAGTATTTATCCATGTTGTGATTGATTACACTTCATTTAAGAGAAGTGTTAAAATGTGATGAGAGGATGTAGTTTGAGATGGAGTTTGGAAGGTTTTGAGTGAACCTTTTAGAAGTGTTTTTCCTTGATAGGAATTGTAGCTTTGTGAGGGAGTTTTCTCCCATTTTGGATGGTTAGAGAAAGAAATAGAGCTCTTGTTATAGTAGAGTTTGTATATGCACTTGAGTTGTTTGATGAAATGTCTAAGAGAAGTATGAGTAGAAGTAAAGAACCTTACTTTATGCAATATAGCATATTGGCATTTCATAAGTGCATTAATGAGCATGAACCTTCCATATGTTTAGTTGTGAATTGAGAAGTAGCTTGAGAAAGAGTAGAGAACTTTGTGAATAGACTACTCTAATTAAGCTAAAGTTACACTATGAGTACTAGCTTGAGAAAGAGTAGAGACCTTTGTGCATAAATTATTCTAAGAGCTAAAGAAGAGAATAGAGTAAGGTTGTGCGATGGGGAACCCGTGAGTGATGAGTAAGTCACAAGAGTGGGTGCTTTGTGATCCCCAACCGTGCCTCCGGTCAGAAGAGGCCGTGACCGTCACGAAGAGTGGAATGTGAGGTTCTAGCTATGCCACCAGTGCAGAAGTGGTCGTGATATTCAGAGAGAGAGAGAGAGAATACATTCACATGGCCAAGGGTTCCGAATCCATGCATGATCGAATCCGATCGGTAGAGAAATGAGTAGAGTCACGTAGAGCGGGAGAGTTCCCAGCCATGCCTCCGGTCAGAAGAGGCCGTGACGAGAAAACAAAGAACTTATAGAGAAGAGTATGAAAAACAGAAGCAGAAAGAAAACAGAAATGAGAAAAGGTCATGAGTAGTGGAAGCTTTGTGATCTTCCGGCCGTGCCTCCGGTCAGATGGGGCCGTGACATTAGAATGAGTATTGGTCACGCAAGCGGGCTTGAGTTCCCGGTCCGTGCCTCCGGTAAGATGGGGCCGTGACATTCAGAAAGAGTTAACAGAAAAAGAGTTATGTGAAAGAGAAACAGAGTTAATGAGAGAGTAATGTAAGGAAAAAAATTAAGAGAAAGAGTTACGGGGATATTTGAGTTAAGGATTTGCTTACTGAGCTTTTTTGTGATCACCCCGTTTTTTCTATGTGTTTTGCAGGATCTAGGTGTGGACGCAGTCGGATGGACGTTGGCAAGCGAAGAGAAATAGTTACACTGTCCACCTGTTTTGAGAGCTTTTGTATATATAATACTTTATATTTGTGTAAAGTATATGTATATTTAATAAAAGAAAATTTTGGGCCCATTTATTTATGTTATAATACATGTAATTTATTATATGTATTTTTATGAGTATATGAGTAGAAAGCAGTTGTTACACAACACATGGGTGCTTGCTGTAGGCAAGTTCACTGGACTAACCCACCAGAGGATTCCATATGGATGGTAACCCCAATGTCTATGGAACAAATCCTCTAACGAATGGTGGTGCATGTGATCCTTAGACTTGAGATCACCGGAGCGCCTTGTGCACTGATTGGTGCAGTTTGACACTAGCCTAACGTAGTTCTATTCAGAGCTGTTAATACGGTGGTGATTAGCTGCATCAAGGAGTGTATCAAGACTATGGTGGATAGACAGAGGATTCATCACTCCCGGATACGAGAGAAGTTATCTCATGGCGCAATTCAGTATATGACAATGACACTAAGACTATGGCCTACAGTGGGATTGAGTTGTTGCTCTATCCAGTTTGTAATACATGTCATTGGTCCAGAAACTAAATACATAATATCGAGAGTAACCGAAGGTTGACACTATTTCTATGCCTTTGTCTCATTGAGATAACAGATGATGAAAGGATCGAGTTGTACGGTAACCATATCGTTGTGAGTAGCTACTTTCTTTGAATCGAATCTATCGAGTAGCCATGATGCCTTGCTTGGGGCCAATCTTGGTATGTGTATAATGAGACGATTAATTGGTGTTAATCGCGATGCTATACACTATCGGTATGATGAGGATCCCTATAGGTCACACGCATAGAAGATAATTTAAAAGCCAAGAAGAAAGAAGGGCATTTTCGTCTTTTTAGGTGAAAGGGTATTTTGGTAATTTCACAGTGCAATTAAATCTGCTGAGGTCATAGCCTTTATTTAATTTATTAGAAAAATTAAATAAGTGAAATTACGTTTAAATATGTGTTCGCATATATTTAATTAAATCATCATTATTGTTAAATGTTTTATATATATATATATATATTAATTGATTTTTAATTGAGATAATGATGAAATAAAATAAATATCTAATTCGGAGTGTTTGGTAACATGAGGTGTTTGGGTTGGAGCCCAAGCCTATTTCATATGGGAATAGGTCAACTAAAATTTCAATATAAAAGAAAAGGGTTATTTGTAAAAGGTAAGTGTTATTTTTCATTATTCACCTTTCTCTTTGAAAAGGAAAAACACAACAACCCCATATTTCCTCTCCCATGGCAGATTTGTTTTGATTGAAAAACAAAACATTTCTTTTCTTCTTTAATCTTAAAGCTAAGGAGGATCTAGCAAATCGCTCCTTAGTTCTTTGTGATTGTCTTCGTGTGGACTACGTCGGTTCGATCCTACACTTAGGTCGGTAGCAAAACGTTCAAAGAAAAATTTGGAGGAGCCTCCAAACGTGCGTATGTTTTCTAAACTCATGATTAATTTTTCTGCAGATTTCTACTTTAATATAAACTGTAAAATTATACCATTGATCTTGGCTCTTTGGAATGATCCTTGTATTATGATTTTTGTTTTACTGCTGCGTATATGGATCGTTTCCTAATAGGTCCAGCACCATTTCTCTTGTCTTGAGTTCTTTGATTCCCAAGTAATGAAAGTGGCCAAACCTTTTATGCCATAATTCAGATTCTTCAGCCCTACTAGTTAGTGCTAAGTTCACTAATTTTTTCCACTCTACCGGGAAGCTTTTTCCCAGCATCCTAACATTCATCAACTCATTTCCCTCACAATCCATTATAATGCAAGAATGGTTTTGAAAATGTAAAGTATAATTCTTCTCTAACATTTGCCCTACACTTAGCAGATTTTGTGTAATTTCTGATACAAATAAGACACTTGAAATAACCTTGGTACCTGTTTGTGTTTGAACGGCAACATCTCCAATTCCTTTGGCTTCCACATAATCACCATTTCCAATCTTGACTCTAGAGCTATAGGTTCTGTCCAATCTGATAAAATTCTCCAAATTGGCTGCCATGTGGTTGGTACAACCACTGTCTATTAGCCACATATCTCTGCTTGTCTGAATTGAGTAGCATGAAGCTACAAACAATTGCTCAGATTCACTGCCCTGCTGTTGATCCTCTGCAAATTGAGCTTGCTGTGATAGCTATGCACTTTTATTCTTGCACACTTTTTTAATGTGCCCAAACTGTTTGCACCCTCTACACTGGATCCCAGGCCTAAACTAGCACCTGTTCTCTAAATGTCCCTTCCTTTTGTAGTAAGAACATGGTGGATAACTCCTTCCTCCACTCGGTTTTCCCCACTGTCCACTGGTTCTCTCTTTTCCTCTCTTGTCTCCCATAAACTTTCTATTGTTTCCTTGCATATTCTTTCCCTTTTGAGCAGCCATCATAGCACCTCTCCTCTTCCACATACTGCCAAAGCCCCTGCCCTCTTAGGTATGCCTTCATTCTAACAGCCCAAATATGGTATTGGTCCCCATTAAACACTGGTGGTGAGAGAGAAGCTGATTGAGCTGCCATGGAAAACAGGTTGTAGTTTAGGACAGAGTTGTTCTTCAAGAAGGCTGAAGTTTGATGGTGATTCGAAGGTTGGTTTTTGGGTTTCTTAGATGGTGGTGTGGTAATCTAGCTTTGATACCATGTTGGTGTTTTAGCAATGTCGAATTGTCAAAGAAAGAGAGAAACTAAAGAGAACTTAATCTATCTTTTCATTAGCCAACAACCATATAATATAACATATCTTTGGCTTACTGTTACAACCATTATCCAGTAAGTCTTTTACATAATGCAAGGTAATCCGCACAAATCTAACAACTATGTTACACTTAGGAGACACAAAACCTCAAATTCAGTTGGATTTACCTAAACTAATTTTAACACAAAAGTTGACAAACTAGTCCTAAGTTACTGCCTTCAAAACAGCTCCATGCATAACACCTTGTTTGCGTCAAAAAACTATCTTCAAGCTTCAATTCCAGCACAATGCACTTCCAGCACATCATCATACTTTAACACTCCCATAAAACAAAATCAACCTGTAATTATCAATGAAAATCATCATAACCCTAGAATTAAAGAAATTACTACACCTAGGCCTTCATCTGTAAGTTCAACAAGTAAATTAGTAGGAGTAAATTATTCCCCTCCCTGTACCAAAACCTGCATATGAAAATACATCCAGTCCACCTAGTTCACCAACACAATAAGAAGTATTAGGAAATTATAGTCAAATCAACAAAATAACTAAACCTTTTAAAATTAACAAAGAATTATTAAAACTAGAGCTCCTGCAAGACAATAATAAAGAAAAAAGAAAAATTTTCTTTACAACATTTAAACCAGAAGAACAAAATACTCATAGATCTGAATGGTACAATATACAAGAAAAATTAAAACAAAAATATTTATTTCTTTAATTGGTAAGAAAATAGAAAATATTATCAAAACTTAACTGAAAAGAAAACTATTTTTGTAACCACTAATACAACAGAAAATTAGCAAACATCAACAAATAAAACTATTACATCTGTACATCCACCTCTCTCTTTACTATCTAATTTTTGTTTTAATATCCCACCATAACCTATATCAGAGGCATCAGTTTCTATAATAGGATAGAGTGATGGATCCAATATACTAAGGCAAGGAAGGAATTTAATTTTGGATTTAATATCTCTAACTATTTGGGTATGAAACTCAAACCATTCAGTAGGATTTTTTCTAAGTCTTTGGTATAAAGGTTCACAAAGTTTTCTAAGGTCTTGGAAAAAATTAGCTACATAATTTAGACATCCTAAAAATATTTGTAATTGTGTTTTGTGCATTAATTCATCAGGAAAATTATTTGCAAATTCTATTGACCTATCAATTGGTTTAATAGTTCATTTATAAGTTTCATGGCCTAAAAATCTGATTTTTGTTTGAAATAATTTCATTTTTGTGGCTGAAATAACTAATCCATTTCTTTTAATAATTTCTTCAAGTATTTTTAGATGTTTTAAATGTTGATCTACTGATTCTGAATAAACTAAGACATCATCAATATATACTATTGTAAAGTGTATATAGAGATTAAAGATATCATTCATAATGTTTTGAAATTCTGAAGGTGCATTTTTTAATCCGAAAGGCATAACGTTCCATTCATATTGACCAAAAGGAACATTAAATGCCGTTTTGCATCTATCTAATTCATTTATTTGAACTTGCCAAAATCCTTGATTTCATATCAAATTTTGAAAATATTGTTGCATTATATAATCTATTAATTAATTTTTTTTTTTGTTCGGAATCGGATATCTAATCCATTGTAACACCTTATTTAATGGTTTATAATTAATTACTAATCGTGGGACTCCTCTTTCCTTTTCTTCTACATTATTAACATAAAAGGCAGAACAGCTCCATGGAGATTTACTTGGTCTAATTAATTTTTTATATTGTAAGTCTTTGATTTCTTTATGACAGTGTTCAAGTAATTCTTTACTCATTTGTATGGGTCTAGCTTTGGTTGGTATATTTTTCTCATCAAAGTTCTTAATATAGGGAAGACAAACTACATATTGTTTTCTATTCCTAAAGGCATTTGGAATTGTTGAGCATATACCTTGAGAAAATCGTTTTTCTAAATTTTTAATAATTTCTTGAATTTTTGGAGTTTCTAATTGTTGCTTTATTCTTTCACATTTTAGTTCTTCTTTTAAAAAATTAATTTCTCTTTTCTTATTATTAATAAGATTTATTTTTTATATTGATAAGTCCTTTAAATTATTAATATCTTTTACTAATGGTGGATTAACGAATTCAAATGTTACATCTTGTCCTAAAATATATGTTGTAATTCCTTTATCATTTACTTTGAAAGGATAGATTTGAGTAATAAAAGGTGTGCCTAATATAACATCTTGATCTAAATCTTGTGCTAGAAAAGTACAAAAATTTTGTATACATAAATGTGCATTAGGTAATTTATAATTAATGTTTAATTGTTGACCGTTAACTCCATATAATCTTTCTTTTGTTTTTTCATAATATTTTGTCGGAATTAATCCTTCTCTTATACAATTTTGATCTATTCCTGTATCTATTAAGGCTAGTGTAATAATATCTAACTCATGATTAATATTGATTCTAATATAAACATGCCATTTTTTAAATTGAATTCGAGAGATTTCATTAATAAATGCTTCTTCAGTTTCTTCTATAATTTTTAATTGTGATTTTGAGGTTGATGGTTGTCCTATAATTCCTTTAGAAGCTTTTAAACATAATAAATCTATCTTGATTTTAAAATTATCTATTTGTAGATCTTTAACTTGATTTTTCAGAATATTGATTTCTTCTTGTAGTTCACTTATAGTAACTTGTGTGGGTTTTTCCAAATCTTTTTAATATGTCTTTTAAATTATAAGAACAACATCTTTTTGTTTTTCTTCTGATAAAATCAATTTTTTAAGTTTTAATAAATATTATCTTTTAATATCTTCATCTTGAATTTTGTCAATAATATCTAATAAAAATTCTTTTGATTTTGTGGTAACATTTATTGACTTAGGTCTAGAGATTGATATCATATTTATTGATTTCATTGCACAATAGCAAGGCCTGTACGGGTCACTACTATTACAATTTTGTAGAGATTTACTCTTAATATCTAGAGAGTTTTTTACGAATGAATTATTGAATTCCTTATCAGAATTATCTTGAATTATGCTTAATGATTGCTATTTTTGTCTTTTTGTTGGACATATAAGAGCACCATTTCCTTCTTGTTTGCATTTCCAACATTATTTTTATTTTATTTTTATTATTACAATAAGAAAGTTTTCTTTTCCTATAATTTTGTTCTTTAATTGGGGTTAGTTTAGTAAGGACATTAATGTTTGATTTAGAGGATGATAATTCACTAAGTTTTTTACTAATAGTTTCTAAAATAGTGTTGTGATTATTAAATTTAACAATTTCTTCTTTCGGAATGTCAAAGGGTTCAAAAAATGGTTTTACATATTTTTGTGAATAAAGGGGTGTTGAATTAGATTTGCCTACTATCTCACAATGAACCATATATGTCAACAAACCTTCTAGATGATTAAATTATTAAATTACGTTAAAGGCCTAGGTGTGTTTGTTTGGAGGACATCAAATGATCATGTAAAATTGTTATGCTTTGATACCATATATAGCAGGATTGTTAAAAAATCTTGAGGGATGTAATATAAATCAAGTAAATGAATGAAATGATAGTCAAGTCAGGTATTGGAAAAAATGAAATGTAAAAGATATTGTACTATTAAGTCAGTATGAAAAGAAATCAAATAGTGTAATGAATGTGAAAAGAAAAGAAAAGAAATTAAGAGAAAACTTACAAGTATTGGTTTGATGAAGAAACATTTTATTGCTTTGATAATATTTACAAAGGACTATAAAATTGTTGCTCTCTCACAAATTTTTGGTTCTTAATTCTACACTCTTGAAACTCTTTTTTCAAACTCTTACAAAATTTTAATTCTTGAAAACTCTAACGCTTACAAAAGGAGGTGATACAGATTTATACTACAACTGAATGGATTTCAAATACATTTGAATCCATCTTCATAATTACAATACATAACATTATTGAAAAGTTGATGAGCTGTCTTGAAACGTGTCTTGAATTATTGAGAACTTTTCAGAACTTGTCTTGATATTGGACCGACCAAATGATTTTGTTGAAAAGAAATCTTGAAAAATCTTTATTTCCACAGAAGCTGTCTGATAAAGTAAAAGAGAATCTTGAATATCTTGATCTCTGCAAAAATTTTTGAACATGTGATAAAGGCGGTGCTGAGTCATTGTCCTATTTGATTTTGGAATATTACAAAATAGTCATCTTTATCTTGATCACTTGGTGACCTAGTACTGTCCGAATCTACTTTTTGAGATGTGGAAGGTTCCGTGGTCATAATAATTTTGTCCATTTCTTCAGTAGTTTGGCATTGAGCCAACTTAGCTAGAAGTTTTGATTTTTGAGTCAGAAATGTTGATTGTTGCTGAGTTGACATAGATGAGGGTGTTGAGATATACATATTTGCACTACTAGTGGACTAACATTTTGGATGGAAAAGCTAGGCCACCATTTGATAAAGAATTTTCTTCGTAATTCTCTGAATTTTGGAGGAGGAGGTGAAGTGATAAAAAATTGCCAACTTATTATCCAAGCAATTAGGAAATTGCTAGAAAACGCTAGCAAAGGTTTTTCTTCAGATTATTGAATTTGTTTGCAAGGGAGAATTTTTTCATTTAAACCGAAAAAGTTGAACCATTGTTGAAACCATTTTGGAAAAGTTTTTGGACAAGTTTTGTCAAATATAAAAAACCAAGAATGTGTTTTATGTGTTAAACAAAAGCATAAAACCAGGCTTTTTGATAATCTTCATATGAAAATTCTTGGGGAATAAAGGTTTGAGAAAATGGGCGTTTTTGGTAAATTCCAATGTGCCAATCTTGGGGTTTCAAGACTTTTTTTATTTTACATTCTGAAAAAGCAATTCTATTTGGATCATTTCTATCTGGATTATGGGTAATTTCTATTGAATCGGTATCAACTAAAATAAATTCATAAAATGTTCTTGTTTTTAATAAATCATCAGGAATAAAATAAAAATCTGGAGGGAAAGTTTTTGATAAGGTTTCTTGCATAGTTTGTCCCCAAAATTTGGGTTCAATAATGCAAATTGATTGGATTATTTCTTTTTCAATGTATTGAAAAGTGGGATTAATGTTAATAGGTTTTGATGGAGAAGGTGAATAAGATGTTGGTATTGTAAGGGTTTTTTTGGTAATTTTTTGGTGGGATGAAGAAATAAATTCTTCATCTAAAACAGTGAACCGGTTTGGTTGGGTGATAATGGTTTTCTGTTTATTGGGTTTTGAAGGCTTTGATTGTGGGGTAATAGGTTTTTGAGGTGGTTGTATTGCATACAATGTCTTTGATTTTGGATTATTTTGGGGTTTGATGGGAGTGCCCATTTTTTCTGACTTTCTCTCAAAAAATTCTCGTCCTGAAAGTTATTTTGAGAGAGACTATTAGAGTAAAAAACTTTTGACTCTTGCATTTCATTGAAAAAATGTTTTTTAATTTTTCACTCTTGCATTTTATTGAAAACATAATTTTGAAACTTTTGAAATCTTAATGCAAAAAGTTGAAAACACGTTTTTGTAATGCAAGCATCCAAAATTTTGTTGGAATCAAGCCATTCTTTTGTAGGAACAATTTCTAGCTTCTTTAATTTAGTAATAGTATTTATCTTAGATATTGAAATATTTTTTAAATTAATAAATATTCTCTTTTAATAAGGAGGAGAAGGGAGAGAAGTTCAACTGCTCTTTGGAGATTGCAAATTCCTACAATTTTGAGTCACCAATTAGAGAAGTTTTTCTACTCTTTCTTATACTTATGTTTATGAATACAATGGCTTTTATTATTGAAAGTATGAACTAATTTTATTTTCTAGGGCTAAGATGTAGCCAAACTTTTATGAATATGCATTAAATTATTTGTTGCTTATTTTTATTAAGTTTTGTTTTAAGTTTTATTATTGCGCTTAAAGCTTTCAATTCTTAAGGGCCCTAGAGTTGAATGATTTTATGGGTTAGGTTGAGATCGAGAGATGAAACATAATTAGTCTAAGGTAATAAAACCATAGATTGAGCAAACGCTAGAGATAGGTTACCGCGATCTGTGAGGCTTTGGTAAATTCTATAGAACTTAATGATCTCCAATTGCTTAAATCTGATTAGAGATAATTCGGGTTAGTAATTAGGAGTTAATTTGTTAATTATTTGAGAGAAAGTTAACGAAATATTAGGGAGTTTGGTCTTTAGAATAAGCTTAATCGGGTTAAAGATAATTGTCAATGCATAGGATTAAATTGGTGTGAAATCTATGCCCTAGGTTTAGTCGTATTGATTTCCTACCAAAGTATTAATAAAAGTTTGTTTTTGTTTTGTTTCTAAGTTGTTTTATTTTTCATTGAATCATTATGAAAATCTAATTAATCAAATAGCAATATGATAGGTTAGTGTGGTACTTGGTATTAGTAATTCCCTTGGGTTCGACATCCATATTCTTACACTTTATTACTTGCATGATTTCATATACTTGCGAAAATCAACAATAGATTGGTTTGTGTTGAAGTGGACACTACAGGCATATTTTCAAGAAAGGATAAGGGAAAACTAGGACTGCCCAAGTAGTATTAAAGGTATCAGCTTGTGGTGAAAACATTCTGTAGTTTTGAATGGATTCTTCAAAAGCACTCTCTTGACTAATGACTGTAGAAGTAGCAGGTTTAGGAGCCAAATCTGAAGGTTTGGATGAGGATGAAGGTGATGGCAAGATCCAAGACTTGGCAACTTCACAAAACCCAGGTGAAACAGGAGAAGACAAATTAGGTTGAAACCTAGACTTGAATGGAAAACCAGTCTCATTAAAACGAACTTGTTTAACCACATAACATCTGCCATTTGAGTTCATGCAACTATATCCTTTATGAGCAAGACTATAAACCAAAAGCACAAATTTTTCGGTGTGAAAAGACAGTTTGTGCCTTTGATAAGGTCTAAGAAATGGATAACAACAACAACCAAACATTTTCAGATTAGTATAATCTAGTAGTTGTTGGAATAAGGTTTCAATAGGAGATACAAAGTCAATTGCTGTTGAGGGAAGTCTGTTGAGTAGATACACTGTTATACTAAAGGCTGACCACCAGAATTTCAGAGGCATAGTTGCATGAGCTAGAAGGGACAGCCCAAACTCAGTAATAGTCCTATGTTTGCATTCTACTCTACCATTTTGCTGGCGAAGATATGGACAAGGGTGCCTAAACAAGATGCCATGTTTCTCCACAAAATAATGGAATTGAGTAAACATATTAAAGACTTTAGACTTTCATTTTAATGGGTAGATCCATGTGTATCTACTAAAATCATCCACAAATATAGCATAATACCTAAATCATTAGGTAGACAGAACAAGGGCAGGACCCCACAAGTCAGAGTAAACTATCTCTAAAGGTTTCTTAGCCTTGGAAGCAGAATTAGGAAATGTGCACTGCTGTAATTTTCCAAACTAACATGCCTCACAAAAGAAGTCTTTATTTTCAGTACTTGATTTTCTTACATTCAACTTTTCAAGTACATTATTTAGAATCTTACTAGTAGGATGACCTAATCTAGCATGCCATAGTAAAACACTACTAGATGGCTCATTAAGTAAGATCTTATTAGCTGAATTACAAGTAGGAGCAGAATCTAAAATAGTACTCGAAGTATACTCTTTATTGGGTATGAATGAGCTAACTGCATGGGTATTAGAGGCTGAAATAGAGCTAGAATTATAGAGTGTAGACCTTAGTTGAGAATCAATAGAAAAAGCAGCAATGGTGGGCAAGGTAAGTTGATAGAGGCCATCATTTATTGTCCCTTGAAGAAGAATAGCCTTGCTTTGTTTATCCTTTATCAAACAGTGATCAACATGAAACTCAACTATCACATGATTATCTTTAGTGATTTGAGATATGCTCAGTAGGTTCTCAACAATACTTGGAACACACAAGATGTTATGAAGTTGCAAAATTCTATTAGAATCAGCAGAGGGTAACAGTAATGTACTTGTATAGGTAATGGACCAACTTGTACTTGGGATCCTCCTTGATAGCTAGACTTCATCAGCATGTTATTTGCATCGACGGTCATATGATTTGAGGCTCCAAAGTCCATGTACCAAGATTGATCTGTGAGTGTTTGTGGAGTAGCAGTAGTTGGAGCATTGACATTAAGAAACCCAAGTGTAGAAGAAGTATTGTTTGAGGAGGTGTTTGCATTCTGGCCTGGTGAGTAATTTTAAGGTGGATATGGTTGAAATTATGGAGTGTTGTAACTTGGTTGAGGACTTTTAGACATTCCAGCAGCAGAAAAATCATGAAAACCTTCATAAGAATTTAAAGAAGGCTTGTGTGTTATAGTATTTGCAGTAAAGAGAGCTTGAGCTAGAGCATTAGGATCATGTGAGCTTCCTGAATATGGTTGATTATTACTAACTGGAGGTGGGAGAGCAGTTATTTGGGTTGAAGAAGGATTGTAGTTACTATGATTTGTGTTCATAAACCCTTGAAACTCATAGTCAAAGCAATGATAACACTATAAGGCTGAGTGACCATTCTTCCCACATTCTTGACATATTAAACGAGGCCTAAAGTATCCCTTGCCTCGACCTCTACCTCTCATCCCATTGTTGTTAAACTGACCAGCACCAGGAGTAGGATTCTGAGTAGGAATAGGGTGAGGAAAGGTGGTAGAATACATGGGGCTACATTAAGGGGCTGTTGAGATTAAATTCCATGATGTTGATAATTCAACATCCCTTGTGAAGACATAGGTGAAGGGTTAGAGTTCTACCATGTAGTTGGTTGAATAATAGAGGGTGAACCAAGATTTTGAGCTACAATTCCTCCAGACTCGGTATTTTGGAATTGTGGTACAACAAGGATTTGGAACTGTGACACACCTGCAACATCACTTGGAGCTTTTTTGTAGCTAGTAGTGTAAACGACATTCCATGAAAGTTTGACAGTACATTATTCTGCTTCTCAATTCTCATCTCATGTTTATGGAGTAGTATCTGTGCTTCTTGGAGAGTGGCAATACTATTGTTAGCCACCAAATTAGCTACCATCGCATCAAACTCTAGACCTAAGCCATCCAGAATGTATAACAATAGTTCCTCATCTCCAATTTGAACTCCACTGGCCACTAGTTCATCCCCTAACTCTTTCATTTTCAAAATATACTCATTAACACTCATAGACTCCTCCTTAGTGCTTTGCAATAGATTTCTCAAATGAAGTGTTCTCGCTTTTGAGAAAGACTGAAAGTGCAAATCCAATGTATTCCAAATTTCATATGCACTACTGCACTTAGCAACATGTCTAAACATAGACTCGGTAATGGAAGAATTTAACCAGCTAACTAGGAATTGATCCATCTTTTTCCAATCAAAGTACTTAGGGTTAGGTTTCTTGACTATTCGTTCAGAATCTTGAATTTGTTTAGTTAAAAACATGGAAGGACATACATGCACACTGTGACGAAGCCATCAAGTTCATAGGAGGTTAATGCAGGTAGTACTTGAGATCTCCAGTGACTGTAGTTTCTTTCTCCTAACTTGATTGATAGAGTTGGTAGAGAGGAATGGGTAGCTGAACTCAACGAATTTGCACTATCAGGCAACTCGTTCACTATCTTGGAGCTAGAATTCAAGGATCCAGAACTCAGATTAGCCATGGATGTCTGTCTATAGCTCTGATACCATGAAGATTCTTGACCAGACTCGAAAAGAAAATTAACTAAATTAAAGAATTTGTGAAACACAGTTGAGACGAAACTAAATGAATAATCTGAAGTTTTTACTTATTGCAAAATAGAGAAGGTTGTGTTTTATATCAAGAAGATGATATAAAAACACCACTGTATTATGCTAATACAAAAACACACCATATTGTTGTTCTTACAATAAACCCTAGCCTACTTTCATTCTTTACACTTTAACCCAAACTACTAATACTTCCTAACATCTCTTTTGCCTAATAATTAAGGTTGAATGCTGATGAGGAGATCCACCAGTAGATTGTTGTACATGATGGTTTTAAGAAGGAAGAGGGCCAATAAAATTCTGAGAAGAAGCTAGAGAACAATTCTTGGCTGATAGGTCATGAAATGCTCCATATGAATTGTGAGAGGCTGTTGGTGATGCACAATTTGCAGCAAACAAAGCTTGTGCAGGTTCATGTGTTGAGTCTGAAAAAGATGCTGCTGGTTGTTAGACATTGGAGCTTGGTAAAGGACCTGGTGTAGGATAGTTTGGCATGGTATTGTGACCAAAAGCTGTAAAACCTTTATAGTTATGATCATAATGGTGATAACATTGGATGGCCAAGTGTTTTGTTTTGCCACAAACCTGACACACCAAACATGGCTTTACATATCCTTGCTCTCTACCGCTACCTCTTATGCCATTATTAGGGAAAGACATTAGTCCAGACGAAACAAATTGAGAAGAGCCAGGTGAGGATACACAGGATTGAATGTAGGAACATTAATAGGGTACTGAACATATGAATTTTGATTTTAGTAAGGAATCAACCCTGACTGTATTGGTGACAACTGCGGATTAGTAAACGCTGTCCCTTGTGAACTAGAAGCTTGAAGCTGAGATACTCCAACATTTGACTCGGTAGAGCCTTGCTTAGAAGCAAGTAGTGCTGAAGCCATCTACTCATGAAAATTGGATAGAGCATTGTTCTGTTTTTCAAGTCTCATCTCATATTTGTGTTATAATATTTGAGCTTCTTGAAGAGTAGCTTGACTGCTATTAGCCATTAGATTAGCGACCATGGCATCAAATTCTGGTCCTAAACCATCCAGGATATACAAGAGTAGTTCTTCCTCTCCAATTTGAACTCCACTCAAAATTAACTCATCACCGTACTCTTTCATCTTCAAAATATACTCATTTACACTTAAAGATTCATTCTTAGTACTTTGTAACAGATTACGCAAAGGCAATGTCCTAGCTTTCGAAAAGGATTGAAAATATAGTTCTAAAGTATTCCGAATTTCGTGGGCACTAGTGCATTTAGCTATGTGTCTAAACATGGATTCCGATATGGATGAAATCATCCAACTTACTAGAAGTTGATATGTTCTTTTCCAGCTAAAATACCTAGGGCTGGATTTCTTAATTCCTAACTCACAATCTGATGATTTTTCAATTTGAAACATAGGAGGACAAAGATTCTCACCTGTAACAACTCCATCAAGCTCATGAGAAGCTAGGGTAGGAAGAATTTGTGAACGCCAATAGTTGTAATTTCTTTCACCTAATTTTACAAAAAGATTCGGTAGAGAAGATTGAACAGCTGGATTTCCTGTATTTTCGGTACCAGTCTGCTCGACTCCAGATTTTGAACTGAAATTCATGATCTCAGGATTTGGATTAGCCATTGACGTTTGTCTTTGGCTCTGATACCATAAAAGATTTACTAAAAACAAGAAATAAACTCAGCAAAAATACAAAGAAAAGGTGCAAAGAAAGAGACTAGCAAAATGAATAAATTCTGGAATTTCTTTCACTAATTGAATCTGTTATCGGTAGGTCTGTTTTTTTTATAGTTTTTAGTTATACAAAAACGCACCGTTTTTACAAACCTTTAGATCTTTACAGTTAGGGCCCTAACATCTCATATATCCAATACACTGCAACGAAGGATTATAAAAATTAAGAACATGTTTCCCGATACAGCAGTACCTGCTTCAAGGTTCGGACCAAAACCACTGCAAAAATAGGGTACTTGCATTTTTGTTAGATATGGCTCAAAATTATAAATTTACTTTTAATAAAATGTTAAAAAACATTATTGTTTTAATTATCACTATCTAGTGAATTTATGCTATCTCGGGTTTTTTTCTCACACTTTGTTCCATCACCGATTACAAAACTATAAAATAGTAATGGATCCAACAACGTTCCAATTCCCCAGAATATAGGAGGCCATTACTGAGTCCACCAAGAAGGCTGTTGACTGCTTTGGGAATTTCCAGAGCTTGAGTTTGTTTGATTTCCATGGTCCCTAGTACGTCGCCCTGTAGTACCTTGGTCTATATTCACAGCTACAGCAGGAGGCTGATCAGACCTGTCAAAAACAGATTATCAGTTTAAAGATCAGGTCATGAATCTTTCCATATCCATTTACCACAAAGTTAGAAATATAAAGTATGCCAATTATACATTTGAAAGGAAAATGGAAAGAGGTTAACTGAGTGTGGCCAAAATTAGCACAAAACGATCACTTACATGATCAACAATAACCGAAAAAAAAAACCCAGTAGTCCTCTATAGAGTGCAGGATTCTTCATTAAATCAACACCTAGAAGGTTGAATAATGTGAAAGTGTACTCGGATTTCTTCAAATTTGTCTTTCAAATACGTGATCCTTTTCTGATGATCAACATTTTAATGAGATTTTAGGAAATAAAGTATGCATAAAATTAATATTCAAAATTGATGGCTAAAAAGATTTTAGGAAATAAAGTATGCATAATTGATGGCTACAGTGACTCTTTGACTGTTGGTTTCTCCATTGTGTGGCATATTAATTATAAGCATGCATAAAGACTTGGATATTATTTCAGTCAATGTAGTGTTGGTCTTTGTATATTATTACCTAGATATCCTCTTTTCAGGTACAGTGGATCCAAAAGTCTAATGCAACATTCGGGCTGAAGAGTAATTTTAGGTAGCTTTTGTTTTCATATCAAATCCAAATGGAAATGATTGATTTAAAATATGAAAATATCTAAATAAGTGTATCTGAATGATATCTATGTTTTATATTCAGTTTTGATCTTTTATCTTATTATAAATATTATATAAGTAATGCAATAAATATCAAAATATATCCTAAAATTCACGTCCAAAAGATCTGTCTTCTTATTTGGATTTGTCATATCATTTATCAAATCGCAACTTTATTTACATCTTAACACTACATAGGATTAAACATTATTTTGGAATGTGTAGCATTATTGATATTATATTTGTTTTCGAATAAAAAAATTGAATACTAATTAAAATTTTAACAAATATTCCCATTTATTATTAAATATAACATTATTCAGATATTTATTGATTATCTTCCTTTGAAGGCATTATCCATGCACCAGTGGCTGTGGCTTGTGCTCAAGTCATTTTCTACAACTAGATTTTTTTAATATTGAACCAATCATAATACTTCTTATACTACATTGAGTTGCTGATTTTATGAAGAATATTCTCACACTTTTTCTCTTTTTCTCTTTTTGGAATTTTTTTTCCTTTTTATTTGTGAACAAGAAAGTGACAATTTGCTAATTAAGGCTTATTTACACTTTCATCCTTAAGGTTTGGAATATATTAACATACCTTCAGTATTATAGGATATGAACAATTTAGTCTAGTCAGGTGAGACTTTTCAATAAAAAAGTCTATAATATCCTATTGTCTTATTCAAATGATACTAGAAATGAATAATTTTTTTAAAAAAAAAAAAAAAAAAGTAAAAAGTATACCATACAACTCCAAAAAAAAAGTCATTTTTTCATAAGAGTAATAATTGATATTCAAATATAATATGGACCATTTTTAGCACATTATAAACCATTATAATAATATGTGAATAAGATAATAGGGGTATTATAGACTTTTTATTGAAAAGTCTCACCAGACTAGACTAAATTATTCGTATCCTGCAGTATTGTAGATAATAAGGTAAGTCATAATTATTGTTAAATACGGTTTAAAATTCATAATTATTGTATGCTAGATCTTGAGTTTTATTAGTATAAAGGGGTGTGTTTGTAACTTTTTAGAGTATGTGTTTGTTACTCATATGGGGTCTCTTTTGTAAAGTTTAAAAACTAGAAGATTAAAATTCTGTGTTTTGATCCAACGGCTTTGTATAAATTAGCTGCCTTCTTTGTAATAGATTTGGTTAAGAAATACAATCACTTTTTTCAGCTCGTCTCTGTTCTTCTCTCTTACTCTTAAAGTTTTTCATGGTATCAGAGCCCTAGACCAATGTCAAATGTGTTTTTTTATCCTAATTTCTACTGATTCGGCTCTTAGAACAATAAAAATGGAGAATGATTTCACTATTTCAAACAATTCGAACATCCCTCCCACTCTACCATCAATTTCTATGAAGTTGCAGGAGAAGAACTATCCCTTCTCGCAGTCACTAATTCTACCAGCTCTGAATTCACATGGACTTGATGGCTTTGTGACTAGAGAGAAGAGATGTCCCTCATTATTTTTTACTGAAAAGCCAGAAGGTTCAGAAAAATTAGTGAAGAGGTCAAACCCTAGCTATTTTGTTTGGAAAAAGGTTGATCAATTCCTGGTAAGTTGGCTCTTGTCCTCTATGTTTGAAGCTATGTTTCGGGATGTAGCTAAGTGCAGTACCTCTTATGAAATTTGGAACTTATTAGAATTGATTTTCAATTGGTATCAAAAGCTAGAACCTTACATTTGAGAAATATGCTACAAAATATTAAGAAAGACTCTACTAGTATAAGTGAATATGTGTTAAAGATGAAGGAACTAGGTGATGAGTTAACTTCGAGTGGTGTTCATATAAGTGATGAAGAACTTTTACTATACATTTTGGATGGGTTGGGGCCTGAATACAATGCAGTAGTGGCTAACCTTGTTGCAACCAATAGTCAAACGACACTGCAAGAGGCCCGATTCTTACTGCACAAGCATGAAATAAGACTAGAAAAACAGAATAATTCATTCACAAATTTCCATGATCAGTTGGCCTCAACTCTAATGGCTACTAAACAAGTTTGAAATGAGTCTACTTTAACATCTCAAAACGTCAATTTGAACATTGAGTCCACTAAGAATTTCAACACTCAACAGATGACTAACTTTCTCTTACAACATCATAATCTTCTTGTCCCACAACATCAAATTTTTAATCCGTAATAAGGTCTTGTTATTCCTCAATACTTTGGCAATAATGTGAATCAAGCAAATTTTAGAACTGAATTTAACCATCCTTATTAGCAGACAAATATAGATAATTTAACCATCCTTTCCTTTGCTAACTTCATGTATAATCCCTAAGGAATGATAGGTCGAGGCAGGGGAAGAGGCTACTATCGACCAAGACTTATTTGTCAAGTTTGTGGCAAAGGAGGGCATATTGCCCTGAATGCTATCAAAGGTTTGATCATGGCTTTCAAGGCTTTGTCAATCTTGGATTACCTAATAAGCTAATATCACAAGGCTCTTTTTAGCATCAAGCTACTAATACAACTCAAGCAGCTCAAGCTTTGTTGACCAACATTATGACAGGTCAATTAGGATAGAATTTTGCTTCTGCACTTATCCCTTCCAATCCTGCCTGTTTTGGATATGTTGGATCCAGTTAATGTCAACAAAATATGGCTTACCATCCTGGCTTTGTTAACTCTACCTCAGCCTCTAGTTCAAGTCAAGTCCTAGGAGGGGGATACTCATCCTTAGCAGCAAACTCTCCAAACATACCAGTTACTACTACTCAAGTGCTTACTAACTAGACTTGGTATGTGGACTCAAGGGCTACAAATCATATGGCTGCTGATGCAACAAATTTAGTACTTAAAAACAACTATCAAGGAGGTCTACGGTCTAGGTTGGGAATGGCCAGAATGTGCCTGTTACTCTTATAGGTGAGTCCTTACTGCCTTCCACCATCTGTCATTGGTTATTGCATCTTAGAAAAATGTTGCATGTTCCCCATGTTGCAAAAAATTTACTAAGCATTTCTCAGATTACTAGAGATAATAATGTAATAGTGGAATTTCATTGTGGTCATTGTCTTATAAAGAATAATTCACCAAGAACGTGCTACTATGATGATCCTTAAAGGATGGACTATATCAGTTGCAAGTATCTCTTCCTACCATTGGCTTTGCCTTTATCTCATTCTTAACTAAACAAAATGTCTCTACTTCTACTGTACGTACAACGCTTGCTGTATCTACTATCTCTTTGGATCCTACATCATCATCTCATCAATACAATAAATCCGCCTATTCTGCTCCTATTTCTTCTAGTAATAATAATTTTGATGTAAAAGGAAGACTTACTAGCTTGTGGCATGCTAGATCGGGTCACCAAATGAAAATAATCTGAAGATTGTAATGAACAAAGTCAATGTAATTGGTTCTTTTGGAAATAAAATATCCTTTTGCGAAGCTTGTCCATTTGGCAAAATGCAACAAGCTTCTTTTCCTTTATCTGCATCTAGCATTAAATGTCCTCTTGAATTGGTTTATTCTAACTTGTGGGGTCCTGCACCAATTTGTTCTTTTGAAGTATTTAAATATTATATGCTTTTTGTGGATGA
The DNA here is from genome assembly GCA_026225825.1 of Pistacia integerrima. Taxonomy (NCBI): domain Eukaryota; kingdom Viridiplantae; phylum Streptophyta; class Magnoliopsida; order Sapindales; family Anacardiaceae; genus Pistacia; species Pistacia integerrima. The sequence goes on from CM047749.1 coordinate 43,846,256, forward strand.
CTTTAGTAGGTGCATGTGGATTTATCCACTAAACTGAAGTCTGAGGCCTTTACTGTTTTTAAGCATTTTCATAGTTTGGTTGAGAGACAATTTGAGGTTAAATTGAAGAGTTTACAAACTGATTGGGGTGGAGAGTTTAGGGCACTTACTAAGTATTTGCAAGAGCAAGGAATTGTATTTAGACATCCTTGTCCCTATCTCCATCAACAAAATGGAAGGGTAAAGAGAAAGCATACAACCGTTACTAAATTTGGATTAACTCTACTAGCTCATGTTGCCATGCCTTTTTATTTTTGGTGGCAAGCTTTTTGTACAACAATCTTTATAGTTAACAAGTTATCTTCATCCCTAATTGAAAATTCCTCTCCATTCTAGAAGCTTTTTCACTAGGAGCCCATTTATAATGACTTTAAAGTCTTCGAATGCTACTATTATCAATTCATTAGGTCCTACCAACGACATAAGTTCTCCTATCACACTGAAGCATGTGTATTCTTAGGTTACAATTCCTCTCACAAAGGATACAAGTGTTTGTCTTCTTTTGGAAAATTATATACTGTCAAACATGCTAAATTTAATGAGTTTGACTTCCCTTTTAAACATTGTTTTAATTATCATTTGGTTAAGAATGTTGAACTTGCAGGGTTGTCTTCAACATCTCAATCAAGAGAGTTTTCTTCTTGGACACTGCCACAATGCATTGATCATGAGTTACCAGCTGATGGTGTTCCTTTACCTGATGTAGTGTCACTAGCTGGAGATAATACAACTGATCCTCGTTACTAGTTGATGATGTTCCTTTAACTGCTACAGTGTTATAGCTGATGATGTTCCTTTGGTTGATACAATGCCTTTAGCTTTAGATTTTTCTCCTGTCTCAAGTTTATCTGCTCGAACTACTAACTTTGAACATGAGTGTACAACATCCACAATAGCAAGGCCTAGTTCAGGACCTCTTTTTCACCATAATGCTGCCTCTTCAGACCTTATTCTACCCGGTGACTTACCGGGAAATATTCAATTAGAAATTGTCTTGCCTCTCACCAAACCACAACATCCATCCTCCACTAGTAATTGCACCCTATGATCACTCGATCAAAGCATCAATACCAACATACTACAAGTCATACTCTACTTTCAACCTTTCAAATCTTATCTGAACAAAAAACTCCCTCAAAAGCATTGAAAATTTTAGAATGGAGAGTAGCCATGGCTGATGAGTTTCAAGCTCTCTTAAGGAATAAAACTTGGGATTTGGTCCCTCATTCTCTAGGAATGAACATAGTAGGCTGCAAGTGGGTTTTTAAAACCAACTTCAAGTCTGATGGAACTTTACAAAAGTACAATGCAAGGCTGGTTGCAAGGGTACTTTTTCCCCTATAATCAAGGCTACAACCATTAGGATTATGTTTTCTTTGGCTGTTCATCATCAGTGGAATATACAACAAATTGACATTAATAATGTAGTCCTAAATGGTGACCTCACAGAAACTACTTTTATGTGGCAAACTAAGGGGTTTTCGGATGCTACTTGTCCTCAACATGTGTGTAAGCTCAACAAAGCATTGTATGGACTGAAACAAGCTCCTAGAGCTTGGTTTGACAAATTAAAAACAACTTTAGTTGATTGGGGATTTACCAATTCATTATCAAATACTAATCTCTTCAATCAAGTCACCTATCTATTCGTACATGAGGATGATAGCCTCATCACAGGTACTGACTTTACACTCATAGCTAAAATAATTGAAGATTTGAACTTGTAATTTGTCCAAAAGCATCTTGGATCCTTGCAATATTTCTTTGGCTTTGAAGTCTAAAGGAGTAACACCACTTGTTACTTGTAACGCCCCACTTGAGGTACGTAGTTATTGTTTCTTCTTTCGCTCTTATTTGAGTTGGTTTCTTGGTATTATTGTTTGATTGAGTGTTGTGTTGAATGCTTGCCCTGAAATTGGTTGAAAAATAGAAGAAGTTCAGTGTGCCAAGCTTTACCAGGGCGAAGAAGAATCTTCACCGCGGCGAAGAGGTGTTGAAACCACGGGGAAACACTCTGGGCAGTTTTGCCGCGGCGACAAGCCGACCAAAATGTTTGCTAAGTTTTAGATATTTTCTTCCCTAAGGGCAATTTGACCATTCTACCCCTAATTAGCAAGAAAAGTGGGGAGTTAAATGTAAGGATTTTTCATGGAGAATATGTTGCTATGGGGGTGTGTTTGTAATGAATCAAAGGATATAGATAGAATTCCCAAAGAAGAGTAAGGGCAAAATGGGAATGCTTGTGTATAAATTTCATTAAAAGGAATTAAGACATTGCAAACCCCTCATTCTTCTTCTCCAACACCACTTTCCTCTCTTGCTTCCTCTCAATTTCTCTTTCTTTTGATCAAGGAGTTTTAAAGGGCTTTTGAAGTGATTTGGGGTAGAAAATCAACCTAAGGCATCCTAAGGTAAGGATTCTTACTTTGGTTGTGAAGCTTTGTGAGTTTTAGTATATATTGAATATTGAGGGTTTTTGTTCTTTTGTTTAATAGTAGAGAAAAAGTCAAGCAAACCAAGTGAAAGGAAGAGTTAGTGAAATCTCTCCATAATAAGGTAAGTAAACCCCAAACCAAGTTGAGATTTGGGAATTTTCTTGATTAGGGTTTTGCTAGCACTTATGTATGTGTGTTATATACATGTTATATGCCATGTCATTGAGGCTTTAAATAGAGATTTCTAGTGCTTTATGATTGTTTATACCTTTCAAATATAAGGAATGAGTTGTGGGTTGGAAAGGTAGTTTGAGATGGAATTGAAGGGGTATTATGGAACCCTTTTGGAAGTGTCTTTCTTTGGCAGGTTTTGTGGCTATGTGAGGGGGTTTCTCCCCATTTTGGATGGTTAAAGAAAGATTTAGAATCATTGCTATAGTAGAGTTTTATTATGCACTTGAATTGTTTGATGAAATGCCTAATAGAGGTTTGAGTATGAGTAGTGAACCTTAATTCTTGCAACATTGCATGTTGGCATTTCATAAGTGCAATAATGGAGATGAAACCATCCATATGCATTATTTATGCATTGAGAAGTGACCTAAGAAAGAGGAGGAAACTTTGTGTATGCTTTTACTCTGTGAGTAGAGAACTTGGTGGATGCAACTACTCTAAGGGTAGAGAGAATGAGAAGTGCTAGAATAGAGTGAATGAGAAGAGCAGTAGAAATGGGTTGATGCTTTGTGATCATCACCCGACAGTTATGAGAATCGGGTTGATGCTTTGTGATCACCACCCGAATAGCTATTAGAAATGGGTTGATGCTTTGTGATCATCACCCGATAAGTATTAGAAACGGGTGGATGCTTTGTGACCACCACCCGGTTAGTTTTTAGAGAAGGGGTTGATGCTTTGTGATCATCATCTGACATTTATTAGAAATGGGTTGATGCTTTGTGATCATCACCCGACAGTGATTAGAGATAGGGTTAATGCTTGGTGATCGTTACCCAAAAGTCATGAGAAACGGGTAGGTGCTATGTGGTCTCCACCCGATAGTTATGAAAACCGAATAGGTGCTTCGTGATCCCCACTCGGTAATCACTAAGAACGGGTTGGTACTGTGTGAATTCCACCCGATAGTCATGGAGGGTGAGATGGTGCTGTGTGAACACCATCCGACCGTACCTCCGATAAGATGAGGCCATGACGTTTAGTAAAAACAGAAATAGAAACAGAAATAGTATAAGGAAAGAATTAAGAGTAATACATACGGGGATACAGACAGATAGAGGGTTTTGCTTACTGAGCATTATTTTGTGCTCACCCCGTTATTTTTCCTTTGTGGATGCAGGGATCAGGTGTTGATGCAGTCGGAGGGGCGTCGGCAAGCGAGCAATAGCTACATTGTTTCCCCTGTTTGTCTTTTAAAATGACTTTTGTAAACAATACTTTTTGTGTATAAAAGACATATGACTTATATTGAAAAGAAAGTTTTTGGGCCCAATTTTCTATTGTTATTATGCGTGCATTGTATTAACTTTCAGTAGTTGTTACATTACTTACTCAGTCTAAGTATACTTAGGATTGGTTAATTAGAGCTGGCATGAGTGAGTGTAAACCTTGTAATACACCTACGGCCACATGTGTTAAATTAGGCAAAGAAGATAGTGCTTTCTTTGAAGAACCTTCTCTCTATAAAAGTGTTGTAGAAGGCCTACATTATCTTACACTTCCCAGGCCTGATTTAGCCTTCTCTATCAACCGGTTTTGATCAGTTTCTTTATGCTCCTACCCCTACACACTAGACTGCCCGCAAAAAAGTCTTTAGTATATCAAGAGCACCTTTCAACATAGGCTACTATTCAAGAAAAAGTTAGATTTTATACTTGAAGGATATGCTAATGCTAACTAGGCCAGTGATGTAAGTGATAGACGATCTACAATTGGCTACAACATCTTCCTTAGAGGGTAATTTAGTGTAGTGGAGCTCTAGAAAATAAAAGATGGCTCCCTTGTCTCCAACTGAAGCTGAATATAAAGTCTTTTGTCAAGTAGCTACTGAATTGGTTTGGATTCAACATTATTTCAAGAGCTTGGTATAACCATTAACAAAACCCCTATTTTGTGGTGTGATAATATGAGTGCTAGAGCTCTCTCATCTAACCTTAGTTCCACGCTTTAACAAGGCACATTGAGATAGATTTGCATTATGTGAGAGAGTTAGCAGCCAAGAAGAGATTAGTGGTTCAATATGTTAGCACGGAGTATCAAGTTGTAGATATTTTAACCAAGGCACTGCTTGGGAACAAAATTTAGTGTCTAAAGAGAAATTGAATGTTACTTCTAGTTTTGATTCTGAGATGGACAATAGTTTTACTTTAATCAATGAAAAAGCTAAAGTTGATAAGGAAGATCTTGAAATGGATAGTAGTTATTCATCTTAATCAAAAGAAAAGTTGATGGAGTTGTGCTAAGTAGTGCTGAGATGATGAAATTTGTTAGTATAATGATGATCTATTATGATAAGTTGGATGATTGAATTTGTCGTTGGCCTGCTGAGGTGCTGGAAATATAATTGTTGTTGAGTTGGTGAATTTGTAAAGTTGAGGTTTTGAGTTGATAAATGAATTTGTAGTTGGCCTACTGAGTGCTGGAATTATAATTGTTGTTGTTGTTGCTGAGCTGGTGAATTTGTAAAGTTGAGATGCTGAGTTGATAAATGAATTTGTATTTGGCTTGCTGAGGTGCTGGAATAATAATTGTTGCTACTGTTGCTGAGTAGATAAATCTGTAAAATTGAGGTGCTGAGGTAATAAATGAGTTTGGAAGTTATTAATTTTGGAAGTTGAACTGCTAAGATTGGTATGCTCAAGCTGCATGTGATAAATGAATTTGTACAATTGAGCTACTGAAGTGCTCAGTATGTTGCTAAGATTGGAATGATCAGAATGCCACTAAAGATGAAACATTGAGACATTCTGGACAATAATGCTGTTATGGAGTCCAATTTACGAGTGAATATTGGATTACAAGTTTTGGTATATAGTCTAGTTTAAGGGAGCATATTAGGATAGTAATGATAATTTGTTACACAGTCCAGTTTAAGGGAGAATATTAGTATAATGGGGTGTGTTTGTAACTTTTTAGAGTATGTGTTTGTTACTATAAGGGGTGTCTTTTGTAAAGTTTAAAAACTAGAAGATCAAAACTCTGCATTTTGATCCAATGGCTCTGTATAAATTAGCCGCCTTCTTTGTAACTTCAGTTAAGAAAAACAATCACCTTTTTCAACTTGTCTCTATTCTTCTCTCTTACTCTTAAAGTCGTTCAAGTTTTATATTAGAATTAGTTTTTGAATAATGTGATTATTATTATCGAATTCCCCTAAAAAAAAAAAAAAAAAAGAGAGAGAGAGAGAGAGAGAGAGAGAAAGAGAACTCAAGTTCTTTGGCATATCTTTGTAGAGTTCATAATTCATTATTTTTCAAAGGTTCTTGGGAAGACTATCAAAAATACTCTCTATATTAATAGCTCTAGTTTCCCGTGACACATATGAGATTGAAGATCCTCATGTAGTTTTTTGAAAGGCATCCACAGCTCTGTCTCTTGCAACTTTTGTCTCAGCTTGCCAACTTTTCAATGTCAGCTTGTAGACAGCTATTTCAAGATGTGTAAAGTTGGGATGAAATTTAAGTTCTCTTTTATTCCTTCATTTTAGGATACAAAATTGAACTGGTCAGTCATAAAGATATAGAAAAAGTATTTACCAACCTTCAATTTTCCAATGAGAGAGAAAAATAACACAACTTCAATAAAGATAAGAGCAATTATGTTAATATATAAAGCCTATAATGGTGTCGTTTTGAACTTTAGTAACACACTTCCGTTTTAAGCTATCCCCTTTGCAATCCTAGCCCTTGATTTGTGTCTAATCCAATGGTTGAAATCACCCTTGATGGTCAACGGTATAAAAGCAGTAGTTCACCCAAATTTGCACAGTTTAATCTTTGTAATTTTTGCGATTATAGTCCCTCGGCTAGGGTTCTTAATTTTTCTAATCTCTTGTGTAAATCTGGTTGTAAATCCGCTTGAAAGTTGTGTTTCTTTCTAGGGTAGAGAAGCAGGAATAGATTACTCTAAAGGGTTGTACATTTACGATGACAGGGGTAGAAAGATTAAGGTGTTTGAGAGTGAGTGATTGGGTGTGTGATCAAGTCTGTACTCTGTGATTCCATGGTAATAATAGTGTAGTGAGCCTCCATATTTTGGAGCTTAATGTAGACATAGCTTGTTCAATTGTGAACAAGTGAACCACGATAAAAGATCGTTTGTGTTATTATTCTTGCTTTGATTTGTGGTTGTATGTTAGTATTAAGTCCTGATTGGTAGACTTGATTTACAATAGTGGTATTAGAGCTGAGTTTTAAGGTTCCTTGAATTTTCTATTAGGGTTTCTTGATTTGGGAAATTTTATGGGTTTGTTAAAATTGGGGGTTTTTTCAACTTGACAGTTTCTAGAGTCTTAGGGTTCCTAAATCAACGAGAATTCCAAAAATTCTTGGAAGTCAGAGATCAATTCTGATCTCTGAGGGTCGAGTCCAAAAAATCTAATCTTTATTTTTTTAGGGTTTGCTACTGAACCCAAATCATAAGCACTATGCACATAAAGATCTCCCAGTACGATGGGAAGATTGATTTCAACACTTGGAAAAAGAAGATGAAGGCTCTTCTGTCCCACAATAAGGTGGGTATTGCTCTGGAGAAGGGCGCCACTAAATGGTCCAAAGAGAAGCTAAAAAAGAAGGCGGAGGTAGACTAAGAAGCTTATAATTCAATCATCATGAACTTATTTGAACAACATACTGCAAAAGGTAGATGGTGTGGAATCTTTATATGCTCTTCAGTCGGATCCTAATTTAGCTTTTTTAAAAAGTGCCCTATTTTCCTATAAAATGGATTTAGCTAGGTCTTTAGATGAAAACTTAGATGAGTTTCTAAAGATGACCCTAAAACTGAAAGATACTGACCAAGAACTAGGAGACTCTAGTCTTGCTATGATTATGTTAAATTCTTGGCATGAGGAGTATTTAGTAGTAAAGAATATGTTACAATATAGTGGGACTATCCCTAGTGTGGACTTGATAGTTTCTGGGTTAAAATCTTGGGAACTAGAACTGAAAATCCAAAAAAGGAATGGTAATAATCTATTTGTAAAAGGTAGGATAGATTCTAGTCAGTTTGGTAAGGAAGCTGGAAAAAGTTCCCAAAACAATTTAGGCTCTAAAACCAGCAAGAAAGGTAAAGGAAATGGGAAACCTAAGGGAAAAACTAGGAAGTGCTTCTTTTGTAACAAACCAGGACATCTTAAAAAGAATTGTTATGAATGATTAAAAAACAGAATCAAGTCAGTACTAAGAGTAACCTTGCATGTACAAACAGTAACATTGAAATCTCTAAAACATTTAATGTCTCTAATACTACTAGTGTTAAAAACTAGGGTGTTAGATTTCCGATGTACTTTCCACATGAGTCCAAACAAAGACTGGTTCAAAAGACTTAAAATTGGTGAACAAGAAACAATGTTCATAGGAAATAACATTCCTATGAGGTCCAAGGCATAGGTGATATAACCATTCGACTAAATGATGGTAAGGTGGTATTGCTAACTAGGGTTAGGTATATACCTGAACTCAAGCAAAACTTGATCTCATTAGGAACATTCAATGAAGCTGATTGTTGCTATATGGCCTAGAATGGGTGTATAGAAGTGTATAAAAATGGTAATATTCTGCTTAAACGTGTTAAAAAGAATGGCTTGTATATTTTGTGTGGTCAATATTACCTTGATGCTTTTAATATTGCACTTCTATCCACTAACATGTCTGTTGTAGAAATGGCACTTGAGAATGAGCCATATGGGCTAGAATGGTAAGAATGCACTTAGACAGTAGGGTTATTTTGGTAATGATTCAGTATCTGATTTAAGTTTCTGTGAAACCTGTGTCTTGGGTAAACAACACATGATGAGTTTCCCAAAAGGATCTCACCTTGCTGCTAATTGTTTGGATTATTTATATGCGGATCTTTAGGGGTCCTGAAAGGGTTAAGTCACATGGAGGGAACAATTACTTCCTCGCCATTGTAGATGATTATAGTAGGAAGGTATGGGTATACCTTCTTAAGACTGAGGATGAAGCCTTAACCAAGGTTAAAGGCTGGAAAACTTTGGTGGAAAACCAAGTAAATGGAAAGGTTAAGGCCTTTAGGAGTGATAATAGGTTGGAGTTTTGTAACTCTGACTTTGATACATGCTATGGTAATCAGGGGATCTTAAGGCATAGGACAATCAGGGGAACCCGAAAGCGAAATGGGGTTGCAGAGAGAATGAATAGAACACTTCTAAAGAGGGTGAGATGCCTTTTATTCATTACTAGATTGCCAAAAAAAATTTTGGGGGAAGCCCTAACAACTACTGACTATTTTATCAATAGAAGTCCCTTAAGCTCTATAAAGTTTAAGTGTCTAGAAGAGAGATGGTTAGGGAAGAGACCAACTCTTAACCACATAAGGGTGTTTGGGTGTACTGCTTATGTACACACCTGAGATGGGAAATTGGAGTCGAGGTCATTAAAATGTATATTTTTAGGATACCAAGAAAGGACCAAAGGTTGTAGGCTATGGGAAAAGGATGCCCAAAGGATTAGAGTCATAATTAGCCGTAATGTAATTTTTAATAAGAATGTATTTCCGTGCAAGTTTACTAATAATAATGCAGGTAGTTCAAGAAGTGACTCTAAAAATCTTGATCAAGTTGAGATCACTTAGTTTAAGGTGGAGCCAACAAGTTTTGCCTAAGCATCCTGATCAATTGGAAAAGACCGAACCAGCAGATGAACCACTGTAAATCAATGAAGACTAAGATGATGAAATGGGAATTGATAGAAAATATTAAAGAAGCCCAACATGATAACCTACCCTAATATCAGTTGGCGAGAGATAGAGTCAGGAGAGAGACCAAACCTCCTGCTAGGTTTAGTTAGTAGACCTGATCTACACAACATTGGTTGCTGGTGAAGAAATCCAGAGGTCTAAGCCTAACTCCTATGAAGAGGCAATGAGTTCCAAGGACATCAATAAATGGCTTGCTGCCATGAAGGAGGAAATGGAGTCATTGAAGCTGAATAAGAGTTGGTCTTTGGTCCCAAAACCAACAGACCAGAAGTTGGTGGAGTGTAAATGGCTTTACAAGTTGAAGGAAGGCATAAACATGTCAAACCCTCTAGGATACAAAGCCAAACTTGTGATGAAGGGCTTCATACAAAGGGCAGATATTGAATTTAACGAAATCTTTTCACCTATAGTTAAATTTAAAACTATTAGGTCAATGTTGTCAATTGTTGCACATTATGATTTAGAATTAGAACAATTGGATGTTAAAACTGCTTTTTTGCATGGTGAATTAGAAGAAAAGAATTTTATGAGTCAACCTATTGGTTTTAAGGATAAAAACGTGCTTGGACATGTTTACCTATTGCATAAGTCTCTTTATGGTCTTAAACAATCCCCTAGGCAGTGGTATAAGAGATTTGACTCATTCATAGTAGGAGTTGGCTTTACTAGGAGTGAGTATGACAATTGTTTCTATTTTGCTTGCATTAATAACATGCCTTTATACATGCTTTTTTATGTTGATGACATGCTATTAATATGTAAATCTAAGCCTCACATAGATGATTTGAAAACAAAATTAAGTGCTGAGTCTGATGTGAAAGATTTAGGTTGTGCAGAGAAGATATTAGGGATGATAATTGATAGAAACAGGAGGCTAAATAGGCTAAAGCTTCACCAATTGCCATACCTACAAAAGTGACTTTTAGATTTAGAATGGTTGACTCAAAAACTGTTAACATGCCTTTAGCAGCTCACTTTGTCTTAAGTAAAACTATAGTGTCCTAAAACAGAAGTTGAAGTGTTAAAAATGGAAAATATTTGATGCATGCCGAGCGCAACCAAAAATTAAATTATTCTACTCACAACTTGTAATCATAGTAAGTATAGGTCGATCCACAAAGACTAGCTAATTAGATTACCCAACTTAATATCACAATGAATTAATGAAATAAAAAGGGGGAAATTTTACTTTGAAAATTAATTGACACAAGAGTAATTACTACTAACAGGAATTAAGTAAAGAGAATTTAATAAAAAATAATTTCAATTCAAGGAAAATTGCCTACGGTTGCAAACTGATCACTGACTTCTGATATATATTATTCTTTAATTGAATATTTAACCAAAAATTATCAAGAAGCCAGACAATCTTTATCTTTCCTAAATTCATTAATCTGAGCCCAACACGCAAATTAATTCTTATCAATAAACCACTTGGCATTACGCAATCCTTGTGAATTTACTGACAGCATTACAAATTAAGAAATAGTTAAAGATGAATAACAATCGAACAAGCGTCAGATTATTTAATTCATTCCAAGTTTCTTTTAAACAATCAACAAAAGCTTGGATCACAATTGTTTTGCTTAATTACTACTCTAACTGAATATTATAACAATTGCGGATTACAAATTCAATTTAGCAATCAATCACACAATCAATCAATTAACAGGCCTCTTTAGTCAACTAAATCATGCGACCATAATAAATAAAACAAAGAAACACATGTATATGAATAAAAGAATAACTAGGATTAAGAACAAGTCTCACAATTATGCTAATCGGATTGGAGTTTCCTTGAGTCGAACTAAAGAATTTAGCCTGACATGATGAAATGAAAGGTACAAAGAAAAGGAAAAATAAAATTGCATTCTGTCTCCAACCTCCAAAACCCTAGCAGCCTAAAAATTCTATTTTCTATCTCTAAGAAATATATAAAAGCTTCCCTTTAAAAGCCAACTCCTAAAATTAAGGCAAATAACTAAAACCTTTTAGGAAAACACTTCTTTCTCTCTCTTCAAACCTGCCCTTAATTTGTGCAAGTGAATTCCAGCTCATGCACACGAATTTCCATTCCTCTAGACTTGTATTGAACTCCCGCTTGAAGTTGGACCAAGTCTTTATACGAACCATACAAAAACAATCCAAATTAGCTAAGGATTAAAGCTTCGGCTGAAGCCGTAACGTCCATGCGAGTTTTGGATTGGACAACGAGCTTTCCGGACTTCGCCCCCCTCATAAGAATTGTAGTTAAGGATGTTTACTTGAATTTGGGTTTTGAATTGTCTCATTTGAGTTTTAGAAACACCAGTGGTCGGACAAAAATCCTACTCCAATTAGGATTTGATTTCAGTTTTTAGCTCTGACTTTACACCAACAATTGGAGGCCCAAACGAAGTTGTCTTTGGACGTGCTATCCCAAATTGGAAAGCTTAAAATGTCTAACTTAACTTCACAGATGGTCTAAAAACCAAACTGTAACTCCAAGTCCATAAAAATTTGCAAACAGCCCAAAACATCCAAAAGTAAAAATGCTGGAAACTTTTGATTTTAAGTATATTTTACTAACTCTTAACCACAAATGCCTTATACATAAAAATCATCACAAATAGGCACCATAAGATATTAAACTTGCCAAATAAGCTAAATGTAAGGATAATAAAAATATAAAATTATAAGTCTATCAATATTCCATACTAAAATACTATAGGTTCTATGATGTATGCCATGATAAGCACTAGACTTGATTTGTCATTTGCCATATTATTGTTAGGTAGGTTTATGACAAATCCAGGAATAAAACATTGGGTTGCTTTAAAATGGCTACTTATGTACATAAATAGTACTGTGCATGTTGGATTAGATTTTTGCAAGAGCAACACTTCACTTGATTTGGTTGGGTATGTAGACTCTGACTTTGCAGATGATCGAGACTTAAGGAAGTCTACAACAACCTACTACTTCACCCTAGGAGGCAACTGTCTACAACAACCACTGGTTGCATTGTCCACAACAAAAGCAGAGTATGTGGTAGTAACTGACGCATTTAAGGAAGCAATATGGCTGCAAGGAAGCTTAAAAGAAGTAAATTTGCTGGATGGACTTGTGACTGTACATTCTGATAGTCAAAGTGCCATCCACTTGAGCAAAAAGGACGAAGCATGTGGATGTGAAGTATCACTTTGTCCGCGACCTAATCTTAAGAGGGAAACTAAATCTGATGAAAATTCCAACTAAAGAGAATCCAACCGACATGGGAACCAAAGTAGTGAACCTTGCAAAGTTCAAGCATTGCTTGAACCTTGCAAAGTTCAAGCATTGCTTGAACCTATTACACATCAATTGATCCAATGGAGCTGAGAAGGAGTACATGAGAAGCTTGTTGCATTGATGATTTGTTGCCTGGAGTGATGTAGGCTTCAAGGTGGAGATTGTTAATGTATGAAGCCTACAATGGTGTTGTTTTGAGCTTTAGTAACACACTGCCGTTTTGAGCTATCCCCTTTGTAATCATGGCCCTTGATTTGTGTCTAATCCAATGGCTGAAATCACCCTTGATGGTCAACGGTATAAAAGCAGCAGTTCACCCAAGTTTGCACAGTTCAATCTTTGTAATTTTTTATAGTCTCTCTGCTAGGGTTCTTAATTTTTCTGATCTCTTGTGTAAATCTGGTTGTAAATCTGCTTGAAAGTTGTGTTTCTTTTAAGGGTAGAGAAGCAAGAATAGATTTCTCTCAAGGGTTGTAGATTTACGGTGACAAGGGGTAGAAAGATTGAGGTGTTTGAGAGTGAGTGACTGGGTGTGTGATCAAGTTTGTACTCTGTGATTCCATGGTAATAATAGTGTAGTGAGCCTCTATATTCTAGAGCTCAATCTTGAACAAGTGAACCACGGTAAAAGATCGTGTGTGTTGTTATTCTTGCTTTGATTTGTGGTTGTATGTTAGCATTAAGTCTTGATTTGGTAGACTTGATTTACAACAAATTACATACATGATTCCCGAGAATGAAGAAACTTCTCTGATGTTCTGACAAAAACTACTGCAAAAAATTGAATTCAAATGTTAATATTAGATATTAGTGAAATAAATTGTTGGGATCGTTAAATTTATTTAATATACACGATATAAAGTCATTCTCTAATCCAAACTTTTAGTGGTAAATATTAATTAAAAGATAAATTTTAATCTGCATCATATTTATTTGCATCTGAATATTAATTAAAACATAAAATTTCAGTAAAACTTTTACCTATCCAAATCTATTAAAATTTATCTTTTTACATTTATGGTACCATTAAACAGAAATCCAGATTTCACATTCTAGAATTTTCAACATACTATATTTTTATACATCTGAAACTATACGAAAATCATGGTAACCCTTGGCAACGGTGAATATGTTTATTTGTGCAAATTAGATTTACATAAGAGGCACATGTACAATCGTTGAATTCTTGGTACTTGCTTCCTGGAAACAATATAATTCTCCCATCTCCTTGAATTGCACCAGCAGAATGTTAACTTCTTCGGATAGCTCCTAAGACTCAATTTTTTTTCATTTCAAGTTTCCTGGAAACTTTTCCCTGAAACTTTTTTCATTTCTATGTTCCCTGAAAAGTCCCCCTGTTGTACCTCTGTTTAAATTCAAGACCAGAGACCTGCTTGAAAATTATCAGTTAAAAGATCAGGCCGTGGCTAAGTCCCTATGCATTCACGCAAAATTAGAAACCGGATGTGCCAATGAAGTTAGCCAAAAAAAAAAAAAAAAAAAGCCCTAGCAAGTAGCTTAACTAAATTATAGCTAATAGGCTTATCATTCTTCAATTTGTCGAGAACCTATGACCATGAAAACTTTTTTTGTGGAATTAAATAAGCACAAAACAATCACTAAAATGATAAAAAACAAAACAGAAAAAAGCATTCCCTTCAAAGTTTGATGTCCATTGACTTGAACAGATATATAACACTGAAGCAAGTTCACTCCTGATTTTCGAAAGAAAACTCAAGCTCTGCTGGCTTTTGAAGCAGCGTGGCTGTTTTCCCTTCTGGCTTCTTTGCCTTACTGATCCGCCTTCTAGTACGAACTACATTAGCAGCAAATCGTGTGGCATAAATACTTGCTCCAAAATTTGGCGAAACCCCAGCAGCCTCCGCCCATGAATTTTGCAACCTATTTTCTTCTGCGCGCTGAGATTCTTCGAGCTTCTTTTTAGCATAGCTGCGCCAAGAAGCATGTATGAAACAAGCCGCCCAATTCCTCCACTGATTTGAGTAAATTTGTACGTGTGTACGAGTTGTGCACTTTTAATCCGCCTTAACTGAGGCAACAAACTTCAAGTCATCGGCCATTAGAGCAAAGGCTTCAACTTTCGTAAGGGCTTTAACAGTTGTTGAAATGGGGAGGTAACTTGTTCGTTTTTGTGATGCTAGTTATTCAAAGAAGAAGAGAGATGAAAACTAAAATCTGGACACACTTTTTCATTAGACAAAAACTGCATATAACATACTTCAATTACTGTTTCAACAACCAGCAGACTACTTTTCCTTAATCTCAGCTAAACCACACAAAAAGCTAACAACTTCATTTCAAAAGCTGAGCCATTAAACAAAGGATTAACATTAAATTACAATACATCTTAAGCTACTGAAAGGAGAAGCACTCCCATGCAGTCCATGCAGAGCAAAAACTCTTCCAGGTTTTGCATACATTCGGCAACCAACTTCCAGCACAGCATCAACCTTCAACACTCCACCTTGGTGCTTTGGCTGGAAACACCAAGTTTTAGCCTCAAGGCTTCAAACTTGGATTTGCATAATGCCTTTGTCATGATATCTGCAACCTGGTCTTCTCCTCGGCAGTGAACTAAGTTCACTTCTCCACACCTGTCAGCCTTCCCTAACAAAGATGATATTTGATTTTAATATGCTTTGTTCGCCGTGAAGTACAGGGGTTCTTTGCCATTGCTACAACCCATTGGTTGTCACACAAAATCAAGGTAGGATCCATTTGCATTTGCTGTAAGTCATCAAGCATCTTCCTAAGCCACACAGCCTGATTCACAGCTACTGCGGCAGACACATATTTAGCTTCAGTGGATCGAGCCACTGCTTCCCCGCTTCCTTGACAGCCAACTAATAGCACCCTCATTCAGATAGAACACGTAACCAGAGGTGCTTCTTGCATCATCCAAGGATCCACCCCGACCACCTTGTTAGTTTACCCCATCAGCTTCACCTTTCGGATTTCGAACCAAATGCCTAACATGCAGTTCCTTTCACATACCTCAAAGACACGTTTGGCGCTTTGAAGTGCAATTCACTTGGGTTGCTCATAAACCTTGAGAGGTAGCTTGCTGTAAACATAAGGTCAGGTCTGGTGGTTGTATAATACAGCAGACTTCCCACAAGGCTTCTGTGTTTCCCTTCATCAACTCTCTCTGCACCATCTGTTTTACTTAACTTCAGGTTGGGAACCAGAGGGGTATTTACTAGTTTGCAATTCTCCATTCCAAACCTTGAAAGTAGCTCGGTTGCATACCTTTGTTGACAAACAAAAATCTCCCTAACACCTTGAGTTATCTCCATGCCAAGGAAGTACTTCATCAATCCCAAATCTGTCATTTCAAATTCAGTTTGCATATCCAACTTGAATTGGTCCAACTCATCAGGATTACTCCCTGTCACCAACAAGTCATCTACGTACAAAGAAACCACAGCCACTCCCTTTTCAGTTTTCCTAATGTAGAGAGTGTGTTCATTAGGACTTCTACTGTATCCAAGGCTGCATAAATGGTCATTTATTCTGTGACTGCTCTAGGTGCCTGCTTCAAGCCATATAATGCCTTCCTCAGTAGGTACACATGGTCCTCCTTTCCCTCAACCTGGTAGCCTTCGGGCTGCTCTACATACAACTCCTCTATAATCCATCCATTTAAGAATGCAGACTTGACATCCAACTGGAAAATTTTCCAGTTGAACTGAGCTGCAAGAGCCAACAAGAGCCTGATAGTGTCTTGCCTAGCAACCGGGGCAAAGGTTTCTGAAAAATTAATGCTTGGTTGCTGTGCAAAACCCTTCACCACCAACCTTGCTTTATGCTTGTAGATTGAACCATCAGGGTTGATTTTCAGTTTGAAATTCCATTTAACCTAAATGACTTTCCTTTTTTCAGGTCTAGGTACCAGTTTCCAAGTTTGATTTTTATTGATCATGCTCAATTCTTCCTGCATTGCAGCCTTCCACAACTCAGATTTTGCAGCATCAAAATAGCATCTTGGCTCCACCACTACCGTATTACACCTTTCATACACATCAGCCAAGGTCCTAGTTCCTCTCACAGCATGATCTTCTTCCTCATCTGAATCTGCCTCTTGAATCAATCCTTCTCTTCCCTCATTCTGACTTGATTCAACCTGCACATCAACTCTTTGTTCTTCCCAATTCCATACTCCACATTCATCAACCTTAATGTCCCTTATGATTACAATCCTTTTGGACTCAGGAACATACACTCTATAGGCTTTAGAGTTCTTCTTTGTGCACCTATAAATATCCCAATTTACGCCTTGTCATCCAACTTAGACCTTTTCTTGGTGGGATCATTACATAGGCTATACTTCCAAACTCTTTCAGGTTCCCTACTGTTGGCTTGATTCCAGTCCATGCCTCAATTGGTGTTTGATGTTTGACAGCCTTGGTGGGCAGCCTATTCAGCAGAAAAACTGCTGTATTGATAGCTTCTGCCTAGAACACTTTAGGAAGGCCTTTTCCAGTCATCATGCACCTAGCCATTTCCATAATGGTTCGATTTCTTCTCACGTACACCATTTTACCCTCGAGGGGTGTATGGGCCGTGAATCAACGTTGTATTCCGGCTAGGTCACAGATTAACTTGAACTCATTTGAGGTGTACTCAGTCCCATTGTCTGTCCTCACTGCCTTGATCAAGATTCCAGCTTCATTCTCCACCAGCAACTTGAATTGTTTGAACACAGCAGCCACTTCACTTTTCTGCTTCAAGAAATAGACCCAAGCCACCCTTGAAAAATCATCAATGAAGAGTACAAAATACCTGCTGCCATTTAGAGATTCTGTTTTCATAGGGCCACACACATCCGAGTGGATCAATTGCAACTTGTGACTTGCTCTCCAGGCTTGATCCAAAGGGAATGGTGGCCTTCTAAGTTTGCCAAGTTGGCAGGCTATGCACAAGGTCCTTTTCTCTTCTATTTCGGGCAGGTCTAATACCATGTCCCTTGACTTGAGTTCTTTGATTCCAGGGTAATGAAAATGTCCTAGTCTTCTATGCCACAACTCAGACTCTTCAACCTTGGTGATTAATGCTGAGTTCTCTGGTTTTTTCCAGTCTAGAGGGAAGCTTTTATCAAGCATCCTTACATTCAACAACTCCTTTCCTTCACTATCTTTTATAATGCAAGAATTGTTTTGGAAATGCAAGGTAAAATTTCTCTCTAACATTTGACCTACACTTAACAAGTTTTGTGCAATTTTAGGTACAAAAAAACATTAGAAATAACCTTCGTTCCTGCCTTAGTTTGGACTGCCACATCTCCAATCCCTCTTGCTTCTACATAGTCACCATTTCCAATCCTAACCTTGGAGCTGTATGACCTGTCTAGCCTGACAAAGTTCTCCACATTCGCTGCCATGTGGTTAGTGCATCTGCTGTCTATCAGCCAAACTTCTCCACAGGTCTGCATTGAGTAGCATGAAGCTACAAACAGCTGTTCTGATTCATTGGTCTGCTGCTATTCATCTGCACTTTGTGCTTGCTGTGGTGGCTGTGCAGCCTTGTTCCTACACACCTTCTCAATGTGGCCGAATTGTTTGCATCCCCTGCATTGAATCCCAGGCCTGAACCAGCACTTGCTGTCCGGATGTCCCTTCTTTTTGTAATGGGAACATGGTGGATAACTTCTTCCTCCACTCTGTTTTCCCCACTGTCCACCAGCCCTCTCTTTTCCTCTCTTATCCCCAGCATATCTTCTGTTACTCCCCTGCATATTCACTCCCTTTTGAGCAGCCATCATGGCACCTTCATTTGAGTCCTCCTGCCTCATCAACCTTCTTTGTTCTTGGGCCTGCAGGGCATGTACCAATTCCGTAAGGCTGATTTGGGAGAGGTCCTTTGAATCTTCTAAGGAAGATATCTTGGACTCAAATCTTTCCGGAAGGCTTACTAACACCTTTTCAACTATCATCTTGTCACTCATCTCAACTCCCAATAATCTGATTTTGTTCACCACACTCATGAGTCTATCCACATACTCCTTAACCTTCTCTACCTCCTACATTCTCAACATTTCAAACTCCCTACGCAGATTCATAACTTGCATGTTATGGGTTGTATCACTTCCCATAAATTCCTCTCTTAGTCTATCCCAAGCCTCCTTTGCAGTTTCACACGCCATTATCCTTGTAAATACAAGGTCATCTCGCCGAATGTATGTGAGAGAGCTCTTGGAGCTTTGGACATTTCCTCTTCATACATTCTCATTTGGTTTAAGGTTGGGTCTGGGCCAAGTTGGGGTGGCTGTTTCTCCTCTTCCACATACTGCCACAGCCCTTGTCCTCTTAGGTAGGCTCTCATTCTAACAGCCCAAATGTGGTACTGGTCCCCGTTGAACACTGGAGGTGAGAGACATGCAGATTGGGAAGCCATGCGTGAACTGGTTGCAGGTTTTGAAAGGCTTTGGTTTTTCTTGCGTAAGAGTGAAGTTTGATGGTGATTTGGGATGAGTTTTTTTGAGTGATCTTTTAGATGTTAGTTGATTGATGAAGCTCTGATACCATGTTCGTTTTTGTGATGCTAGTTATTCAAAGAAGAAGAGAGATGAAAACTAAAATCTGGACACACTTTTTCATTAGACAAAAACTGCATATAACATACTTCAATTCTTGTTTCAACAACCAACAGACTACTTTTCCTTAATCTCAGCTAAACCACACAAAAAGCTAACAACTTCATTACAAAAGCTGAGCCATTAAACAAAGGATTAACATTAAATTACAATACATCTTAAGCTACTGAAAGGAGAAGCACTCCCATGCAGTCCATGCAGAGCAAAAACTCTTCCAGGTTTTGCATACATTCGGCAACCAACTTCCAGCACAACATCAACCTTCAACATAACTAATTGAGGATTGAGGATTCAGAGCCCACAAGAAAACTTCTTCTCCAAGGAAATCACTATCCTTAAGATAGTGAGTGCGAACTATACCTTGTCTTGTCAATAGCTTCCCTCGCATGATGATGAGCATTTGATCTACAGGATCACCTTCCCGAATAATGTAGCTTTCCTCAGAGTAAAACACAGGCTTGAGACGGTCACACATTGTATCCAAATGTTGTTCGTCTAGTTTTTCAAACATTGGTACCTTGAATACATCCAACAAAAAAAAAAAAATTTAGTAAAAATTAGCAATACAATTCTGACTACTGCAGGAATAGTAAGCATTATGAAAGAAAGAGAACTCACTTTCTTGAGGAGGTCTAAACAGAGTTCGCCCATTATCTTCCTTCTGAGGTCCTTGTGAAGATTATTAAGCAAATTTTCTGCATCAATACCTTTGGTTTCTCGCCATACATATTGCTGGTATTTTTTCACTTGTTGGAGCTTCCTAGAGAGCTTTCGGAAGGACATCCACCGCTCTATCTCTCGCACCTTCAATCTCATTTCCTCTGATCTTACTGTTTTGGACTGTAGATATATCTATTTAACAAGAAATTGACACCATCATAGAAATTAAAATTTATATAATTGTTTTTCGTCTGAATACTTAAAGCGCATAAAAATGAATCGAATTGATAATAAATAAAAAGATATTTAGCAAATTACCTGCATATTTCCAATGAGAAAGAGAAACAACACCAAACCAAAGATGGTAATCACAATTGAAAAGACGGTTTCCTCCACAGAGCTACTTGTCTGCAGGTTCTTGTTCAAAGTGATGATATTTTGCTTGAAACAAACTGTTTTTGATTGTTAACTAAAGCTGGAAATTGGCGGCAAAAAGCAGAATTTGGAGTGGTGAAGATTGGCCTAGAAGCACTTCACCAAAGCTAGTTTGTAGGCATGCTAAAGTGATTGTTTTTTGGTGGATTCAGCACACATTAAGTTGCCTACTTTATTTCATGTTAATGTGATGTAATTTGAGTTACTAAAGATGTATTTTGATATTAAAATATGTTTTAATGTTTGGTACAACAATGACACTAATTTGTATAAACTTTGCTGTTTCTTAATGAATGCATTCAACTTAGTCTTCCACTCTCTCATTTATTCTTTCTTCTTTGTTCTCTCTCGTGCACTTAGTCTGTTTTCTAGCTCTAATAACCAACAATTGGTATCAAAGGTCCACTTGATCTTAAGGGGCCTGCAAAGCTTGCATTCGGCACTTACTTAGTCAGTTCTCATCACACCAAAACTTGTCTTCATGGCAATAAGTTCAGCCTCACTCTTACCTCCAACCTTCAATATGTGGGTTGTTAAGATGAAAGGCTTACCTAAGAGGTTACAGCTTATGGTAATATATAGAAGAAGAGAAGCAGCCGCCACAATTGGGGCCAAATCCAACCTTGAATCAAATAAGAATCCATGAAGAAGAAACTGCAAAAGCTCCAAGAGCTTTGTCTCATTTACGTGCTACTATTATGAATCAAGTCTTCATAAGGATAATGGCTTGTGAGATAGCCGAAGCTTGGGACAAGCTCAAGGAAGAATTTGAAGGGAGTAGTCAAACCCGAAATATGCAAGTCTTGAACTTAAGGAAAGAGTTTGAGACATTAAAGATGCAAGAAGTTGAAGTGGTTAAGGAGTATGTTGATAGATTAATGAATGTTGTTAGGAAGATAAGGTTGCAAGGGGAGGAGACAACTGATAAATGAATTGTAGAAAAGGTATTGGTGAGCTTATCCAAGAGGTTTGAATAAAAAATCTCCTCTTTGGAGGATTCCAAGGACATGTCTCAGATCACCTTGACTGAGCTTGTTCATGCACTTCAAGCTCAAGAATAAAGAAGGAAGTTGAGGCAAGAAGACAGTGGTGAAGCAGTATTGGTTGTCCTACATAAAAGCAAGCCAACTTAGGGAGGAAACAAGAAATATGTTGGAGATAAGAAAGGAAAGGAGAAAGCCAGCAATCAGTGGAACAAACCAGGTGGATTGGGGGGTTTTCCACCATGTTCTCACTACAAAAAGAAGAACCATGCAGAGCGTAAATGCTGGTTCAGACCAAATATTCAATGTACAGCATGTAAGCAATTTGGCCACATTGAAAAGGTCTGCAAAAACAAACCACACCAGCTAACACAACAAGCACAGATGGTTAAAGATCTGTAGCAAAATTCAAAGTCAGAGTAGCTATTTGTGGCCTCCTGCTACGCTGCTCAATTTAATGCTTAGGCTTGGCTGATTAATAGTGGGTGTACCAATCATATGACACCTGATCTGGAGAATTTTGTAAGCCTAGACTAATCATATCAGTCAAGATTAAAGGTTGGAAATGGGGTTAACGACAGAGGAGATGTGGCTGTGCATACCTTGATTGGTACAAAAATCATTACCTATGTTTTATTTGTTCTGAAATCAATCAAAACTTGCTTAGTGTAGGACAGATGCTGGAAAGAAACTACACTCTGCATTTTAAAAATCAATCTTGCACAATATTAGATAATGAGGGTAATGTGATGATGTATGTAAAAAATGTGGGAAAGAGCTTCCTAGCTGAGCTAAAAAAATCAGAATTTCAAGCCATGTCCATAAATTCAAATGACACAAACCTATGGCACAAAAGGTTTGGTCATTATCATTATGCTGGTATTAGACAAATGAAGCTAAAGAACATGGTTCACATCTTACCTGAAATAGAAAAGAAAGAGAGTTTGTGTAATGCATGCCAAGTAGGGAAGACCTACCTTTCCAACAAACTAGGCCTGAAGGGCTACTGAAAAGCTTTAATTGGTACACAATAATGTGTGTGGACCGATGTAGATCTTATCCCTAAGTTGATCCAAGTATTTTACCTTGCTTATTGATGGTTACTCAAGGATGACTTGGGTATACTTTCTAAAACAAAAAAGTGAAGCTGTTGCTGTTTTTAGAAGGTTTGAAACTCAAGTTGAAAACCAAGTGCAAGGATAAAGGCTGTGAGAAGTGACACTGGGGGTGAATATACCTCATGGGAATTTGAATCAATAGGGATGTTGGAATTTGGCACTAGTATAGCAGTCCTTACATTCCTCAACAAAATGGAGTGAGTGAAAGGAAAAATAGAACACTGATGAAGATGTCAAGATGCATGTTAACTGAAAAAAGTTTGCCAAAAGAGTTGTGGGCAGAATCTGTAAACACTAGTGTATACTTGTTGAATAGGCTTCCAACCAAGGCTTTAAAAGATCAAACTCCATTTGAAGAATGATATGGAGTCAAGCCTCAAGTGAATCATCTTAGAATCTTTGGTAGTGTCTGTTATGTCCTCATACCAGCCATCAAGAGATCCAAACTTGATGACAAAGCAAAAGCTAAAATCCTAGTTGGTTATAGCCACCAATCCAAGGCATACATAATCGATATTCTGGAGTCTAAGAAAGTGGTGATTTCTAGAGATGTGAGGGTTGATGAAAGGTCAGTTTGGAACTGGGAGCAGAAGAAAATTCAAGAATATGCAAGGCCATAGTAAAGGGAATTAGCTGCTGACCAATATGATAGAGCAGATTCGATGTAGAAGAAGAAACATTAGTTAGAAAGACCAGACCTCTTACTGAGGTTTATGGAAGATGCAATGTAGCTATGCTTGAACCATCATCCTATTCAGAGGCAGCCAAGTCAGAGACATGAAGAATTGCAATGCATGAGGAGTTGTCTATAATAGAAAAGAATGGAACACGAAAGCTTATGGATAGACTTGCTGATAGAAAAGTCATCCAAGTTAAGTGGATCTTCAAGAGAAAATTGAATCCTGATGGTTCAGTTTTAAATCACAAAGCAAGACTTGTTGTCAAAGGTTTTGCACAACAACATGGTGTTGACTTTCAAGACACATTTGCACTTGTTGCTAGACATGACACAATTCGGTTAATCCTTGCATTGGTAGCCTAATTCAAGTGGAAAATTTTCGAAATGGATGTCAAGTCAGCTTTCTTAAATGGTTGGCTTGATGAAGAAATTTATGTTGAGCAGCTTGAGGGACACGAAGTTAGAGGGAAAGAAGATAAAGTTTAGTTGCTGAAGAAGGCTTTATATGGCCTAAAACAGGCTCGAAGGGCTTGATACATCAGAATTAATGAATACCTAGTCAGCCTAGCATATGCAAGAAATCCAAATGAGCATACTTTGTATGTAAAGAAGTTTAATGAAGATGTGATCATGGTTTCCTTGTATGTAGATGATTTGCTGGTGACAAGAAACAATTCCATTTAGGTTGAAGAGTTTAAAAGGGCAATGCACAAAGAGTTTGAGATGACTAACTTGGGAGAGATGACTTACTTTCTTGGAATGGAAATATATCAATCTCAAGATGGCATTTTCATATTTCAAAAGAAATATGTCAATGAGATGTTAAGGAAGTTTGGTATAGATGGATGTAAATCAGTTGGCACACCTTTGGTGCAAAACCAAAGGTTGTGTAAAAGGGATGGAGTAGCCCTGGTGGATGAAACAAAGTATAGAAGTCTGGTTGGGAGTTTGTTGTATTTGATAGCAACAAGACCTGATCTAATGTTTGCCACTAGTCTCCTATCTAGATTTATGAGCAAACCAAGTGAGGAGCATTTTAAAGCAGCCAAGAGAGTGTTGAGGTTTATCAGAGGGATAATGGATCATGGAATCTGGTTCAGGAAGTTTGAAAACTTTAGATTGGTGGGCTATGCAGATAGTGATTGGGGTGGTTCTTGTGATGATATGCGAAACAGATCTAGATATGTTTTCTTGATGAATTGTGGAGTTTTTTGTTGGTCTTCCAAGAAGCAAGAAATAGTGGCTCAATCCAACTACAGAAACTGAATACATATCAGCTACTACTGCAGAAATCAAGTCATAAGGTTGAGGAATATGCTGAATGATTTAGGAGGTGAAACAATATGAGTCTTGAATTTTTTTTGTGATAATCAATCGGCTGTAGCTATGACAAAGAATCCAGTCATGCATGGTTGAACTAAACACATAAAAATTAAGTTTCAAATAGTGAGAGAGGCTAAGCAATGCAAGGAAATCAGATTGGCTCATTGCAGGAGAAGATCAGTTGGCAGATATCTTTACAAAGGCTCTATGCAAGTCCAAGTTTGAAGGTCTTAAGCTTAAACTTGGTGTCTCAAGCAAAAATATCAAGGATGAGTGTTCAAAGTGATGATATTTTGCTTGAAACAAACTGTTTTTGATTGTTAACTGAAGCTGGAAATTGGTGACAAAAAGAAGAATTTGGACTGGTGAAGATTCACCTAGGAGCAGTTCACCAAAGCTGATTTGTAGGCATGCTGAAGTGATTGTTTTTTGGTGGATTCAGCACACATTAAGCTGCCTACTTTATTTCATGTTAATGTGATGAAATTTGAGTTTCTAAAGATGTATTTTGATATTAAAATATGTTTTAATGTTAGGTACAACAGTGACACTAAGTTGTATAAACTTTGTTGTTTCTTAATGAATGCATTCAACTTAGTCTTCCACTCACTCTTCTCTTCTTTCTTCTTTGGTCTCTCCCGTGCACTTAGTCTATGTTCCAACTCCAATAACCAACAATTCTAACCAAAACAACTACACACAAGAAATTAAATTCAATTTTTAACAAACTTGACATTCAATATATGTTTATTGACTCCACTTAGAATTCATTATGAAACCTCTCACTTTAAATTACTTTTCACACTAAAGAGCAAGATCACTAGAACTCACTCCATTCAGTCATTCACCACAAATAGAACTCAGGTTATGCCTACTTGTGAACCATTATACTTCAAATTTGCCCTTCTTAAAAGGAACATCAGCTCTCACAATTTCATCTATTAGTTGTTTCAAAATTGACAATCTTTACTTTCAAAGATATGATATCCTAAGTCATAACCATCTGATAACTATTCCATTCCCAACATCCACTAAACCCGTTATCCCACTAGATTATTTCCCATGTAATCATATTTTCAGGAATGATTATTTTTGAAGTACTTATTATATAATATACGAACCTTAGATTTTGCAAGCCCCATCGAAAACAAAGTAAAAAATTTTGTAGAAAATTCCTTGCATTCACGATGCTAGTCTCAAGAGCATAACTGTATATTCCGAAGTCATAAGTAATTGCATGTAGAGCAAAACTCATTTAGAAATTTGTAGTCTCCTAAATTGTCATCAAAGTTAAAAGAACTATGACCACATCCAAAATAATCTACATAGGCCACCTTCCAGCATGCAGGCTCTTTTTCTATGGCCAAAAAGTACCACTAGTCTCCAAATACCTAATAGACTAGCATGTAAGCTAACTTTGATCAGCTAATGTGTTAGAAACAAGCAAGTTAGTTAAGCTTAAAATTGAGAATGATCATAACCTTCCATGCCACAACTTCATCCAATGAAGTATCAATAGTTGTTGATGGATTTTTTAACTGGAGAATACTAAGGAAAGAGAGTTAAGAGAAGGTTATTACTAATTGTGTTAAAAAAGCTTTAGTTGTATTACATCAAGCAACCAATTTAAAAGCCAAAAGGCCACTGTTACAATCACTCTTAGCAGGATCTTTTTACACAAATTCAAACTTAACCATACACAATTACCTAATACAAGTACATTACACTTAAACCAAGCCATAATAGTCAGTTGGATACACCTAAAAACATCGCATTATAATTCAAAATTCTAACAACGCTAGCATTCAAATTCAACCCTAGCACACTTCAAATTTGGCTTCAAAAACCTATAGGCCTGCAGCCTATCTTCATGTTTTCAATAAAATATCACTACCATCAACTCTCTTCCTTGATGTTTTGCTGGAAACACCAAGCTTCAGCCTAAGTTCTTCAAATTTGGACTTGCTTAGAGCCTTAGTCATGATAACAACTTGGTCCTCCCCTTTGCAGTGAGCTAAGTTAACTTCTCCAATCAGTTCAACCTCCCTACAACATGATATTTGATCTTAATGTGTTTAGTTTGACCATGAAGGATAGGGTTCTTTGCTATTGCAATAGCTGACATGTTGTCACAATAGATTGCAGTAGGATCACTTTGGTTTACCCTCAAATCACACAAAATTTTTTCTCAACCAAATGGCCTGGTTTACAGTAGTTGTGGCAGAAATATGTTCTGCATCAACAGTAGATTGGGCTATTTTCTCTTGCTTCTTGGAAAGCTAGCTGAAAACACCATAATTCACAAAGAAAACACACCCTGAAATGCTCTTCATATCATCAACTGAGCTATCCCAATCACTGTCTAAATAACCAATCAAACTGAATTTTTCAACCCTTCTGAACCAGGTTTGCAACTCAGAAGTGCCCTTTACATATCTTAACACTCTCTTAGCAGCTTTGTAATGAACTTCACTAGGCTTACTCATAAATCTGGACAGTAGGCTAACATAATACCTCAGATCAAACTTGGTTGTTGTTAAGTATAGCATGCAATCCATCAAGCCTCTGTATACAGCTTCATCAACCAATCCATTGTCATCTTCTTTGCTTAGTTTCTGGCTTGGAATCAGGGGAATGTCAACTGGTTTGCAATTCTCCATGCCAAATTTTTTCAACACCTCAATTGCATACTTCCTTTGACATACGAAAATGTCACTTGAGCTTTGTTGTATCTCCATACCAAGGAAGTAGCTCATCTCTCCCAAGTCATCATGTCAAACTCCTTCTGCATTTCTTCTTTAAATTCCATCAGTTGATTGTGGTTGCTTCCAGTGACCAAGAGGTCGTCAACATAAAGGGAAACAATCATGAATTCACTATTTTGTTCCCTTACATAGAGAGTGTGCATGTTTGGACTCCTAGCATTACCCAAATTGCATAAATGGTCATTAATTCTGTTGTACCAGGCTCTAAGGGCCTGTTTTAGACCATACAAGGTCTTCTTTAACAAATAAACCTTCTCTTCTTTACCCTTGACTTCATATCCCTTGGTTGCTCAATGTAAATTTCCTCATCAAGCCATCCATTGAGAAAAGCAGATTTCACATCAAGTTTGAAGATTTTCCACTTGAATTGAGTTGCCAATGCAAGAAGAAGTCAGATGGTGTCATGTCTTGCTACAGGGGCAAAAGTTTTTGAAAAATCTACCCCAAATTGCTGTGCAAAGCCCTTCACAATAAGCCTTGCTTTATACTTGTTTACTGACCCATCAGGGTTCAATTTCCTCTTAAAAATCCACTTGACCTAAATCACTTTCCTCTCTATAGGCCTATCAACCAGCTTCCAAGTTCCATTCCTTTCTATTAAGGAAAACTCCTCCTTCATTACAGCTCTCCAAGCTTCGGATTTGATACCCTCATTGTAGCTTGTTGGTTCTAACTCAGCTACATTGCACCTCTCATAAATTTCAGATAATGGCCTTGTACCTCTGATTAGAGCTTCATCAATTTTGTTTGAATCCAGCTCTTCATTCTGGTTTCTAGAACTTCTATCTTGCTGGAGACTTGACTTGACTTTAACTTGGTTGCTTTCCCAATTCCAAAAAGCATGCTTATCTACTTTTACATCTCAGCTAACCACAATCTTGTAACTTGTTGGATTATAAATCCTATAAGCCTTTGATTGACTGTTGTACCCAATCAAGATGCCCACTTTTGCCTTCTCATCTAACTTGTTCCTTTTGTTGGCTGGTACATCGACATAGCATACACTTCCAAGCACTTTTAAGTGATCAACTTTTGGCTTGACACCATACTAGGTCTCATACGATGTCTTGTCCTCAAGTGCCTTAGTTGGAATTGTATTTAGGAGATATATTCCAGTATTGACAGCCTCAGCCCAAAAAGTTTTAGGCAAATTTTTCTTAACCATCATGCATCTAGCCATCTCCATCACTGTCTTGTTTTTTCTCTCACTAACTCCATTTTGCTATGGAGTGTATAGACTACTAAATTGATGCTTTATTCCAACTCCCCTGCACACTTCTTCAAACTCATTTGAGATATACTCAATTCCATTATCACTCCTTACTGATTTTAGTGTCAAACCTGATTGATTTTTGACCAGCAACTTAAACCTCTTGAATACAGTAGTAACCTTCACTCTTTTGGTTCAAGAAATACACCCAAGTCATCTTGGAAAAATCGTCTATAAAGAGAATGAAGTATCTACTCTCATTTAAGGAAGCATACTGCATTAGACCACACACATCAGTGTGTACAAGCTATAGCTTCTCACTTGCTCTCCGTGCTTTGTTTGCTAGAAATGGAGGCCCACTTAACTTCCC
This sequence comes from Pistacia integerrima, assembly GCA_026225825.1. Lineage (NCBI taxonomy): Eukaryota > Viridiplantae > Streptophyta > Magnoliopsida > Sapindales > Anacardiaceae > Pistacia > Pistacia integerrima. Next base: position 43,875,110 of record CM047749.1, read on the forward strand.
AATTTGACAGATATTACACAAGCCTTCTCTTTGGTCTATTTTGAGCATGCTTGGAGAAGATTCTTAAGCCTAAGTTCCTTAAGAGTATGGTAGTGAAAGTGTCCAAACCTCCTATGCCACAGCTCTAAATCATCTATGTTAGCTGTATGTTTTTGAAAAATAGTCTTCCCCCACTCTACTAGGAAGCTTTTTCCTTGCATGCTAACTCTCATTAACTTACTCCCATCACATTCTATAATGACACATGTTGAGTTTTTAAAATGCAGAGAGTAATTCCTCTCAAGCATTTGTCCCTAACTTCGTTTCAGGAACAAATAAAACATCAGATATATATTTGGCACCTAACTTCGTTTGGACAACAACTTCTCCCTTGCCTTTCACCTCTAGTAGCTCACCATTTCCCACCTTCACTTTGGATTGATAACTCTTATCCAAGTTCACAAAATGACCAAGGTTTGGAGTCATATTGTTGGTGCAGCCACTATCAATCAACCACACATCAGGGCTGCTGGCAATCATGCAACTTGAACTACAAAAAGTTGCTTTGTTTATTGAGTCTGCCGTGTGTTTTCCACTGCTTGTGATTGCTAGTCTTGTTGGTTCCCCTTGTTCTTACATACTCTCTCAATGTGCCCAAATTGCTTGCAAGACTTACATTGTATGCTAGGCCTAAACCAACACCTGTTTTCGGAGTGATTTTTCTTCTTGCAACATGGAGCAAAGATTCTTATTCCGACATGTTTCCCTCCTTGGTTGTTGGCTTTCTCCTTTCCCTTCTTCTCTCCAATATACCTTTTGTTTCCTCCTTGGAAAACTCTTCCTTTTAGGCTTGCTATCATGGCCCCTTCACTTGAGTCTTCCTCCTCAAAAACCTCCTTTGCTCTTGTGCTTGAAGGGAATGCACAAGTTCTACTAAACTGATCTAGGACAGGTCTTTGGAGTCTTCAAGTGAGGAGATCTTTGCCTCAAACCTCTCAGGCAGGCTAATTAGAACCTTCTCCACAATTCTATGATCCTCACTAAGTAGCTTAATCTTATTCACCACATTCATGAGTCTATCCACATACTTCTTAACATTTTCAGTTTCTTGCATTTTGAGCATTTCAAACTCTCTTCTCAAATTTAAGACCTACATGTTTCTAGTTTGGCTACTTCTTCTAAACTTCTCCTTGAGCTTATCCCAAGCTTCTTTAAGAGTATCACATGCCACAATCCTAGAGAAAACTTGATCGGTTACTGCTGAATGGATGCAAGACAATGCTCTTGAAGCCTTGGCTAACTCTTGTTCATGAATCCTTATCTGATTCAGTGTTGGGGTTTGCTCCAAGCTGTGGGTCTTGTTTCTCTTCCTCCATATACTGCCATAAGGCATGACCTCTCAAATAAGTCTTCATTTTGACATCCCAAACATGGAACTGCTCACCATTGAAGATGGGTGGAGAAAGAGGAGTTGGGTTTGTTGCCATGGAGAAGACTTTTAATGGAGTCGTGGTGAGTTATGGTGTTGTGTTTTTGGCCCTGAGAATCATGGTTGCTCTGATACCAAATGATGGTTTTTTTTAACTGGAGAATACTAAGGAAAGAGAGTTGAGAGAAGGTTATTACTAATTGTATTAAAAAAGCTTTAGTTGTATTACATCAAACAGCCAATTTAAAAGCCAAAATGCCACTGTTACAACCACTCTTAGTAGGATATTTTTACACAAATTTAAACCTAGCCATACACAATTACCTAATACAAGTACATTACACTTAAACCAAACCATAACAGTTGGCTGTATACACCTAAAAACATCACATTATAATTCAAAAGTCTAACAGCTCCAGCATTCAAATTCAGCCCAGTACACTTCAAATTTGGCTCCAAAAACCTGCAGACGTGCAACCTATCTTCATGTTTTCAGTAAAACATCACTGCCATCAATAATAGTACAAGTCAGTTAAACTAATAAATTTGATTACAACTTAAATGCAACGATCAAGCAATGTGTCTGCCCTTTCTTTATTACTACGTCCTTATCCCCTGTTAATGCAAAAAAAAATTCTAGAAATTTCATCTGTTTCTAGCAACAATTTCCCTTTCTTTCTTTGTGAACTTTGTATGCATTTCTAGGCTGAAATTACAGACAAAATTGATCCTTTACTTGCTATGATAGGAGAAACAGCGAAGTCTTAGCCATGTCAACTTAAGCTATACAATCAACACATCTTAGCCAATATCAAATTCAATAGCAATATTGAAAGCCAACCTAGAAGACATATTTGATTTTCTAATTATTATAAACCCTTTATACAAGTTTAAATAGGCTTTCAAGGCTTCATGTGTAAAATAGAGAGAACTAATGATATACTAGCTATTGGCTAAGAATTGATAAAGGGATTCAGTGAAGCTTAATCTAGAGCTCATTGTGAAAAAAGGAGTCTTCTGACTCCTAGGATTCAGTTAATTAAATATCTGATAATTGGACGGCGCCAGCAAGTTGATGATGAACTGCAGCAAGCTCATTATGAAAATCGCTCAAACTTGTTTAGAATTCCTCAATGACTTGTTTGGTTTTTCTCTTTTGCCTTGTATAGAAAATTATGTTTGTCATCTGTACAGCTAATTTACTACTTATAAGGTGATGAGTACATAACTACAGATGTCTTCTTGTAGTTTTTTGATAAAGAGTATAAATGGAAAAACAAACCTCAGACTCGATTGAGTTGAGTAAATAACAACAAAACCCTTATCCCAATTTAAAATTTCTCTCCCGCAAGATTTTCAGTGAAAAGTTCTACCTTCTATATTCTATTCTCTTTTGAAGTCTAACAATGTGCATGGTTGAGAGCTTCGTTTGACACATTATTACTATCCTATCCTATTCACTATCCTATCCTAAAAATCCAATGTATTTGTTTTAATATTTTCAAAATCTAATTTTATTATGTTCAACTCAAAATATTTAAATTATTTTTAACTCTTTAGATTTATTAATTTAACTAAACACCCTCAATAATAAAAGTTTATAAATTGACCAAAACACCCTCACCCACCCACATATTGCCGGTAGCCGACCACATTGTATTCTATTATATAATGCCGTACAAAATGTTTTATGATGTTTGGTAGAACATTACACTGTGTTATTCTTTTATTATGTTATGTTTGGTAACAAAAAAATCATTTTGTTAAAAACTAATATATATATATATAATTCATAAATATTAAAATGAACAGATAGTTACAAGATGAATCATGAAAATTAAATAAAAGAAATTTAATTTACATGACTTGCAAGCATATAAAGAAGAAGATTAGAAGGAGCTTTGACCCAGGTAGTTTCAGCAAGTTTGGCCGAATTCGATCTAGCTTTTGTAAAGAAAGGATACATTCGAGTAATCCTTGGCACATTTTGGACAATAACAAAAACTTTCAACAAATTCATCACATTTGGAAGTTTCGATCCGCTAATGACAGTTAAAATCACCACCTGGAGAGAGTTGAGCGAGTTCAGAGTCATAACCGATATCAAATATTATATATTTAGCTATGAGAATAAATATTTAAATCCGAAAACTTACCGTGGGAGTGGAAGAATGAAGATAAGATCAATTGGAAGCATCAAATATTTCCTTGCAGTTCCCTGTGGGTAATCATTTGAATTAACTCTTTGATATATAAAAAAAGGAGCGAAAGAGTGAGGACGCAGTTCCAAAACAATATAAAACACATGAAAGACATCAAAGAAGGAACGTAGAGCAATAGCCACGATCATCAACTTCTTGTCCAATCCAAGGAACTTTTTATCATCATCATCGAGCGTAGAAGAACAAAGGATCTAATGCAATTCCAATCACACACAAACCCATTAAAATCCAATTCCATAAAGGGTCACTATCATTCACATAAAGGAAGACTCTCGGCCGTAGGTTTCTGTAACGAGAGTTTTGTGTCTCTCCAGTGCCTAAAATCTCTTCAGTTTCACGATACGGTCGGAAATCTACGAATAGTGAGTTAGTTTCCATTTCTGAGATGCTGTATCACGTTTCAAAGACCAAGACTACGTTGGCTGAAAGAGGATATCTAGCTAACATACAAAGACCAAGACTACGTTGACTGAAATAATATCTAAATCTTTATGCATGCTTATAACTCAGATGCCACGCAATGGAGAAACCTGAGAAGAAACTGAAAGAAATCGAAAAATGAAGAGAAAGGGAATTCAATATTATTGAATCTTGAGAAAAAGTGATGAGATTACAATGTTAGGGATTTATATATACAGAGCTTCGAAAGAGAGAGTAAAGACGTAAAAGAGTAAAGGAGGGAGCTTATGAAATGAAGAAGACAACAGCTCTTAACAATTCCAAAAGGACACCGTTGCTTGTTAGTGACATATGAGAAATTACAATCAGCTCCTCTAACTTTGATCATTTGCACTTTTCAGCCTTTCACCAACATTCCCCCTCAAACTCAACTACACTAGTTTGAACTCTGTGATCAATCACCAACATTCCCTGTAGCAACAATTATCCTTAGGAAACTTTGCCTGAATTGATGCATCTCCCTGTAAACGAAACTATCCTCAGGTAATTTCAATTGAACTAAAAAAAATTAAAACTGCACTCTACATCTGACTAGTGCACTACACAACTCTTCACAAGGCTACTGCACTCTGCATCTGACTAGTGCACTACACTACTCTTCACAAGGCTGCCTTGTAAATCACTGCTCAGAAACAATTTAGAGAACCCAAAAAACTGCATCTGCCTTGTAAATCACTACTCAGAAACAATTCAAAGAACCAAAAAAAAAAAAAAAAAAAACGCATCTGCAGAACACTTCTTCAAAACGTAAAGCTGCATAACACCATAACTCTTCACAAGGCTGCATAACACCATAACTCAACCAATTGCATAATTGCCAAACACTCAAACTCCCAAATCTGCATAATACCATAGCTCAACCAACTGCATAATTGCCAAACACTCAAACTCCCAAATCTGCATAATATCAGAACTCAACCAACTGCATAATTGCCATCAGCTATTTACAAGCTGACATAAACTGCATCAGCTCAAGTTTTCTCAACACTCCACATACTACAATATTAACCAAATTGAAACTGCTGCAGAATCTGTTTCAACAGACAAAACAACCACAAACTGCAAACTGCATATCCTGTTTTCTCAACTCTTCCCCGTATCACCTCCAAAGAAAAAAAACCATTGCGATAACCACTGAAGCCCTCGAAACTCAACTACAACTATCATCAGTAGAACCAGCTGCATCATTTCAGTACCAAAAAAAACTTCAGAACAGATCAATAGTTCAAAAAAAAAACTTCAGTAAAGATCAGCGTTCTCAAGAAACCTTTGCTTCAGTAACTGTGAGTTTATGTTTAAGTTCTTGAAATTGGGAAATAGAGAGAGCCTTAGTTAGAACGTCCGCAATTTGTAACTTAGACGGGACATACTGTACAGTAGGGGTGAGCACAGGTAGCGGGTAGAAGCCGAAGGGTAACAAGAAGGCAAGAAGGCCAAGGAAGCAGGAACCTACCTAAGCTACACTGTGCGGGTAGGTTCCGGTTCCAATTTTTTGGAACCGCTACTGTGCGGTTCTGGTTTCGGTTCTTGCATGTGGAGGAACCGAAACCGAAACCTGTAAAAAGGGTACCCTGTTTGGAACCTGTTTTGGAACCTATTTGGAACCTGTTTTAGAACCTGTTTGGAACCTATTTTTAGAACCTGTTTAGAACCTATTTGGAACCTGGACTATAATGAAATATTTGTGAAATGTAAATAATGGGGGAGTTTCTATTATTTTACATATAAAAAAATTTAAAATTGAAAAAGTTAAATTTTTAGAATAACCTAATTAAATAAATATATGAATACAATTATATTTATTACATATAAATTACACCATATTAAAAGCTTTAATATATTATAATACATTAATATTAAAGTTTTGATCAATTAAGTGAATAATTGAAATTATGATCAAATTAAAAGTGTTTTACATTTTTAACGTTATTAAAAGAATTATTTTTGAATAAAATAATATATTTGATTGAGTAATAATATATTTAGTTATTTACTTCAATTATCAAGTTCTAAGTATATCTATAATAAATTAGTAATTAATTAATTATATATGATAAATTGATAAACATTAATAAATTTAATTACTAGTTAAATATCATACTTAATCAATTATAACATTACATTATAGTTAAATGATTACTTAATTAATTATAATTTTATAACATTACTTAATTGATTTATAGTATAATTAATTATAGCATTACATTAATTGATTACTACTTAATTAATTGAACTTATAAGTTATAACATAATTAAATAGTTAATTAATTGACTTATAATTAGAAATTTAATTAATTATAGCATTACGTTATAGATTTATAGTATAATTACTTAATCAATTATAAAATTTTATTATAAACATTAGTACAAACTTAATTAAATGATTAAAATTTTAATTAATTATAATATTACATTAAAAATTTATAGTATGATTACTTAATAATTAATTCACTATAACATTATATTATAATATGATTATATAATTAATTATAACATTACATAATTAAATAATTACTTAATTGATTATGTCATTATATTATAAATATTAATAATTGCTAATTTACTACATAAACATTAGCACAATACTTAATTAAATGATAAGAAATTTAATTAATTATAACATTACCTTATAAAAATTTCATTATAAACATTAATTAAACATTACATTATAGTTAAATAATTACTCAATTAAATTATAATATTATTATATTACATGATCACTTACTTAATTATAGCATTACATAGTTAAATGATTACATAATTACTTAATTAGTTATGAATTTATAACATTACATTATAAACATTAGTAATTTAGTAATTTACTATATTATTACATTACTTAATTAAACGATTAAAAATTTAATTAATTATAACATTACCTTATATATTTATAATATAATTACTTAATCAATTATAACATTCCATTATAAACATTAGTATATTAATCAAATGATTTGAAATTTAATTAATTATAATATTAAATTATAGATTTATAGTATGATTACTTAATTCATTATAACATTACATTATACTATTATAGTATGATCATATAATTAATATAACATTACATAATTAAATGATTACTTAATTGATTATGAGTTATGATATTATGTTTTAAACATTAGTAATTACTAATTTATTACATAAACATTAGCACAATACTTAATTAAATGATAAGAAATTTAATTAATTATAACATTACTTTATAAACATTAATTAAGCATTACATTATAATTAAATAATTACTCAATTAAATTATAATATTATTATATTACATTATATATTATGATCACTTACTTAATTATAGTATTACATAGTTAAATGATTACATAATTACATAATTAGTTATGAATTTATAACATTACATTATAAACATTAGTAATTTAGTAATTTACTATATTATTACATTACTTAATTAAACGATTAAAAATTTAATTAATTATAACATTACCTTATATATTTATAATATGATTACTTAATCAATTATAACATTTCATTATAAACGTTAGTATATTAATCAAATTATTTGAAATTTAATTAATTATAATATTAAATTATAGATTTATAGTATGATTACTTAATTCATTATAACATTACATTATACTATTATAGTATGATCATATAATTAATATAACATTACATAATTAAATGATTACTTAATTGATTATGAGTTATGATATTATGTTTTAAACATTAGTAATTACTAATTTACTATATAAACATTAGCACACTATTTAATTAAATGATAAGAAATTTAATTAATTATAATATTACTTTATAAACATTAATTAAGCATTACATTATAGTTAAATAATTACTCAATTAAATTATAATATTATTATATTACATTATATATTATGATCACTTACTTAATTATAGTATTACATAGTTAAATGATTACATAATTACATAATTAGTTATAAATTTATAACTTTACATTATAAACATTACTAATTTACTAATTTACTAATTTATTACATTACTTAATTAAACGATTAAAAATTTAATTAATTATAACATTACCTTATATATTTATAATATGATTACTTAATCAATTATAACATTTCATTATAAACGTTAGTATATTAATCAAATGATTTGAAATTTAATTAATTATAATATTAAATTATAGATTTATAGTATGATTACTTAATTCATTATAACATTACATTATACTATTATAGTATGATCATATAATTAATATAACATTACATAATTAAATGATTACTTAATTGATTATGAGTTATGATATTATGTTTTAAACATTAGTAATTACTAATTTACTACATAAACATTAGCACAATACTTAATTAAATGATAAGAAATTTAATTAATGATAACATTACCTTATAAACATTAATTAAGCATTACATTATAGTTAAATAATTGCTCAATTAAATTATAATATTATTATATTACATTATATATTATGATCACTTACTTAATTATAGCATTATATAGTTAAATGATTACATAATTACATAATTAGTTATGAATTTATAACATTACATTATAAACATTAGTAATTTACTATACTATTACATTACTTAATTAAACGATTTAAAAATTTAATTAATTATAACATTACTTTATATATTTGTAATATGATTATTTAATCAATTATAATATTCCATTATAAACATTAGTATATTAAATAAATGATTTAAAATTTAATTAATTATAATATTAAATTATAGATTTATAGTATGATTACTTAATTCATTATAACATTACATTGTACTATTATAGTATAATCATATAATTAATATAACATTACATAATTAAATGATTACTTAATTGATTATGACATTATATTATAAACATTAGTAATTTACTAATTTGCACAATACTTAATCAAATTATTATAACATTATATTATAAATTTATGGTATGATTATTTAATTAATTATAACATTCTATTATAAACAATATTACAATACTTAATTAAATGATTAACAATTCAAGTGTTGCTTAGAGATTACAGATTATGAGCTACATTGGACACAAATGAATGAATAATGAAAATTTGTTTGGGGTGTATTTGTAAACTTATAAGGTGTTTTTGTTATTTTTTAAACTAATAGAGGGGTAATTGATTTTTTACAGGGTACCTGAAAGGAAAGGAACCGAACCTGCATTTTAGGTTCCGGTTCCTTGAATTGAAAAACCTGCACTGTGGCTGGTTCCGGCGGTTCCTTTTTTTGGGAACTCGATCAGACGTTATGCGGTTCGGGTTCCCCCGAAAAATGTAGGGTACCCAGAACCGCTCACCCCTACTGTACAGTGAGCTTTTTGGCTAACACTTGATCTCGTATGTAATGAGTATCAATCTAATGTGCTTAGTACGCGCATGAAAAACTGGATTAGCAGCTAGTGCACCAGCACTAATATTATCACATCAAATGATAGGGGAAGAGTTCAACTGCATACCCAATTCGGAAAACAAACTATCCAGCCAAGCTAACTCAGTGGCTGTTTGAGCTAATGCTCTATATTTAGCCTCTGTAGATGAGAGAGCAACCACCCTTTGTTTTCTAGAACTCCATTGGATCAAGTTGGGGCCTAGATAGATGCAATAGCCACTTGTGGATCTCCTATCATCTAGATTACTACCCCAATCTGCATCAGCATAGCTTTCAATACACAGAGAGGCTATGGTTTGAAGAGAAGACCATGAAATTGCGTCCCTTTTGATGTATCTTAACACTCGCTTACAAGCTTGCCACTGAAACTCAGTTGGAGCCTGAAGAAACTGACTCAATTTGTTCACAGTGAAGCTAATATCTGGCCTGGTCAATGTCAAGTATTGAAGAGCCCCAATGGTGCTTCTATATAGACTAGGGTTCTGAAATAACTCACTGTCCGCAGTGAAGAGTTTAACACCAGCAATCATTGGAGTAGGACAAGAATGTGCATCCTGTATCTTGGTTTTGGCAAGTAAATCTGAGACATACTTTGTCTGCTTTAAATGTATGCCTTCATCAGTTTGAGTGGCTTCTAAACCAAGGAAATAGGTGACAGAACCCAAAGTTTTCAAAGCAAACTGGTTGTTCAGGTCTTTAACCAGCTGAAGTATAGCAGATTTATTGGAGCCAGTGAGTAGTATATCATCTACGTAGATGAGTACATACAATACTTGTCCATAATCTTTGAGAATAAACGAGCTTGAATCTCGAAATCGAATCAGAATCCTTTATCAAGCAACGCTTGTTTGAGTTTATCAAACCAAGCAAGTGGTGCTTGCTTGAGTCCATAAAGTGCCTTATTGAGTTTACACACATGAGAAGGATATTCAACACTTTCAAACCCTTCAGGCTGCCTCATATAAACTGTTTCACTTAAAGTACCATTCAAGAAGGCATTGTTGACATCTATTTGCTGTATATCCCAGCCATAGGTGACAGCAAGAGTGAAAACAATTCTGATTGTACAGGGCTTAATAACAGGGCTAAATGTCTCAAAATAATCTAACCTCAGAGTCTGTTGGTAACCCTTTGCAACTAACCTAGCCTTATACTTTTGAAGAGTTCCATCAGCATGAAACTTTGTTCTAAAGACCCATTTGTTGCCCACTACATTCATATCAGCTTCTTTTGGAATAAGAGTCCAAGTACCATTCTTTATGAGAGCATTAAACTCATCTTGCATTGCATTCTTCCATTCAGCAATATTAAATGCTTCAGAAACAGAATTGGGTTCAAGATAGACAGGTTTGGATATAGTTAAGGCAGTGAACTCATCTAGTAGTACACTTGTCAAGTCAGCAGTTGCAGAGACTATTGTGAGGGAATTAGGTTCAGACTGAACAGGTTTGAAAATAGTTAAGGCAGTAGTAGTGGTTGATGGGAGCAGCAGCTTTAGATCTGGTTGTCATTGGGTGAATATTTGTGGCTAGTGGTGGGGTGGAATGAAGCTGAATATTTGTGTTAGTGACTGAAGTGGTAGGCAAACAAAGGTTAGATGATGTGCAGGGCTGTGAAGGTGTTAAATCAATAGCAAGTGAGCAAGTAGGCAAGATATCTTTCATGGGGTGAGATGATAATGCAGATGGCTGGAGTGAAGGTTTTGTTGATGCAGATAGAAGATAACCAGTAAGATCAATTTCCAGAGAACATAGTGATTGGGTTGAACTAGTATTTGGGACTGGTTGTAAAGGAGAAAAAGATGTCTGACTGGTACTAGGTGGGAAGGAGTGTTTTTGTGAGATGGTTTGTGTTTGTGACCTGGTTTGGGATACAGTAGGTAATTTGTCAGAAAAATCAGAGTTGTTATGACAATTGTTTGCTGGATTTGAATGGGAAGCAAGATTATGCAGATTATTATTGACAGAATAAGGCTGATGCTGCACAGTAGAATTACCACCTGCAGGACAAATGTTGCTCGAAGGGAGTTCTTTGCTAGTAGGATTAGTTGTTGAGGACACAACACTATAAGGGAAACTAGACACTAAATGAGTAGAATCTGTAGACTGACTTGCAGAATCAGGAGAAAAACACAACTCTTTAGAGAAGGGAAATTCTAACTCATTAAACTGAACATTAGGAGTAATAAATATTTTTCCTTCAGAATTGTAACATTTATAGCCTTTGTGAATCAGACTATACCTTAAAAATACACATTTGGAAGAGTGAAAACTGAACTTATGTTTGTTGTAATCCCTCAAGTAAGGAAAACAGGTGTAGCCAAAGACTTTAAGAGAAGAATAAACAGGTGTTCTATGAAATAGGACTTGGTAAGGTGAGCTAAAGTTCAGGACAGAAGTAGGCATTCTGTTTATAAGAAAAAAAGTTGTGTCAAATGCAAGCCACCAAAAATGCAAAGGCATGGATGCATGAGCTAATAGTGTAAGACCTGTCTCAACAATGTGTCTGTGTTTTCTTTCACTTCTCCTATTTTGTTGATGAACATATGCACATGAGTGCCTAAATTGTATTCCTACGGTTGTAAGATAAGGAATCAGCCCCTTATATTCTACCCCTTGGTCAGATTGCAAAGTTAGAAGTTTACAACTGAATTGTCGTTCAACAAGATGGTGAAACTTGATGAACACAGACTGAACATCTGCCTTGGTTCGTAAGGGAAACATCCAAGTATACCTACTATAGTCATCTATAAAGTGAATGTAGTATCTATACCCTTCTAGAGAAATAGTTGGAGCTAGTCCCCAAATTAATGTCACTATGGACAAGTTCTAATGGTTTGGTTGCTCTAGACTGTGACATAGGAAAGTGATTCTTGTGAAGTTTGCCTAGTTTACAAGCATCACAGAAAGGTAAAGATGCTGTGGAAACTATTTCAGTGGTGTCTTTGTGTAGATAGGTCATAATTTTCTAAAGTGCATCAGTATTAGGATGGCCTAACCTATTGTGCCAAAGAGACATCTTGTTTTCTTTGGCATTGCCAACCTGAAGTGCAAATGATGGATCTCCTCCATGATGATTATAGTTTGTATAGTTATTAATAGAATGATCATGATTCAACCATGGTTTGTTGGTGACAACATTTGATTCACAACAAGTAACATTAGATAACTGAGTATTAGAATCATGGTGAGAGGATAGCAGTGAAGAAGTTTTATTATTTTGAAAGGAAGTACAATCATTCAGATTAGAAGAAACTGAGAAACAATTATTTTGACCATTCTTGTTAGAACAGCTAGGTTGACTTAAAGAACTAAATTGCACAGATGGAACAACCTAATTGTTAATACAATTGAACTGACTAGAATTATCAGCAGACAACTCTAAAGTCTTGTGATTTAAGGTGGCAGCAAAGGGCTGCAATGAACTAGAGTAATTGGGCACAGTGATTGAACTGGATGGCAGGGTGGAAGGAACATGCAACTGATATAAACCAGCTTTAAGACCTCTCTTGAGCAACACTGTTCTGGTAGCTTTGTCCTTAACAGTGCAAGAATCAAAATCAAATTCAACAACAACCTGATTATCTCTAGTCAATTTGGAAATACTAAGTAAGTTTTTTGTAATACTAGGCACACAAAGAACATTTTTCAAATGAATACATTTAGAATGTAAACAACTAGGTAACAAGGTAAGGCCAATATGAGATATGGAAAGAGACTCACCATTGCCCACTTGCAATTGTTCATTACCATCATAGCTCCTACTGGTTACAAGTTGATTTGGATCAGGGGTGACATGATCAGTGGCTCCTGAATCCATGTACCAAGCTGGATCAGGAGGTGTGGTTGGAGTAATGTGTGAGGCTTGAAAATGAGAGAGTGGTGCAGTGGCTGAATGAGAGGCAAAGTACACTTGGTTGGGTAGTTGTTGCTGACTAGGGACTCGAAAACCTTGCTGCTATGAGGGAAAAATGGAATGATGTTGCTGAGTAGGAGATTGTGGAATTGACTGCTAGATACCAGTATTCCCTTCTTGTTGAGAATGTGATCCAGACTGGAGAGGAGAAGAAGAAAGCTGTTGCTGACTCCCATTAGATGTACCAACATTTGGAGAACCAACATTCAAGAAGGAAGGGTTCTCTCCCACCTGTAATATGTGCTCCCTGCAATGAAACATGCTAGAACCGACCAACAAAGCATCAGGTTTCCGTAAAACTGAGGTCTAAAAAACTGAGGTGGTGCTTCGTTATAGTTGGCATTGTACCGATGGTAACATTGAGGTGTGGTGTGTCCAATCTTGTTGCACAATTGACAAATTGGCTTCCCTCTGCCATTAGCTCGACCTCGACCTCTGCCATATCCAACAAAACCAGCAGTTCGTGTACCATTGAAGACACCAGTTTGGTTTACAAAGTCAGAAGAATAATGCTGAGCATTCTGAGAAGCTGATGAGTGATACACCTGTGGTAATGCTAGTAACGAATATTGCAGAGAGGTCAACTGATTAAGAGGTCCAGGAGCTTCTTTTGACAAATCAGTATGAGTAGGTGGCAGCAACGTAGTATTTGGGAACAAAGATCTATTGTTAACATTACTGAGAGCAGCAACATTGACTGAGCTATGAAGAAAATCAATGGAGTTAAACTTCTCAAGCCTCAGTTCATATTTTTGTAATAAAAATTGTGCCTCTTGTAATGAAATTGAATCAAACTTTGGCTCAATTCTGGAAGTTAGATTGACAACTACCACATCAAATTCTGGTCCCAGTCCATCTAACACATACTGGAGCAAATCTTCATCTGAAATGATTTGACCACTTGCTGATAGACTCTCAGCAATTCCCTTCATCTTTTTAACAAACTCATTTACACTCATGTTACCTTTTTGAGTATTTTGTAAAAGATTTTTTAAATGTAGGCTCTAGCCTTAGAATCGCTTAAAAATTCAGTCTCAAGTGCAAATCAGATATCAGTAGCAAATCTACATTTGGACACAATACTGAACATACACTCAGAAATTGACGCAAGAAGCCACGTGACAAGAAACTTATCAGTTTTCTTCCAGGCTACATAAGCAGGATTAATTCTTTCTTTTCCTAGGATTTCCTTAATTCCTTCTTCACCTAGCTCATTTTCAAGACTACTGTCTAAAGTAATAAGAGGTTCAGGACATTGAGCTTGACCTGTTAAGTGTTCTTCAAGATCATGAGCTCCGACAGTTGATAAGATTTGCTATCTCCAGGAGCGATAATTATCTCTGTAATTATCTCTTGTTAGCTTCGGATTGACAACTTGAAGACTAGACGAGAAAACTGAAGTTGAGCTGCCAAACATCTTCACAAAGTTCTCGTTAGAGCTATTGTTTTCCAGAAATCTTTGCCATTGACGTTAGTCTTTGGCTCTGATACCATGAGAAGAAACTGAAAGAAATCGAAAAATGAAGAGAAAGGGAATTCAATATTATTGAATCTTGAGAAAAAGTGATGAGATTACAATGTTAGGGATTTATATATACAGAGCTTCAAAGGAGAGAAAGTAAAGACGTAAAAGAGTAAAGTAGGGAGCTTATGAAATGAATAAGACAACTGCTCTTAACAATTCCAAAACGACACTGTTGCTTGTTAGTGACATATGAGAAATTACAAGCAGCTCCTCTAACTTTGATCATTTGCACTTTTCAGCCTTTCACCAACAAAACCGACAGTCAAAGAGTCAACTTCCCAAAATCTTTTTAGCCATCAATTTTGAATATTAATTTTAAGCATTTTTTTTTTTCCTTTTGGTTTATTGTATCCTAATATCTCAATTAAAATGTTGATAATCAGAAAAGGATCACGTATTTAAAAGACAAAGTTGAAGAAATCCAAGGAGTACTTTCACGTTATTCATCATGTAAGTGATTGTTTGGTGTATTCGTTTTGTATGCATATTGTCAAAAACGTTGTTATTTAGACAAGTAGGATTACCAACATAATAATGCTTTATTTGCCACAAGTTCTGAACCGATTGATCCACTGAATAAAGGTGATATACTCCACACCTTAAGGATGGAAGTGTAAATAACCCACTAATTAATAGTTCTTATTTACAGCTTTATTGGCACATTTTTTCTTTAAAATTCTAATTTTATACTGAATATTGGACATGTTCAGAGCCATAACTGACCTATAAACTGAGTTTGGTTTTGAATTTGGGAGAAATAAACTCAAGCTTAGGATGAGAGAGTTTGTATGAAAAGTCTAACATAAAGTAATATTTTTTTCAATAATTACGTAATGTATACAAAGTTGGAATCACAATTATGTGGTTGTTGATATAACTACAGAAAAGTAAATCATATTAATTTGGGTTCCAACTTTGTAAGTCTAGTATTGATGTTTAAGATTATCTCATGACTTTGTGAATAATTGAGATACCAAATAATAAGAAACAACAATTAATTCACAAAAGAACGTCATTTAATATCTAGCATCACTGAATTTGAATATCTGGCTTGGTTGTGAGATTCTTCTTGCGTGGAGTGAATCGAGAGAGTGAGTAGAGATTAGGATGAGGAGTGGATTTATGATGTTTATTTTAGGGCATTATTAGTAACCTCCTATATTTTCATGAAATTATAACAACACCTCAATTTCGGAAATGCGAGTTTAAGTTTAACCCCATTTCGTTAAGTTTTTCCATTGAAGTCAACCGTTTTGAAGGTTATATTGATATTTTCAAATGTTTACAAGGGTACTTTAAACTTTTTAAACTTTAAAAGAAATTTTTTTTTTAATTTTCTTTTACCCAATTTTTTGAAATTTTATAATTCCTCCCCCATCCTCATTTTTTTTTCTCCCTTGTTTTCTCTTTCTTCTTCCTTCTTTCTTTCTTCATTTGTTCTCAGCTTCTTCTCTGGACATGGTGATTAGATGAAAAAAGGGCATGATTTGATGAAAAGTTGGATGAGGTTAAAGGGTTAAATAAGAAATGTTTATAAAGTTTATAGGGTAACAGCAAAATTTTGTAAATATTGTTTGATGAATGTAAAATTAATGAGTTTTAGGTGATTATAAACTTTTAACTTGAGGGTAAAAATGTCATTTTGATATTTGACAAATTTTTATTAACAGAATTTAATGGGATAGGGTTTGGGCTCACAATTTCGAAATTGGCTAGTGTTTTCCAACGATCTCATGAAAACTATAGGGGTTTGCTAATAAAAAGCCTTTATTTATATAGAAACTTAATAATTTTTTTTATTTATATATAAGTTATAATGGGTGATAAAAATAATATTACATAATATCTGTAGAATTGAATACCAAATTTAAAGAATAAGGGTAGTATAGGTATTTACTTCCTTTTACAAAGATTTTGAATTGTTTGCTTTAATAAAGGGGGCGCAGGCTAGTCGCCTATTCCTAATACCCCAGGGGTTTTGGTAAATGAGGTAAATTTCACGGGGTCGTCAGTGATTAGCCTTTATAAGGTTACAATTTTAGATGCGATTATTTTTAATCATTGGGATCTAAAATATGAGATTCTAATTTAATAAATAATATTATTATTTAAAAAAATATATTGTAGATGTTAAAATCTATGGTTACGGAAGCAAGGTCTAATCCCGTGAAGTTGGACTCATTGGCAATTTGACAAAAAGAGCAAACAAGTGTGGAGCTTACTCAGATACTGGTGTGGTATCTGCCATAGGTATTTTGGACGGTCAAGCCAGTAAGACTGAATGAGATACTTTAGTGAGGGTAAGGGAAGGAAGGGTTACCGAAGGTCAAATCGGGGACTAAAACTACAATATGGTAGGATAGCTCTCGGAAGTAAGAGCTTGGGTGTTAGTAGGTGATATTGAGGCTCAATGCCTAAACAGGGGAGTGACCTCTGTTTATATAGTAGTTGTTGGGTCTTTGCATCCTAATAGGACTTTGAATCCTTAAGGGTAAAGGTCTCGTGAATAAGAAAGATCCTGATTCACTTGACTTAATAGTAACGGGAGTCCTAATCTACCTAAGATATGAAATCTTGGGCGAATTAGGATAAAGTAAAACATGAAGAATGCTACTTACCTTAGTCTGGAAGGCTTGGCCTTAGGTGGGGTGTTGGAGTCACCCATTCTGGAAGAAAGCTGGGTCTGGAGGTCACGGTTTGGCCCAAGTCATGAGCTCTGGTGCTGATCCAATCAAAATTGGATCGTAAGGCTTAGTCCGATGTAGTGGATCATTCTTGTTTGGGCTTGATAGGGCATCGTATGATTTTAGACTCCCACATATATTTTAAAAGAAATTGTTATGTTTAAATTTGTAATTAATATGTTGTATGTTATCATTTATCTTGAATGTAAATATTATGTTGTTAATCCAAGTAAATAATTTCAATATTTTAACTTCATTAACACTTTTATTTAATCATCATGTTGTCTCAGTTGCATTGGGGCTAAATGATGAATAAATTATAGGGTTTATGATAAAAATCTCCCTTAGGTAATAATCAAATAACAAAAATTTCTCTATGGTTGTAATTATAATAGAAATTCTTCCATCGTTAAGTTTTTTGTGTTAAAATAAACGATAGACAATTTCATAAATATATATTGATGTATCATATTATAAATTTTAATGACATATTAACGGTAGAAGAATTTCTATTATTTCTGAAATTTTAAGAGTAATTTTGTTATTTGATTAAACTTTTGGATACATGTGAACCCCTAAATCATATTGTGATTGATGTACCTGCATAATTGGTCTAAAAGTTTCGTCTATGTCGTCCATTGTTAGATAGCGACAGAATACAGCAACAAACCTTGATATCCATAGCTGTATTCAAGAAAGCAAGCGATAACTTCAAAACCTTCATACCAATAGGAACCTGAGCCTCTTTCTCTCCAATGCGAGGGCGCCCACCCCGCCGTTAATCTAATATATAATCAGCTATGCCAGTCATTAGCCCGGCAGGGGCTTTCCCTTTGCCACACCATTGCCATACTCGAGTGCATTCATGGTACATGATTCCGATAAATTCTGTCTTTACATCGCCCTTGTAGTTTGCGATATAGTCTGGGTTGGCAAAGATATGGTACCAAACGGAATCGGCAGCCCCGTTAATGGGACCGACTTCTAACGACATTACCACTTGGTTGTAGTCTTTCTATCACCTTTGTCTTGCTGAAAGGTATCCCAAATAAACTTTAAGGCTTTCCGTAGGGTTTGCTTGGTACAAGCGGTCCCGATCTCATTATCAGAACTTGCCACCGAGTGTGTCTGAGGCATTGTTAGCGGCAATGTATCGGACAGCCTGAATCGGAACAATTGTTATTGCTATGGCAAGGAGAAAACAGAAAAGCTATAGGGGAAGCATTTTGCTTAGAGAGTTTGGGCTTCTTGTTGATTATAAAATAAATTTCCACTAGTATATATAGGGAAACTGAAGTGTAATGGATACAAGTACGTGCATTGTGCAAATCTTTTTAATTTATGATGAAACAGAAAGGTGATTGATAAATTTAAGATAGAAGGAACATATATGTATAATCTTTTTAATGGAGGTCAATTAACAAGTGGAATTTAAACATTGTTTGATTTGTGTTGCATCTAGCATAGCTCAAACTGAAGTTTCTAGTAGCCATGCCAAAGATGAATAATGCATTTGCTTTAGCTTTCATCAATACAATAGCATGGTAGATGTACTCAAACTTTCTAAATACCATGGATCATCATGTGATAACTCACATAAACAATACACCAAATCATCGAAGCTGAGTAGGCATTTCCTGACATGAAACCCACACTTACTCCCACTAATACTCACCAAGTGTCCACAATTTCCACTCCAGCCCATACCCGTTGGGTATACACAAATTCCACCCTAGCCTATACCCGTTGGGTAGTTAACCAACTCTCCTCACATCGTTATTACAACCATCACCACTACCACCACACAAGTACCTAGGGTCCCTAATACAAACAACCAAATAGGCCACCCATAGTCTATCCTCAAGGTGACACCATCCATAGTTTATCCTTGGGATGACATACTCATCACAAGATAACCATACTTGACCCACAGTCTATCCTCGGGATGTCATGATATGGTATCATATAGAAAAAGCTCGCCCATAGTATATCCTCAAGGCATCATGTATCAATATCCTACAGTCTATCCTTGAGGTGATACCATCCACAGTCTATCCTGGGGATGATATACTCATCACTAGATAACCATACCCGACCCACAGTCTATCCTTGGGGCGTCATGATATGATATCCCATAATATCCCGCTTGGAGCTCCTTAGGCATTCATGCTATCCCAATACGATGCTACTAGCATGCGGTAGTACAAACCATCTCAACACATATGGGAGACTAAGAAACAAAATACAAGCTAGCTGATGTTTGAAGAGGGACAAGTACTATTGAAGGTGATCTTACATCCAAATACAACAAACCCTTCACTCCTGGCCAAACACATCCTTATACACACTACAACAAAAATGGCCTATGGTAACACTGGATAGTAGCACTTTTCCTTAAAGTGTTACCGTAGATTGTCTATGGTAATACTTGATGTTAAAATGTTACGATAACAATTTTTGTATGTAACACTTTAACTTTTTGTAACACATTTTATATCAATGGTAACTCTTTTTCTTAAATGTTATGGAAAATATATCTACAATATCATTTTTAAAGTGTTACAATAGACCTAATAATATAGTAACTTTTTTATAATGTTACCATAAAATCAAAATATAGTAACATTTTATAAGTGTTACCATAAACCCAATTATTGACCCCAATAAAAAAATATTATTCCCGCCAATATGAAATGAGGTTGATTTTGTCTCTTTTTTATTGTTTATGGGTCAAATTCACTATTTGGGCTTTACTTTGTTACATCTCATTCATGTAAGGACCAAACTCAAATGTTTTTACAAATAGTATAAAAGGAAGATGGAAGTTATGCAAAGCCAAAAACGTCCACCCATCTTCATCCATTTTTCAGAGACCACCCAACTTCCTCCTTCGACGACCATTTTCCTTCTCCAACGGCCAACCGTCGTCACGTAAGACCTTCCTAGATTACAACGACCATTAAGCTTCTTCCATCTGTGACCATTCATCTTCTCGATGACTTTAATTTCTTAGTTTTTCGACAACTTCTAGACATCCTAAGGGCTAGTCCATACTCCCTAAGGTCAGATCCACCTTCCCCTAAGCTTGGTTGACTCGAACTCTCGCCTGAAAAGGCCATTTCACCGTCTTGACTCTTTACCTTAATTCTCGATGTGATTTCGTCACTTTTTGGTATCGTTTCGTCTCCAAAGTGTTGGAGTTATCCACCACTTCAACAATAAGGGTTCACGCATATGCATTCGGGAGTCTCGTTGCTCAGTCAATGGGTAGGGGTGCAGGGGGCAGCACCTCTCGGCCCGTAGGCAATTTGCGTGTATTGAAATAATATTGATTCTACTAAATTAAAATATAGTAATACTTAAAAGTGTTACAAAATAAAAATATAATAACACTTAAAAGTATTACCATTTTCTTAAACTTTAACCGGGAAAAAACTTGTATACCCACCAAACAAAATTTCTCTCCCCCAAAAAAAAAAAAATACCTCATTCACTCATCTTCTTCATGCCACTTTTGCAATTTTACTTCTTCACTAAAATTCCAGCTACAAACTTCCCTCTATAACAATTTTTCGTTATCTCAACGAAGCCACCCTACACTTAGAGCATTTTCAAATCTTCCAACGTACTTACTCAGACAAAATACCCTATACTTAATCATCTTCATTCAGAAAAATCTAGTGAAAATCATCAGTTTCATCAAATTTTTAGCTTAAAATCTCTAATACCCATAACCTATTGAACCCTAAATCGAAGCCCCCATCCTTTAAGAGACAAATCAGAGAAGCTACGGCTCAGGTGAATCATTTTCTTCATTTTTTGAATCTTGTCAGTTGTTTGCTTACATTTTTTAGTTATTTGATAGTGAGTATGTTGTTCATCAGGGTACTACACAAACTCTGGGTGGAGGGTTGCCTGTAAAAAAGGTCATTTCTAGTTGCTTCACATTCTTCTTTTCGCTCTTGCACTCCTTCCTCACATTTGTTACTTTTTTTTTTTTTTTTTGTGCATTCACTATTTATTATTTTGTGCTTTGTTTGCTAGAATTAAAATTGTGTCAAAAGTGGTAATGTAGAAACTTTTAAGCTTAAAGCAATATTCTCAATGGCTAGTCAAATTCGGTTTATCTCAACAACAGTTTGCAAAATGCAGTCTGCATTTTTGAAAACCGCAGCTTGCAAAAATGCAGACTTCAGCTTGCAAACTTTGAGCCCTTTTGTGCCTCAACTTCACTTCTCTTCAGATGTTGTGACTAAAAAGCCTAGTTCTAACGAGCCTTTGCTGTAGGTTATTGATTCAGAAATCAAGTGTGTTAAGGAGATTGATGATCACAATCGGGTAATGAGAAATTTTCTTTTCCTTTTTTATTTTTTTGGGTGGTTGGTTTATGGCTGTTTCTTCACAATAAAATCCTAAAAAATTGAAAGAAATTTGAGTAGTTGTATTTTATTTTTTATTTTAAATAATGAAAAAGCTTGGTTTGTTGCTGAGTTTTTGTTTGCTTATATTTTGCTTGTTGAGATGATTGAGGGAAAGTGAAGAAAATTAAGGGTTCAGACTGCAGTTTGCAAACCGCAGCTTGCAAAAATGCATACTGTAGTTATTATTCTCATCATATTCATTTTCTTCTCCCTATCTTACGGATTTCCTTTTGGGAAGTAGGGGACTAGGAGCTGTTGGTTGCAAGGTTGAGAAAATTATGATCACAAAAGAAAACCAATGGTAGTTGATTTAAGGTTTTTGGAGTGACTATTTTAGTGACATTGGGAGCTTGACACAGATGTTAACTAGCATTGTATGTGTACTATCCCGAAGATGCAATTATCACCTTAAAGATTTTGAGTATAAGAATATTGATGATAAAGGGTCGGGTCATAGCAATGATGATGATTCAAGTAATTTTTTGATTGGTTAATTAAACATATATGATGTTTTCTTTGAGGAGTATTTTCTATTTTTAGTTTTTTCTTCTGTTGTTCTCCTCTTGTATACTCCTTTTGGCCTTTTTAAATGTTATGTTATTTACTTATTCAAGAGACTTATTGCATCTTTGGCGGAAAGAATACTGAAATATCTGAAATGGAGCCTTCTTAGCATTTTGTTAAGGGTTTAGATTTTAGAGGAAGGGTTTTCTTTGCTATAAGTTTTCAAATTACTGATCAAACTTATATGTTTGCAGGATGAAGTCATGAAACTATCACCTCATGCTCATGCCATTACAGATGTGGAGGATGAGGAGCTTCAGAGCTTCTTTTATGGAATGTCACCTTGGCAGGTATATCTTCTTTAGTTTCATAATGCTTATACTTGTTAATATTGTCTATCTCTCATAGAACCAAAAAGAATTGATATAACTATAATTCAAATTTGCAGTTTATACTAATGGTTGTTGAGAGCTCTGTGGGAGAAGAGCTTTTCTACTAGGGCTGTTGTTCAAGTCTGTTGTCAGGAAGAGTGCCCTTTTATTATTATTATTTTTAATATAGAATAAAGATATCATAGGACTTCTAGATTAGAAATTTAGATGTTTGAATTTAGATATCATACGTATTGACTACAGACTACAACTTGCAAAAATGTATACTGCAGTTTGTAAAAATGCAGACTGTAGCTTGCAAAAATGCAAACTGTAGTTTGTAGACTACAGCTTGCAAAACTGCAGACTGCAGCTTGCAAAAATTACAGACTGCAGTTTGCAAAAAGCAAAGTCCCAAACAGTTTGCATGTGCATATTTGAATATGAATTTATTATATTTGTCAAATTGTAATAGTGTTTCCGTTTGTGCAGATCGAAATTTGTCCAATATCAAGAGGGAATTAAAGATTATTGCAACAAGAAGGATTGGAGTTAATAAGCTACAACCATTAAGTATTTAGAGAGTAAGCATTATTGTGTTGTTTAATGGAATTTGCATATTATGTTGGTTACATTCAACCACACTAGTTACATTTGAGCTTCAATCCTATACCCACACAACATGCAACATCTCTACTCAATCCTTTAAATAAAACCCAATAAAACCTCAAAGTCCAAATAACCATATTCATCAATCATACAAGACATTTTCTATTTATTCAATACCCTTCAAATTCTTAAATAAACCCAACTGTCCCAATGGTTTTCCCTTTCTTGTTCTTCTAGTTGAAATGAATAAGAGTTCAAGAGAAGTTAAAGCTCAAGAAGATTCGAGAAAAGAAAAACAATAACAGAGGAAGAAAAAGAGAAAAATTAGTTAGAGTTTAGTAGAATTTTCTAACTGAATTGCATGAATGAAGAAGGTGCGTGATCAAGACTTTATATTATAGTAGATCACTAAAACGCCATTGTTTTTACAACACAAGTTAACTCCTAGTTTTGCTATATTACAAACTGACCTAGGTAACTTTGTTACACTACAAAAACCACCAACTTTCATACATATTATTCTCAATATCTCCTCTTAAACACAACATATTTCTTTTCTAGTTAACCTTCATACACAATATTCTTAATATCCCCCCTTAAACACAACGTCTTTTTTTCCTAGTTAACCTTCATACTTAGTATTCTCAATATCACATATAGACTTTCTCTTTTCATCCCTCAATAATTCTGCTAACTCTGCATTTTTTCTACTCTTTTTAGTAACCTGTGGACTATGTCAAGACGTAATTTTACACCACAACTGTGAAGTTTTTTAGGATGCACAACTGTTGTTAATTGGTGTGACTTCTTCAGAAAGGGCAGAAAGCACATTCAGCTTGGTTAGCAAAATACTAAACCTGTGCCCAGACAATGATTTAGTTAAAATATCTGCTTTTTTGTATTCAGAGGCTACATATTGCACAGCTAGCTGCTTCTTGGCTACCAATTCTCTTACGTAATGAATGTCAACTTCAATATGTTTAGTACAAGCATGGAATACGGGGTTACACTCATATTATCACACCAAATGGCAAGCACATGTTTGATCTCAATTCCTAATTCTTTAAACAAATGTTGTACCCATGTTACTTCAATGGCAACTTGACTTAATGCCCTAATACTTAGCTTCGGTGGATGACAAAGTGACAACCTTTTTGTTTGCGGGAGCTCCATTGAATCAGATTTCTACTAAGAAAAATAGCATAACCAATGGTTGAATGTCTTTCATTGATATCGCTTGCCCAATCTGCATTAGCCTAAGCTTCTAAACCAAATATTGAGCTCCTGTGGAACATAAAACCATATGATATAGTCCCTTTGATATAACGCAGAATACGTTTACAAGCAGTCCAATGTGACTCAATTGGATTTTGTAAAAATTGACAGAGTTTATTCACCATAAAAGCTAAATCAGGTTAGGACAATGTTAAGTATTGAAGACTCCCAATGATGCTCCTGTATAAAGATGGATTTTCAAACAACTCACCACCTTCTTTTGTAAGTTTACAATTAGTCGCCATTGGAGTAATGCAAGGCTTGGATTCATGCATTCTAGCCTTGCTTAAGAGGTCATGAGCATATTTAGATTGGGTTAGAAACAGTCTAGAATTATTTCTCTTGACTTCAAACCCAAGGAAATAGTGAACTTCACCCAATGTTTTCAAAAAAAACTGAGTGTGTAAATCTTGTACTACCTTGTCAATGAGCTGCACATTGTTCCCTGTTACCAAAATGTCATCAACATAAACAAGTAAATATATAACCTGAGAGTTTTGACTATAAAAGAAGAGGCTAACATCGGATGTAGAATTGACAAAACCCCAAGCTAACAAAGCACTTCACAATTTATCAAAGCAGGCCTTGGGGGCCTGTTTAAGGCCATATAATGCTTTATTAAGTTTGTAAACACATTAAGTTGTGGGAAAACCAGAAAAACCTGTTGGCCGCATCTTGTAGACCTTTTTGGACAAGTCACCATTTAGAAATGTGTTGTTGATGTCCAATTGTTGAATTGGCCAATCATGATGAACTACTAAAGAGAACAATATTCTGGTTGTTACAGCATTAACTATCTACGAGAATGTGTCAAAATAATGGAAGCAACCAATCTAGCCTTGTACTTTTGCAAGGAGCCATCCGTATTAAGTTTGGTTTTAAAAACCCATTTACTACCAACAACATTCATACCATCTTCATACGATACCAATTCCCAAGTATCGTTATCCATGAGAGCTTTATACTCAATTTCCATGGCTTGTTTCCATTTTGGAATTGCCAAAGCTTTTATAGCAGATGCGAGTTCTTTAAGAATAGAAAGTTAAGAAAGAAGAGCTTTAGTTGTGCTTTTAGACTTAGACCTGGTTGTCATAGGATGACTGTTAACAGGTACATGTGGAGAAGTAGTTGGTGTTGAGAGAGAAAGAATTACTTCCAATTGAATACCAGACTTGTCACCTGATGGTTGAGATAATAAGAAAGGTTCTACTGCGATTGGTTTTAAACTTGACTGAGAGTGTAGTGAAGGGTGCTGGGTGTGAGCACTTGAACTCGATAATGAACCAAAGGTATCTTGCGAACTAGACTCATTAGATGGTAAAGGAGCTTCAGGATCATTTTGTCTAGAGTTTAGAACATGAATGGTAGAGTGTTCATGCTGTGCATGAGAAATGTTTGTAACAGAAGCCGGAGGACAGTGTGACATTCTGATTAGAGATAGCATGTGGTGCAGATATAGCAAGATCACACATATTAGCTGGATCAGAATTGATATCTGAAGTCACATGAGAGTTTGCAATACCAGTAGAAAGTTGTCGATAAGAGAAAAATGAACCATCAGAAGTTGCAGACTTAGGGGAAGTAAAGGCAACCTGCTATGAAGTAAATCCTATTTTGTAAGGAAAATCAAGCTTATTAAACTGTACTAGTTTAACTATATACATTCTACCATCAGATGACATACATTTGCAGCCTTTGTGAGCTAAGTTATACCCCAAAAGACACACTTTTTAATCTGAAAGGATAACTTGTGCTTGTGGTAGGGTCTAAGATAGGGATAACAACTACGCCCAAACACTTTAAAGAGTGGCATAAACAGGCTCTTGTTGGAATAATAACTGAAAAGGAGAGATATCACCAAGAACAGATGATGATAGTCGATTCAGTAAGTATGTGGCTGTAGGAAAGGTGGACCACCAAACTTTGAGGGGCATAGATGCATGGGCTAAAAGGGACAACCCAAACTTAGTAATAGATCAGTGTTTTTGCTTCACCTGATTATTTTTTTGGTGAAGATAATGGCAAGAATGCCTAAAATGAATACCATGACATTCCAAATGCTTAGATAAAGGGTGAAACTCACCATCCCAATCAGTTTGCAAACACTTAAGTGTGGCTCCCAACTATTTTTCAACAAAAAACATGAAATTGAATAAATACATTGTAAGTTTCAGACTTGGCTTTCAAGGGATAAATCCATGTATAGCAGCTGTAGTCATCCACAAAAATCACATAATACTAAAAACCTTCATTAGATAAAATAGGGGCTGGTCCCTAAAGATCCGAGTATACAAGTTCCAACGGTGCTTTAGCTCTAGAGTTAGAACTAGGAAAACTACATTGCTGAAGTTTACCAAACTTGCAAGCCTCACAAAAAAAAACTCTTTATTTATATAATCACCAGATATTTTTACATTCATCTTATGCAAGATAATGGACAATGTCTTAGCATTTTGGTGGCCTAGTCTAGCATGCCAAAGCAAACAATCACTAGCTGTCACTTTATTACAATGAAATGTAGTTGTAAAAGCATGTGAATCTTTTTAAAGCTTCCTTTGATTTGCAAAAGCATCAGTCTTTATTGCTAGAAATGAAATGGGAATAGTAGAAGCAACACTTCTCTCATATGGTAAGGCTAATTGGTAAGGTCTATTCTTCACAAATCCTTGTAGCAACACAGCCTTGCTACTTTTTTCCTTTACCAAATAATGATCCGCATGAAATTCGACAATTACATTATTATCTTTAGTAATCTAAGAAATACTTAGAAATTTGTTTGCTATTTGAGGGGCATACACAAGATATTCTTATGCTAAACCACCCTATGAGAATCGTAAGAAGGTAGAATGAGCAAACATGTCTGTGTAATGGGTAGTGATTCACCATTTCCTACTTGAACTCAAGAACCTCCAGGATAGTTAGAAGTCACCACCATGTTAGACATATTAGCGGTCATATGATTGGAGGCACCTGAATCCATGTACCAAGCCTTATCGCCAACAGTTTAAGGAGTAGCAATAGGTTGTCTAGTGCTGCTTAAAACTACACCAGCATTAGAATTACTCTTGAAAGAAAATTCTCCAGTGGAACTAGTATGACCAATAGAGCTATTATATGGATGCAGAGCAGAGTTTTGATATGAAAAACTTCCAGCAGCTGAGTGAGCAAATGGTGACTGATCATGAAAGTCTACAATAGAATTGTTAGCAAAAT
This sequence comes from Pistacia integerrima, assembly GCA_026225825.1. Taxonomy (NCBI): domain Eukaryota; kingdom Viridiplantae; phylum Streptophyta; class Magnoliopsida; order Sapindales; family Anacardiaceae; genus Pistacia; species Pistacia integerrima. The sequence continues at coordinate 43,903,079 of CM047749.1, forward strand.
TTCTAGCTACTGAATGAGCATAAGATAACTGATCATGGAAGCCCGCAGATGAGTTATTAGCAAAGTTTGGGGTCACACTTTTAGCCGTAAACAACGCTTGAGTTGTTTCACTTGAGACTCTTGGAAGATTCTATTGAAGAGTACTCGAATAAGGAAAAACAATTGGTGATGACTATTGATTGTGATTTGGTTGATAAAAAGGTCTAGCTTGATATTCCTTGATATTCTTGGTCAAATGATTGATAACATTATAATGTAGAATGTCCTTGTTTCCCACAAACTTGACATATTAGTCTTGGGCGAAAATTTCCTCTACCGTTGCCTTAGCTTCTATTGAGAAAAGGTGCACTAGGATTGTAGAATTGAGAGTTAGCACTATAGGTGAGTTTAGTGATATCAGGTCTCAAATTTCCAAAGAAGTCAACAATAGGAGGTCTAAAAACATACGAAAGGGATTCCACACCAGTATTCTGACCTTGCTGAGGTAAAATTCCAAAATTAGGATAGGTGAAATTGATTGGATGTATACCACTAAAGGGATACTAAGAAGTATGAGAAGTAGGAAGTACACCTAAAGACACACTTAATGGATTTAGAAGGCATTTTAGCAAGACTTTCATTAACATTCCATCTAGTTGCTATTAAAGCGGATGATAGTCCTTCATGGAAGTTCATTAAAGAACCATGTTGTCTCTCCAGACACATCTCATGTTTGAGGAGAAGGAATTGATCTTCCTGGAGTGTAGCATGACTGGAGTTTGATTATTAAATTGGCTACAATAGTGTCATATTCTGGCCCTAGGCCATCAAGTATGTACAACAATAATTCTTCATCATCTATATTCACACCACTTGCAATCAGTTCATCCCCTAATTCCTTCATTTGTAGAACATACTCATTTACACTTTGAGACTCTTTCTTTGTGGTTTGCAACAAATTTCTCAAATACAATGTTTTTGCCTTAGAAAATGACTGAAAATGCAGCTTTAACGTATTCCATATTTCATAGGCACTGTGATTTTTGCAACACGTCTAAACATAGACTAATAATGGATGAAAGTAACCAATTAACCAAGAATTGATCAGTCTGTTTCCAATTGAAGTACTTAGGGTTTGGCCTCTTAACCACTTCCTCATTTTCTTCAGATTTCTCAATTCGAAACATTTGTGGGCAAAGATTCTCACCTTATCACAAAGCCATCTAATCCATGCGAAGCTAAGGCAAGCAAGATTTGAGACTTCAAGTAATTGTAATTCTTATATGTCAGCTTCATAGTAAAAGTAGGAAGTGAGATCTGAGCTACTTGATTTATTGTGTTGACATTATCGAGTGGCTCTAATTCTATCTTAGAATTTCCATTTGACTTATCAGGATTTAGATTTGCCATGGACGCTTTTCTAGGGCTATGATACCAAGTTGAATTGAAGAAGAGTTCAAGAGAAGCTAAAGCTCAAGAAGATTTGAGAAAAGAAAAACAACAACAGAGGAAGAAAACGAGAAAATTTAGCTACCCAGCCATCCCAAGTTTCCATTTAACAAAATGGCCATGAAAATCTTTTTGATTTTTTTTTTTTTTTGGGTTAAAAAATATGACGTATAATTGAAGCAGCAAAAAGGATTAGGGTGAAAAGATTTAAACATTTGTGGGTTAGAGTATAATAAAGAGAAGTTGATTTAAAATTTGAAAGGCAAAACACATTTCTCTCAGCTTCTCTTTCTCACAACAAGATTCAAATACCTTTCTCTCTCTCGTTTTTTCTTCCAATTTTCTGCAATTTCTCAATTTCTTTGCTCTTTGCATTTTTGTCATTCCTTGCCATTCCCGATTAAGTTATAATGGCTGAGATCCTTAAAGAAACAGAAAAAACCCATCTACTCCCCAAATTGTAGGCACCACTGGGTCTACCAAAAATGGAGAAGAAGAAGTTGTGGCAGAGTAACTTCCAATGACTGAAGTTGCTCCGCCAAGAGAGGAGACGGCGTCGACGGAAGACATTCTATTGGCGAAACAAGGGAGGGCAAGAGTTGAAATTGAAACTGAAAAGGAGGATGCCAACGCAAATTCCAAGCGTCTGACATGATCGCTTAAGCGATCTAAAATTGCTTAAGCGACCAAGAGTAAAAGCAAAGGATCGCTTAAGCGATCTGGTATATGACGGACGATCGCTTAAACGACCTAGTATAAGCGATTTTAGATCGCTTAAGTGATCGTGCATTTGGGTAGAAGTTGATTCTGCCTCGGACATGATCGCTTAAGTGATTATAAATCGCTTAAAGCGACCAACGTTAAAAGCAAAGGATCGCTTCAGCGATCATGTGTCTGGGCACTTATTTATTGTCATGTTCATGATCGCTTAAGTGGCCAATAGCAAAAGCGAGGAATCGCTTAAGTGATACTTAAGCGATCCTACGTTTGGGCACTTTTTTATTGTCTTGTTCATGATCGCTTAAGCGATCGTACCAATAGTAAAAGCGAAGAATCGCTTAAGCAATACACTTAATCGCTTAAGCGATTGTGCATCTAGGCAGAAGTTTGTTTTGCTCGGACATGATCGCTTAAGCAACCAAGGTTAAAAGCAAAGGATCGCTTAAGTGATAGAATAAATCGCTTAAGCAATCGTGCGTCTAGGCACTTATTGATTTTGTCTTGTTCGTGATCTTAAGCGACCAAGTGTAAAAGCATAGAATCGCTTAAGCGATAACATAAATACAACTAGATCTCTTAAGCTACTAAGTCTAAATACACAGGATCGCTTAAGCGAGAAATGAAATCTCTTAAGCGATCCAGTGTATTTGGATTATTTTTATTGTATTTCACTAGATTGGTTAAGCGATTAACGCTATCTTAGACATATAAGGTGTACGATTCATTCAGTGGACCATGACCATTATTATATTTTAATTAAATTAGTTCTTTTACAGCTATATTAAACATATATGGTATATAATATTTACATCTATATTAAATATATCAGGTGTACGATTCGTTTAGTGGACCATGACCATTATTATATTTTAATTAAATTAGTTCTTGTATGGCTATATTAAACATATATGGTGTAGAATGTTTACATATATATTAAACATATCAGGTGTAAGATTCGTTTAATGTACCATGACCGTTATTATATTTTAATTAAACTAGTTCTTTTACGGCTATATTAAACATATATAGTGTAGAATGTTTACATTTATATTAAACATATCAGGTGTACGATTCGTTCAATAGACCATGACCATTATTATATTTTAATTAAATTAGTTCTTTTACGACTATATTAAACATATATGGTGTAGAATGTTTACATCTATATTAAACATATCAGGTGTATGATTTGTTCAATAGATCATGACCGTTATTATATTTTAATTAAATTAGTTCTTTTACCGGCTATATTAAACACATATGGTGTAGAATGTTTATGTCTATATTAAATATATCAAGTGTATGATTCCTTCAGTGGACCATGACCGATATTATATTTTAATTAAATTAGTTCTTTTACGGCTATATTAAACATATATGGTGTAGAATGTTTATGTCTATATTAAACATATCAGATGTATGATTCGTTCAGTGGACCATGATCGTTATTATATTTTAATTAAATTAGTTCTTTTACAACTATATTAAGCATATATGGTATAGAATGTTTATGTCTATATTAAAGATATCAGGTGTACGATTCATCTAGTGGACCATAGCCGTTATTATATTTTAATTAAATTAGTTCTTTTACGACTATATTAAACATATATGATATAGAATGTTTACGTCTACATTAAACATATCAGGTGTATGGTTTGTTCAGTGGACTATGACCCTTATTATATTTTAATTAAATTAGTTCTTTTACGGCTATATTAAACATATATGGTGTAGAATGTTTACGTCTATATTAAACATATCATGTGTATGGTTTGTTCAATGGACCATGACCGTTATTATATTTTAATTAAATTAGTTCTTTTTCGGCTATATTAAACATATATGGTGTAGAATGTTTATGTCTATATTAAATATATCAGGTGTACGATTCATTCAGTGGACCATGATCTTTATTATATTTTAATTAAATTAGTTCTTTTACGTCTATGCTAAACATATGTCTATAAACATGGAAAATAAATATTGAATTAAATTACCTTTAATAGCTTAAGCGATCCCGTCTATTTAGTCTTGTCTACAGAGTGCAGAGCAGATGGTTGCAGAGTTCAATTTTATATCAATATTATATTTTTTTATATTACTTTCTTGCCAAGAACTAACAAAAATAATATAATAACAATATATTTTTCAATTTTATGTACGATGCTGATTGACAAAGACCGAAGTGTTCTTTTCACATTCTATTGAAATGAAAAACATAATTAATAATAATAAATAATTAATAAAAAAGGACTAAATATTAAATAAACATTCATGGAATATAATTTCTCATTGAAGTATATCGCTTACTGCATCGCTTAAGCGATTTGCTGTCATATATCTGATCGCTTAAGCGATCATCATGATATATGATTTATACTGCATCGCTTAAGCGATCTTCTCATATATCACGATGTCAAGCGTCTGCTGCCATATACCTGTATCTTATACCGTGATCGCTTAAGCGCATCTTCTGTCATATGCCCACCAGATTGCTTAAGCGCTGGTACCATATACTGCACACTCGTAGCGATCTTCGATCATATACCAGATCGCTTATACCGGGACAGCGTAAGTCACCGGTACCATATACCAGACTTATACCAGATCGGTTAAGCGATCTTCTATCATATACCAGATCGGTTAAGCGATCTTCTATCATATACCAGATCGGTTAAGCGATCTTCTATCATATACCAGATCGCTTAAGCAATCCATCAAATTCAAAACACATTTTCAGCCATCTCCACCTACAATAGGTGCTATCACCCCTAGCTACTCACAATGCAAGAAAATATTCAACAAAATTCACTCCTTTCAACTTGCATTACATCACACACAACCCAACAACCTAAACAACTAAATCAAAATCATAACCCAAACCCCACCCATTATTAAATCTTCGTAAATCTAAATATAAAATGTAAAGAGGAGATACACATACTTAGACAAAATTTCAAGAGGAGGAGGAGGGGTTCTTTGGCGGAGAAGATGTTAATGGTGGAGGAAGAAGAAAGTGTTAATGGCAGAGGAACAAGAAGATATAGAGGAATGAGGAAGAAGAAGATGTAGATGAAGGAGGAAGAAGACGATGTAGACGAAGAAGAAAATGCAGATGCAGAGGAAGAAGAAGATGTAGACGAAGCTAAGAAGAACAGCAACCAAGGTATAGATGCGTTAATGGCGAGAGGAAGAAGAAGGTGTTTGGGTTTGTTTGCAAGAATTTCGGGTTTTTGGGAATATAGTATAATTTTTAAAAGATTACATAATACTTCATTAATCCTAATTAAGCACTAATCAAGTTTAATTGCCCTTAATCAATAACAAGGCTATTTAGTTATCATTTTAAAACTTCATAGCCTTTTAATTAAATTTAAACTTGAGATGGCTTTTTAATAAACTACCCTAAAGAAAACAGAGAAAAATTAGTTAGAGTTTAGTGGAATTTTCTAATTGAATTGGATGAATGAAGAAGAAGGCACGTGATTAAGACTTTATATTAAAGTAGATCACTAAAACACCATCGTTTTTACAACTGAAGTTAACTCCTAGTTTTGCTATATTACAAACTGACCCATGTAAATTTATTACACTACAAAAACCACCAACCTTCATACATATTATTCTCAATATCTCCCCTTTAACACAATGTAATAACTGCTTTATACTAGAATACTCATAAAAATATAGATAATAAAATTACGGGTACATCAGTAAAAATAGTTGGGCCCAAATTTTTATTTTATTCAATATACATATTCTTTACACAAAGTCAGTATCATTTACAAAAGTTCTCAAAAGTGTGGTGGACAGTGTAACTATTCCTCCTCACTTGTAGACATCCATCCGATTCTGTCCTTACCCAGTCCTGCAAAACATAGAAAAACAATGGGTGAGCACAACTAATGCCCAGTAAGTAAATCCTCTACTTGTCTATCCCCGTAACTCTTTCTCTTAATTCTTTCCTTACACTCTTCTCTCTCTATTTCTGTTTCTCATACTCTTTTCTATACACTCTCTGGTGTATGTCACGGCCTCATTTTACCGGAGGCACGGCTAGGGACTCATCCCACTCTTCGTGACTCTACTCATTCTCTCTTTTTGTTCTTTCTCTTTCTCTGTTTTTCTCATTCTTTCTCACTCGAGTGTCACAACCCCATCTTACCGGAGGCACGGCCGGGAACTCCCCCGCTCTGCGTGACTTCTACTCATTCTCTACCGATCGGACTCAGTTATGCATGGATTCAGAACCCTTGGCCATGTGAGTGTACATTCTTTCTCTCTATCTTTCGAACGTCACGGCCCCTTCTTACTGGAGGCACAATTGGTGATCACAAAGCACCCACTCTCGTGACTTTACTCATTACTCACGGGTTCCCCATCGCACAACCTACTATATCCTCTTCTTTTGCTCTTAGAGTAGTTTATTCACAAAGGTCTCTACTCTTTCTCAAGCTAATACTCATCTCTTTCTCAAGCTAGTACTCATAGTGTAGCTTAACTCTTAGAGTAGTCTATTCACAAAGTTCTTAACTCTTTCTCAAGCTACTTCTCAATGCACATGGATGGTTCATGCTCATTAATGCACTTAGGAAATGCCAATATGCAATGTTGCAAGAATTAAGGTTCACAACTCATGCTCATACTTCTCTTAGGTATTTCATCAAACAACTCATGTGCATACAAAAACTCTTCTCTAACTACAACTCTATTTCTCTTTTTAACCATCCAAAATGGGAAGAAACTCCCTTCTATGGACATAATTCCTATCATAGAAGAACACTCCCCAAAAATTTACTCAATCTCCTCCAACTTCATCTCAAACTCATCACACATCAACAATTCTCATAAAGGAAGCATATCCAACAAACACAACATGAATATTCATCTCAACTCAATTTCTCAACAAGTAGACATATATCTCTACTCAATTTCTCAACAAGCATCATATATACATGCATAAAGAAATCTCTACTCAAGGATTGCTTAAACTTTAGCTTTGAGTTGGATTTACTTACCTTGTGATGGTGTGATTCCACTAACACTTCTCTTTTCCTTTGGTAGATGTCTTTTCTCTACACCTTTGAACAATACCACAATAAGCCCTCAATACCTTTATAAGTAAAATTCACATCTAGAGCAAGGATCCTTACCTTAGGATACCTTAGATCAACTCTTTACCAAAAACTACTCAAAAGCCCTCTAAAATCCTTGAAAAGTTGAAGGATAAATTGAGAGAAAAATGGTGGATGGATATGGCGGTGGAAGAAGAAGAATGAAGGGTTTACTAATATCAAACCCTTATTAACTTATGTTATACACCTTCTTTCCCATTTTGCCCTTTACTTTTTCTTAGAAATTCCATCATTGTCCTTTGATTCATTACACTCACACCCCCAATACTAACACATTCTCCATGAACTTTTCTTATATTTTTCTCCCCACTTTTACTGCTAATTAAGGGTAGAATAGTCACTACCCCTAAGGAAAGAATGCTCTAGAAACTTACTACACATTTTAGTCGATTCTTCACCACGGCGAAGACTCTTTCTTCGCCCCGGCGAAAAGTTACATAGCCTACCTCTTTGGTTTCAGGACCTCGTTGCCGTGGCGAAGATCATTCTTCACCCCGGCGAAGTCTGTAACACCAAAACTTTGCTAAGTCTTTACAATTTCAGGGTAATCACTCAACCAACCCAATACATCCATTCAACCAAGGGCCAACCAAACAATATTAACAATAAACCGACTCAAATAAGGGCAAAATAAGACACATTAGTTACGCACCTCGAGTGAGGCGTTACACACAACATCTTTCTTTTCTAGTTAACCTTCATACACAGTATTCTCAATATCCCCCCTTAAACACAACGTCTTTCTCTCTTGGTTTCTCTCCTCTCAACTCTCCCGCATTTCTTCTTTTTCTTTTCTTCTTCTTCCTTTCTATTCTCTCTTTTCTCTTTCTTTTTCTTATTGGTTTTTCTCTTCCTCCCACGAACAATCCATTTTTAAAATCTCTTACTATTCATAAAAATATTTGGCAAATTTTATGTTAGCCCTTACTTGTTTTTGGCTATGACACTTTACTCCCTCAAAACTTTCAAATTCTTACACTTTACCTCCCAAAATTACTAAGTAAAATAGGATGACTTTTTCACGAGTATATATATAGTGAAAATTATTATGAAATAGAAAGGTTATTGATTAATTTATGATCGAAAATTGGCATATTTTGTCTCAAAGATATGTGCAATTTAGATGCCTTGGAGTTCTTGCTACAAAGTCAACAATTATTTCTCTAGTGAATGTATATGTGTATATTCTAATGGAAGTCCATTAACAAGCGGAAAACTCACTGTTTGATTTATATTTTATCTAGCATAGCTCAAACTGAAGTTTCCACCTATGCCATAAATGAATTTGCTTTAGCTTTCATAAAAACAACATATATATAAATAATAGCGTCTTGATCTCATCTCAATCTTTATTTATGTATAATGGAGGTAATATCCATGCAAACTTTCTTCTTCTTCTTTATTTATTTATTTATTTTTTTTTTAATCATTGGGAGTGTTTCAGTCAGTTTACGTGCACCTTAACTAATTCTCTAAAACCTTAGAACTGTCGACTGCTTGAGGGGGAATCAAATCCAAAAGCTCATGGAACCTCATTTAACTCTTTTGCCATAGGCCACTAGTGGTGGTTAGCAAACTTTCTTCTTGTTATCATCAGTATTTATAAAATTTTTTTTGTTTGTTTGTCGCATTTGATGGAGCTTAATGGTGATTAATGAATAAATTGGTTAATAGGGACAATATCCTACTATGGTGAATTGTCTACCATCGTTATCATCCTAATTTTGTCCTTCCGAAGTGGACAGAACAAATAGTCCTAACCGCAAACAACAAACTTTACATCCATTTGTACTGTAAACAAAAAAAAAAAAAAAAAGAACCATACAGATAACTTGATGTTTGTTTGTGTACAAGTTTATTTACGTATTAATTTAATTGGCTATTTTCACGATGATACATTAGCGTAGCGTTTGAAATGTGGCAACAAATTTAACTTCATTAGATTATTTACCACATCATTTTATTGATACATATTGTTGATGGGGTTACTGTATATAAAAGTAAAATAGTCAAACTACATATAGGTCTAATCGGCCCATATACTAAAATAGTCGAGGCATGAATGGAGACCCAAATTATAGCTAATGGTTAGCCCAAATGGCAACAGATCTGAACCGGATCCACAAAAAATCAAAAAGCCCATATAGGGTGGAAAAGTCAGTCAAGACTCCAAGTCAATGGGACGGCAGAGACGCAACCGCGAGGCTCAATTTCTAGTTTCTCGTTTGAATAAAATTAGAAGGAAACCGCTAATTGCGGACACCTTTTTGTGTTTGATTTTTCAACGAGGAAGTGAACTGAAATGCAAGTGCTACGATGTGATTGTGTGAATGAGTTGTGTAAGTAAATATATAAAATTGAAACGCTCTTTAACTTGTTGACTGAGAATCAACGCGTGTTTGTATGGACAAGGTCCAGAAGGAACAAGTCTATTCACTCGAAAAATCAATCGTAAACTGATTTATCCCGGATGTGTACATATCAAATCTTTACGTTGGGGTTATTTTATTTACACTTAATGCTCATAATATAAATTTTGTAAAATTAGATATAATTTCAGTATAATAATTTAATTTAAAGCCATTTTTATTTTTTGGTTAATACATAATAAAACAGATCCATGAATATCATTACATTTAATACAAACTACTGAAAAAAAAAAAAATCAATATGCATACAAGAATTTGTATATGTTTTTTTCTATATGTAAATTATTCTATGTTCACATGGGTCCTACAAGAATATCTTTTGAATTTTTTTTTCACTAAAACTCTTTGGAAAATTCAAATTGTGGAAGCTTCAATCCTTATCTCCTGGAGTCATGAAAAAGAGAAGCAAAGATCCTTTAACCAACAAGATTAGCTCAACCAATTCTCTATATAAACCAACGAGATTAGCTCAATCAATTCTCACTACAAAAGCATGAATCATATAATAATCGGTCGTTCAACTTTCTCCTTCGTTTGTTTCCTAGCCCTAGTGACATTACACGGCATCCATGCAGTTGAGTATGTAGTCACGAACAGAGCTACAACAACCCCCGGCGGCATTCGGTTCAACAATGAGCTCGGCTCTGAGTACACCAAACAGAGGATGGCAGCCGCCTCCGACTTCATTTGGGGAATTTTCCAGCAAAACACTGAAGCTGAACGAATAAACAGGCCACAGGTGATCCTTTCTGTTGATCCGGACAGCAAGTTCCTAGCGTACGTCGTCAACAATGAAGTCCACGTAAATGATAGCTATATCAATAACATTCGTGGTGATATCAAGTCGGATTTCAACGGGGTGCTTTACCACGAGATGACACATATTTGGCAGAACGGGATAGGAAAAGTTCCTGGAGAAGTAATTGAAGGGGTAGCCGATTTCGTGAGGTTGAAGGCAAATTACATCCCCACTCACTGGGTGAAACCAGGAGGTGGTGATAAGTGGAATCACGGTTATGATGTTACTGCTCGGTTTTTTGACTACTGTGATAGCTTGAGAAATGGATTTGTTGCAGAGCTCAACAAGAAGATGAAAGATAGCTACAGTGATCGTTTCTTTGTTGATTTGCTGGGCAAAACCGTTGAGCAGTTGTGGAGCGATTATAAAGCCAAATATGCGAACTAAATTAAGCATGTTAACTAGGTTTTGAATTTAAATAAGTATTATATATATGTGAGGGATAGTGATAATAAGGTGATCATCATGATTTAGTGTTGTCTCATTTGATCACCATATACAGTATATACATATATAATGAATAAAGATTTAATTTATATAAGCTATCGTTTAATTATTACTTTCTATTGATGGGTTTTTCTCATCGTTTATATCTTTTAATCTCTCATCGCAAATATTCTATTCAAAATCTTCTGACACTCAGGAACATCTTCTTCAAACTCATGCTGATTGACAAGTCAGGATTTATTGAATGGGTAGGCCCTTTAATTTGGCCCTTTTATGTGTATCACCGAAAACCATTGTTTACTTATAAGTCCGAGTTATTAATTTAGAATAGTATGCTTTAGGATTCTACGAACGTTCCCTAGAAAAACCCTCTTCTTGACTATTTCAAATTGAACTCTTATGCGTTTCTCCCTGTTCAGGTTTTTTCCCAGAAGGAATACTATGCTTAGGAGAATTTTTTTTTTTTTTTTTTTTTGGTTTGGTGCCCGGATGGGGGTGGGGGTGGGGGTGGGTGGTATGTGGGGTGATTTGATTTGAATCCATTGCTAGGTGATATGAGCATACTTCAATTACGCCACTTCATTGATAAGTCAATAAACAACACTACCATCCTAGATTGTAAGAATTTGTTGAAGCATTGATAATTTGCCGGAAAATTCAGTTAAGTTTGTTTACTTTTTGAATGAGTGTTTGGCGCCAAGCAACAGATGCATTCCCTCATTTTCTACCGAAATTGAAGTTGTTGGAGTTGTTAATTTTGTGTCATGTTTAGGTGTAATCAGTGTAAGATAAATGTGTATTAAGTTGCCAACTTCGTTTTTGAAATTTAAAGTCTGAATGGTTGTTGTAGTTGGTAAAACAGTAAGCCTTTGATGTGTATATATTGCAAGTTACAGTATAATGAATCTGCAGTTCACTTTCAGTTTCTTCTTCTTTTCTTTCTTAGAGTTTTCCGCCAAATACCAACAAATGGTATTAGAGCTTTACACTAGAACAACCTGAAATCTCTCTTACACTCAGTCATCTACCTCTATTCAAGAACACCTCCCATTTTCAGCCTAAAACAACCTGCATCTGCACCTTTGTTTACCTTGCGTCAGACTCAAAACTTGAAACAATGGCTGCTCAATCAGCCCTGATGTCACCTTCAGTATTCAATGGGGAGCACTACCACATATGGGCTGTTAAGATGAAGGCTTTCCTCCGGGGTTAGGGGCTGTGGCAGTATGTGGAAGAAAATAGGCAGCCACCTCCTTTAGGACAGAATCCTACCCTGAACCAAATGAAATTGCATGAGGAAGAAACAGCCAAAGCACCAAGAGCTCTCTCGCACATTCATGCTGTTGTAACAGACCTTGTATTCACAAGGATCATGGCATATGAGACTCCAAAAGAGGCATGGGATAAGCTGAGAGAAGAGTACATGGGCAACACCACAACAAGGAACATTAGGTGCTAAATTTAAGAAGAGAATTTGAGATGTAGAGGATGCAAGAATCAGAGAAGGTCAAGGACTATGTTGACAGGTTAATGGGTGTTGTAACAAGATAAGGCTGCTGGGAGTGGATTTGACTGATAGGAGAGTGATAGAGACCTACTCAATTTGAATAAATCCAATGGACTTCCTCAAATTTACAAAAGTTTGCAAGTCTAAAGCCTTAGTAAACAAGTCAGCAAGTTGAGAGTTTGTGTTAACATGTGCAAGAGTGATCACCTTCTTATCAACTAAGTCTCTTATAAAATAATGCCTAATGTCAATGTGTTTGGTTCTAGAGTGCTAAACAAGATTTTTAAAATGTTTATTGCACTAATGTTATCATAAAAGATAGTTATGCATTCTTGATCAAAACCATAATCACATAGCATTTGTTTTAACCAAAGAACCTATGTGCAGCAACTCCTTGCATCGATATATTTAGCTTCGGCTATGGAAAGTAAGATTGAATTTTGTTTCTTGTTATACCAGGTGATGAGGTTGTTGCCAAAAAAGAAAAATCCTCCAGATGTGTTTTTTCTATCATCCAAGCACCTTGCCCAATCAATATCACTAAAACCCACAAGAGTAGGATTAGAGTCATAAGAAAACCAAAGCCCAAAATTGTAACAACTGTTGTAAACTAATACAATGCATGCATAATAACAATAGAAAATGGGCCCAAAACTTTTCCTTTTTATTATAAGTCATACGTCTTTTGTACACAAAGAACGTCATTTACAAAAATGCCATTTTAAAAGACAAAACAGGGGAAACAGTGTAGCTATTGCTCCTCGCTTGCCGATGCCCCTCCGACTGCATCATCACCTAGATCCTACATCCACAAAGGAAAATAACGGGGTGAGCACAAAATAATGCTCAGTGAAGTAAAACCCTCTATCTGTCTATCCCCGTGCGTATTACTCTTAATTCTTTCCTCACACTTTCTGTTGTTTCCTACTAAACATCATGGCCTCATCTTACCGGAGGTACAGCTGGATGGCGTTCACATATCACCGTCTCACTCTTCATGACTATCGGGTGGAATTCACACAGCACCAACCTGTTCTTAGTGACTACCGAGTGGGGATCACGAAGCACCTACCCGGTTTTTGTAACTATCGGGTGGAGACCACACAGCACCTACCCATTCCTCATGACTTTCGGGTAACGATCACCAAGCATTAACCCGTTCCTAATTACTGTCAGGTGATAATCACAAAGCATCAACCCATCTCTAATTAAATATCGGGTGATGATCACAAAGCATCAACCCATCTCTAATAAATATCGGGTGATGATCACAAAGCATCAACCCCTTTTTTAATAACCAATCGGGTGATGGTCACAAAGCATCCACCCGTTTCTAATGCCTATCGGGTGATGATCACAAAGCATCAACCCGTCTCTAATGGCTATTCGGGTGATGATCACAAAGCATCAACCCGATTCTCATAACTGTCGGGTGATAATCACAAAGCATCCACACATTTCTAATACTCTTCTCATTCACTCTATTCTAGCACTTCGCATTTTCTCTACCCTTAGAGTAGTTGCATCCACAAAGTTCTCTACTCATAGAGCAAGTGCATACACAAAGTTTCCTACTCTTTCTTAGGTCACTTCTCAATGCACAATTAATGCCTATGGATGGTTCATCTCCACTAATGCACTTATGAAATGCCAACATGCAATGTTGCAAGAATTAAGGTTCACTACTCATACTCAAACCCCCATTAGGCATTTCATCAAACAACTCAAGTGCATAATAAAACTCTACTATAACAATAGTTCTAAATCTTTCTCTAACCATCCAAAATGGGGAGAAACCCCCTCTCATAGCCACATATCCTGCCAAAGAAAGACACTTCCAAAAGGGTTCCTCAATACCCTTCAATTGCATCTCAAACAACCTTTCTAACCCACATCTCACTTCTTATATTTGCAATGTACAAACAACCACAAAGCACTAGAAATCTCTATTTAAGCCTCAATAACATGGCATATAACATGTATAAAACATACATACATAAGTGCTATCAAAACCCTAATCAAGAAAATTCCCAAATCTCAACTTGGGTTGGGGTTTACTTACCTTGTTATGGAGAGATTTCACTAACTCTTCCTTTCACCTGGTTTGCTTAACTTTCTCTCTACTCTTCAACAAATGAACAAAAACCCTCAAACTCAAATATATACAAAAACTCACAAGACTTCACAACCAAAGCAAGAATCCTTACCTTAGGATGCCTTAGGTTGATTTTCTACCCCAAATCACTCCAAAAGCCTTTTAAAACTCCTTGATCAAAAGAAAGAGAAATTGAGAGGAAGCAAGAGAGGAGAGTGGCGATGGAGAAGAAGAATGAAGGGTTTGCAATGACTTAATTCCTTTTAATGAAATTTGTACACAAGCATTCCCATTTTGCCCTTACTCTTCTTTGGGAATTCTATCTATATCCTTTGATTCATTACAAACACACCCCCATAGTAACATATTCTCCATGAAAATTCCTTACATTTTACTCCCCACTTTTCCTGCTAATTAGGGGTAGAATGGTCAAATTGCCCTTAGGGAAGAAAATATCTAAAACTTAACAAACATTTTGGTCGGCCTGTCGCCACGGCGAGGAAGCTTCTGTCACCGCGGTGAAACTGTCCAGCAGCTTCTCGTGGCTTTAACACCTCTTCGCCGCGGCGAAGATTATTCTTTGCCCCGCGAAGCTTGGAACACTGAATTTCTTCTATTTTCAACCAATTTCAGGGCAAGTATTCAACATAACACTCAATCAAAAGTCAACCAAACAATAACACCAAGAAACCAACTCAAATAAGAGCAAAAGAAGAAACAATAACTACGTACCTCAAGCGGGGCGTTACAAAAATCTGATGTTCCAGCAACATATTTCATAATCCTCTTAACAGCTTTAAGATGAAGCTTAGTAGGATTAGATTGAAACCTTGCACACACACCTACACTAAAGCACAAATCAGGCTTACTTCTGTCAAATATAAAAAACTCCCTATCATGCTTCTAAACAACTTATTATCAACCTTTTTACCTTTTTCATCCTTGGAGAGTTTAACAGTGGAGCTCATTGGGGTGTTAGCATGCTTGGTAGATTCGAGATTGAATATTTTGAGCATGTTTTTGTCGTACTTAGATTGGGAGACAAACATGTCACAATCAATTTTTTTGATTTGAAGACTACAAAACGTGCTTAGTTGTCCCACCATACTCATCTCAAATTCATCTTTCATTAAAGCAATAAATTTTTCCAATTGGGTTAGTGAAGTAGAACCAAAAAAAAAAAAAAAAAAGAAAAATATCGTTTACATAAATTTGAGCACACAAAAGTTCACCTCTTTCACGCTTCATGAACAAGGTTTTGTTGGCATTACCTCTGGTGAAATTATGATCAAAAAGGAAGAAGGTCAGCTTGTCATATCATGCTCTCGGTGCTTGCTTCAAATCGTAAAGTGATTTCTTAAGTTTGAATACATGATCAGGCTCCTGAAATCCTATTGGTTGCTCAACATAGACTTCCTCCCCATCAGCATTCCATTCAAAAATGCACTCTTCACGTCCATTTGATAAAGTTTCAGCTTCATACAACAAGTAACTCCTAGCATTAGTCTTATGGATTCAGCCTAGCCACAGGTGCAAAAGTTTCATCAAAATCAACTCTTTCAACTTAGGTATATTCTTGTGCAACAAGTCTTGCTTTGTTTTGCACAATGTTCCCAAACTCGTCTGATTTATTCTTTAAAATCCACTTCATTCCAATAACATTAATCCCTTCAAGTCTGGGAACTAGTTTCCACACGTCATTTCTCTCAAACTATTCCTACTCCTCATGCATGGCAGTAATCCAGTAATCGTCTTCAAGAGCTTCCTTTGCATTCTTAGGTTCTGAAAGGGAAACATAGCATAAATTATTAATTTCACTCAATCTTTTACATCTAGTGACTATTACCTCATCCAAATTTCCAATCACTGTAGATGGTGGATGAGCCTTTTTAATCCAAGAGGGTGGTTATCTGGTTTTGGGTGTCTTTTGTTGAGTGATTTTATCAGATAAATCAATAATCAATTTGAGTCCTTGTCTCTCTCGGAGAGATCCTTGTTGAGCTGTAGAGGTGTTCACTTCAGATTTTGATGTGGTCACATCTTTAGAAGAACTTGCAGTGGGCACATTGTCATGGTCAATGGTCATATAGGAGGTGACATTTGGTCATCAATATCATCTTCATGAGAAAATTGTGAGAAATCTTCTAAATTAGAGAAAACAACATTAAATGATTCAACTATGTGTTGAGTTCTCATATTGAAAATCATATATGCCCTACTATTTGAAGAGTATCCAAGAAAAACACCTTCATCACTTTTGGAATCAAATTTTCCTAGGAGATCTCTATCATTCAACACATAGCACTTGCACCAAAAAACATGAAAGTAGGACAAATCAGGCTTCTTACCTTTCCATAACTCATATGGAGTTTGTGAGGTACCTTTCCATAACTCCTATGGAATTTGTGAGGTAACTTTCCTTAGAAAAACTTTGTTTGTAATGGATTGCCTCAGCCCACAATCTTGTCGGTAATTTTTTGTCATTTAACATAACTCTTGCCATTTCTTGAAGAACTCTATTCTAGTTAACTCTTGCCATTTCTTGAAGAAATCTATTCTTTCTCTCCACAACTTCATTCTGTTGAGGTATTCTTGGAGCAAAAAACTCGTGCCATATACCTTGTGAATAAAAAAAACTGGAAAAATCAGTGTTCTCAAACTCCTTTCCATGATCACTTCTTATCCTCACAACTTTCTTCACCCCACAATTTTGTTCAACTTCAAGTCTTTTGATTAGATTTTGAAAGACTTCAATTGTATCAAACTTTTCCCTTAAAAAATCAACCCAAGAGAATCTAGAAAAGTCATCAATACATACAAAGACATATCTCTTACCTCCTAAACTTTCAGTTTGCATAGGTCCCTATCAAATCCATATGAAGAAGTTCTAAAACACATGAGGTTTTCAACTAAGACAAAGATTTGTAAAGAAACTTAGTTTGCTTACCTTGTTGGCATGGGCCACAAACTTTACCTTTTGGGAACACTAGTTTAGGCAAACCTTTCACAACATCCTTTTTGGAGAGTTTCACAAGATCTCTGAAATTCATGTGTCCAAGTTTTTTATGCCAAACATCAATATCATCTGATTTGGAACTTAAACATGAAACTTTGTTAGTCAAACCATAGCAATTATCATTTGATCTCTTTCCTTTAAAAACGGAAGTACCATCATCATTCAAACAACACAACTTTTATTACAGATTTGACTTATGTTTATGAGATTAGCTTTAAGACCTTTAACATAGAACACATCATTCAGAATAGGAAAACCAGGAATAACAATAGATTCTTTGCCAAGGATTTCACCTCTTTTGCCATCACCGCAGGTCACATGACCAGCCTCAACAAATTCAAGATTAGTCAACAAACCTTTATTACCTGTCATGTGCCTTGAACAACAGTTGTCAAAGTACTATTGGTCATTTTGAAATGCAAGCAATGATGTATAAGCAACCAAATAGTTGGTACTAGGCTTAGGTCTCCGTATTTTTCTATTCTTGAAAAAATTGTTTTGATGCGAGGTTTTTTGAGAGAGGGAAAAACATGATTTCCAATGTATCTTTTCAAATATGCAATAAGCTTGAAACAGTTTGGTCTAATGTGACATTTCTTTTGACAAAAATGACAAACATGAGTAAATCTTTTTACCTTAAGAAGAGGATCAGGAGGTGCATCAAGAACATTCTGGTCTGAAACTCTATTGACAGTGGTGGTCACAACTAGTTTCGAGGTGCTTGCCTTAATGAATGTGGTCACACCAGGTTTGGAAGAACTTGCTCTAGGAGAAAAACCCAATCCAGTTTTGTCACCAAAGACTTTCCTTGTCCAAGAACTTCACCAAGTTTAAAAGAACCTACATTCAATCTTTCAACAATGGCCTTGACCTCAGTTAGTTTATTTAAAGCTTGATTTAATAGGATTTCCTTGTTGGATAAATCAATAAACAAGGCATTCAACTTATCATTCAACACTTTTTTATCTTTAGTTAAGGTACAATTTTTGAATTCAAGAGATTTGATCTTCTTGATGACTTTCACCCATGACTCATACATCTTGTCATAAGGCTCTTGTTGTTCTTTATAAGCATCATTGAGACATCCGAGAACACACTCCTACTATCCTCTTGGTTAGCCTTAAAGGCCAAGAAATTCTCATCCTCATTTGTGTCATCACATCCACTCTTAATGTCATCACTTTCACTTAGAGTGGCAGCCATGGCTTTTCCCTTTTTCTTTAAAGTGTTCGCACATTCTGATTGAATGTGTCCATACCATTCACATTCATAGCACCTGATGCCTTTGTTTTTCTTGTCATTATCTCTCAAAAATCATTTCAAGAAGGCACCTTGACCAACCTGATTAGTGGACTTCTTCACAAAAGGTTGTTTACCCTTTTTGCTCAACTTAGGCTTTGTCATATTCTTTTTCAAGAATTTAGCAAAATTTTTTTGTGAGGAAAGAGCACTCATCTTCCTCACCATCACTAGAAACAACACTAATAGTAGGTTTTAGATGTTACCTTATGCTTTAGAGCAAGACCCTTTCCTATTCTTTTCCCATCGTTTTAGATTGAGTTCTAAAGTCTGAAGTGATCTAATGAGTTCATCCAGCTGCATCTCATCTAGATTTCAGCATTCTTTGATAAAGGTTGCTTTGGAAAGGAACTTCATAGGCAGAAAACAAAAGATTTTCCTGACAAGTTCAACATCAGTATAGATCTTACCCAAAGCAAAGCATTCATTCTTGATATCACACAATCAACCATGAAAATAAGTGATAAGACTCATCATCATGCATAAACATGCTTTCATAATCAGTAATCAATCTCCTAAGTTTGGTCTTTTTAACCATCAGTTCCTTCATTCTTTACATGGAGTCTGTCCCATGCATCTTTAGCCATTTCATAGTTGGCTATATTTTTCATTTAGCCAATACTGATAGCATTAAAAAGTGCATAGAGAGCTTTAGAGTTGAAATTAGACTCTTCCAACTCAGCTTTGGTCCATTGATCTAGGGGTTTTCCCTTGCTACCACTTTATTCAATCACAACTTCTGGTTCTTTCTAACCAACAACACAATCATTCCAAGCCCTTTCATCAATAGATTTTAAGAAGGATTTCATCCTAGGTCTCCAAAAAGAAAAGCTGGTTCCCTCCAACAATAATGGTCTATGAGTAGATCAACTAATAAGAGCTTGAATGTTTATATTTTGTTAGTTATTTAATTGGTTTATTTATGGAAAAATGTGCTTAAAGTGTGGAATTTGAAATAATTCTTTGATAAATACCATGTACGGGATCACGGGTGCATTTTGAGTGTTTTCAGCCTCAAACAGATTGTTGGAAGGGAAAAGAATGATGTTGATAAAATTCATGATGAGTAGGAACAAACGGTGCAAGAATCAGAGTTGAAACAACAAAATTGTGACGCGTCGAAGGTACAACGTAAAATCTGGAAATTCTTCAAGATGAGCATGCTTCACTGTTTGGATCAGAACTTGAGCTGTGGAAATCAGAATTCAACGATTCTTGTGGCGTTGGAAAGCTTATTCAGAGATATACAAATTTTATTTTGATTACTCGACCAAATTATGAATATCATGGACACCTTGGACAGGAAGAACGATCATCGCGGTGACGGTTCCACCGCCGCGGCAATGGATCACGGGCTTATTTTGTTAATGTGTTATCCTAATCCGAATCTAAATGGGCTAAGACATCTACTCTTTTCCTAACTAAGATCAGAACCCTAGGACTATAAAAGAAGGATTTTTGAGAAGTTTTAGGAGTTTTTTTTGGAGAGAAGGAGAAAGGACGACTACTATTTTGGAGATCGGAATTCTTGCAGTTCTCGTTTGCCAATTACATAAGTTTTTCTATTTTTCTTTCTTGAACTCATGTTATTGAATAGAATGATTGTTTTTATTACAACAATTATGAGCTAAATCTCTTTTCTAGGGCTAAATATGTAGCCCAATTTATGAATATGTGTTGACGTTATCTTTATTGATTTCTTATTGAGCATTAATTCTAAGTGTTATTATTGTGTGTAATGCTTTAAATTCTTAAGGATCCGAGAGTTGAATGATATCATGGGTTGGGTTGAGATTGAGAGATGAAACCTGATTAGTCTAAGGTAATAAAACCATAGATTGAATGAACGCTAGAGATAGGTTACCGCGATCTTTGAGGTTCTGGTAAATTCCATAGAACTTAATGATCTCTTAGCTTCTAAATCTAACTTAGAGATATTTTGGGTTGTTGCTTTAGGGTTAATTTGCTAATTTTTTGAGAGAAAGTTAGTGGAATATTAGGGAGTTTGGCCTTTAGAATATGCTTAATTAGGTTAGTAATAATTGTCAATACATAGGATTAAATTGGTGTGAAATCTGTGCCCTAAGGTTTAGCCATATTGATCTTTATACCAAAGTTCTTCTAAAATTCTGATTTTGTTTAGTATTTAATTTGTTTTTTTTTTCATTAAATTCATTCATAAAATTTTGGCTCATCAAATAGCAATAAAATAGACTAGTTTGGTTCTTGGTAGATAGTTCTCTTGGGATTCGACACTCGTTTACTTGAGCTTTATTACTTGCACGATTTCGTACACTTGCAAATAGCTTGTCATCGAACCTTCACCAAAGAAACTCATAGTGACAGGACAACTGATGTGGTCACACAAAACACGGTGATCACACACATCGGAGTGGGCAAATCTGCTCAACTAGACACGAAACGAAAGATAGCAAAGACAAGCACAACCTCAGATTAAAGATCTAACAAACAAGCAAGGATCAACTTAAATAACTCTTCATAATGTGGTCTGATACGAAATGTAAGTTTTAAAGGATTACCAAGTGTTTAAAACTTATGTGGATTGAGTTGCTTGTTTAATTTATAGTGCAAATGAGTTGTGAGAAACTTAATTAAAACATACATCAAAGCAAGTAAAGAATACACTCATTTTTACATGGTTCAACATCAAGCCTACATCCATGGGACCATGTCCAGAGGAAGCAAATTCAGTTTGAAATACTTATGAGTTCAAATACAAAGCAAGATAAGCAAAGTTGTAAAACACACCTTGTTTTCTACACAACAACTCTATCTTCTTTGGTTGAACTTCAAGTCCTCACAGCAAGCTTCACGAACACAGCACCATCATGTTGAAGAAGAGCTCCTCTCAAGATTCAACAATGAAGATAGGACAGTAGCTTACATACAAGCTCTTATCATAATGGAAACAACATCCAAAGATCTCAACAAGGACAAGTGAGGATGGTAATTCTAAGCCTACCAAAGCATAGTAAGAAACCTTAACCAAAATGAGAACCTTAAGAGAATATTCAGAGAGGAAAACAAAATGTGATTAGATTCCTTAAAGAAAAATGCCATAAATGAGTGAATATAAAGAGATCAATGCGTCAAGGGTTGAGGGACAAAAAAGTTGAATATTAACTTTTGTGTTTTTCATTTTGTACAAGAAATTTGGGACCATAGAAAAAAGCAATATTCCTTTTCTCTCATAGCAAATAAAAGGTGGACAGGTGTAAAAGAACAAAACAGAATATCAATAAGGAATAATATTATCCAAAAAGTAAAACAAGTGCATGAAGTGTGATTGAGGGGAGAATATCTGTCAGAAGCATTGTGTACGTACAAATGCTAAAGTGCTCACATTTGTGAAGGTGTTCACCTTTAGCAAGTGTGTCCATAATGGCATAAAGGAAAAAATAGTGCAGGACTCAAAACAAGATCATAAGGGGACAAAAACACTAAAAATTTTAATAATTTATTCTACGTTATCATTTTCAATTTTTTATCATTATCAAGTAGCTGAAGTATGACTATTTTAATTTTTTTTATTATCAAGTAGTTAGAGTCATGATAAGAAATAGTCCCTAAGAGCTATGTAATCAGGATCCATTATTTGAATAAACATTTGTTATTCTTTTTTTTCCCTACAGTGAGTGTTTGGAATAACTTGAGGTTATTTTGCTAGTGCAAATATCCTGTTTAGTAGCATTTGCCTCCGACGAATCTCTTCCGCTACGCCAACTTAAGACCTGATCATTTAAATGTTAATAATGCAGAATTGTTGAGGTGAGTTTTGTAATTTGATTGATTGCAGGTTCTTCCATACGCCCAGTGTGTTGTTGAATCATTTCCCATGACAAAGAGTGAGCATATTTTGAGGCAATGGAATTGAAAGAGCATGGCGAATTGTTCCTTGACCATCTTCCTGAAGTCTATCATTTTGACTGTTTGATGTCTCTAATTGGAATGCCATACTTGGAGCCTCATCATATTATCCTAAGGAAAGGCTTGGTTGCCGGAATTGAGTATCCATTGCTTGCAGAACACATGTCTAAATACATGGCAAGGACTCTTCTTTCACATCTCTTCTTTACCGTAACAGTATGGAGCACAAACGTAATGGTAAGAGTTTTTACATCATTTTGATTTTGATTTAGTATACAAATATTTTTTGTTATGTTCCTTTTTGGCTATGTGCCCCTTTTTTTTTTTTTTTTAATTGTTGTTGTAGATGCTGAATTTTGTGGAAATGCTGAGCTCTGCCGCTTTACTGAGCAATTTCTCTTCTCTTAACCCTACAAAGTTTATGCATATAACCGTTTCATTTCTTCTCTTAGTCATGAAGTTGAGGCTGTCCGGGAGGATAGTATTTTAATGCTTGAAATTGTTGAGTTGAAAACCAAGTACTTAATATATACCGACTTCTTTCCATAATATAAGGGAATTCTTTCTTTTTGTAGTGAAAAATGCCAAAACGTAAAGCTCCAGAGATATAAAATATTTGACACAGGATTTACGTCCCTTGCGGGAAAAAACCACGGCAAAAACAAAGGATTCACTATGTAATTTGGATATACAATTTTCTTCTCTCTCGTAACACTCTCATACGGATACAAATATGAGACTTTGTGCTTTGATTTTTCCTCTCAAAATCGCTCTAACTCACTCATATTTCCACGTCTCTTCTCCGCAGCTTATACTGCCCTTATATAGAAGTTTTTCAGTCGGCCACCGCTCCAGCTATCTTCCTCTCAAGCTTAGTCATCACTCAAGATAGCTCCAACTGCCTTCAGCCACTCCAAACAGTTTTTCTCTCAAGCTGCCAGCAAGAAGTTAGCTTCTAGGTGTCTTACATAATTGTTGTACCGAATCGAGCCAGCAATCATCCCATAGTCCAACTGCCATCAAGAAGTTTGGTCACCACTTGAAGCCTCCAGGTGTTTTCTTAATGGAGTACACCTTCACAATTCTCTACCTTGGCTTGAATTCCTCCAAACATAACATATTATCTTTCTCCCTTGCCTCTCCTCGATATTGTAGCTTATCTGCAACATCCAATAATGTCCAAGCAAAGCTTGAACTTAGCTATTGGAATTGGTTTGGTCATCATATTTGCAGGATTCTCTATTATAGATATCTTTTCAACTGCGATCTTTCACTTTTTCAATAATCTCTCACACAAAATGATATTTGACGTCAACATGCTTCGTCCTTTCATGAAACACTTGATTTTTGGTCAAGTGTATGGCACTTTGATTATCGCAATAGACAACAGTTTCTTCTGTAACAATCTCAGATTGCCAACTAAACCACACAACTACAAAGCTTCTTTCACTGCCTCTGCTCCACGTAAATCCTGTATCAAACATTTTGTATCTCTGGAGCTCTACGTTTGGCATTTTTTTCATTACAATGTACCAATTGTAGTGAAAAATGCCAAAGCAATTGTTAAATTCATTGGTAATTATTTTTGAGATCACTTGATTTCCAAAATTGGAATAAGTCCAAGCTTGGAAAGTATATGATGGTTTTAGTCGGAGAACAATAAAGAGATAAAACAGAGCACCCTAAAGTTTCAGCAAAAAGTTCTTACGTTTTCACGAAGAAAGTCAATATATAACACTTAACAACTCTCTGCTAATTACACCAACTACAGCAGATGTTTTTCAGCTTTCAAATTCAAATCTAACCACTAATATTGTAGTCATATTACTTCCTAATAAACTTAACTTAAATACCCTTAAGTAACTAAGCAAATAATTACACAAAGCACACTCCCATGCATATTGAGTGACTGCTACATGTAACCTTCAACAGCTTTCCAAACACAAACTTGCAGACTTGAGTATTTGATGCATTTCCAGCAAAGCATCAATACATCAACACTCCTCCTTGATGCCTTTGCTGGAAACACCAAGTTTGAGTCTAAGTTCCTCAAACTTGGCTTTAGTTAGACTCTTAGTCATAATGTCTCCAATCTGGTCCACACCCCGGTAGTGCAACAAGGTCACTTCCCCATCATTTTCAGCCTCCCTCACTGCATGAAATTTAGTCTTGATATGCTGTCCTGCCATGGAGAACTGGATTCTTTGCCATTGCCACTTGATTGATTGTCACACAATATTGAGGTTGGTTTATCTTGATCGTACTTCAAATTAGACAGATTTTTTTTGAACCAAGCAGCTTGGTTCACAGCTGTTGCGGCCGAAATGTACTCTGCCTATGCAGTGGACTGAGCCACCGTGTCTTGCTTCTTTGAAAACCAACTAATGGCACCTTCATTAATGTAAAACACATACCCTGAGGTACTTTTCATGTCATCTAAAGAACCTCCCCAGTCTCTGTCTGTGTATCCCTGCAAAACTAGTTTTTCTGCCTTCTTGAACCAAATGCCAAGGTTTAAAGTTCCTTTCACATACCTTAACACCCTCTTTGCTGCCCTATAATGTGATTCACTTGGACAACTCATAAATCTGGAGAGGTAGTTAGCTACAAACATCAGGTTCGGACGTGTGGCTGTTAAATACAGCAAGCATCCCACCAGGCCTCTAAACATACTCTCATCCACTATTTTCTTACCATCATTCTTGCTTAGCTTCAGGTTAGAGACTAAGGGTGTATCTGCAGGTTTGCAATTTCCATCCCAAACTTTATGAGAATCTCATTTGCATACTTTTCCTGGTACACAAATATTCCACTTTTAGACTGAAAAATCTGCATACCAAGGAAATATGTCATCTCCCCCAAATCTATCATCTCAAATTCAGATTGCATGGATTGTTTGAACTTGCTCAATTGGTCTGGATTGCTCCCTGTCATCAGCAAATCATCCACATACAATGACACAACAATTAGTCACCCTCAGCTTCCTTAACATAAAGAGTATGTTCATTTAGACTTCTAGCATAGCCGAGGCTATTAAGGTGATCATTTATACAGCTGTACCAGGCCCTAGGTGCCTGTTTTAGACCATACAATGCCTTCTCCAGCATGTACACCTTACTTTCTTCACCCTTCACCTGGTAGCCTTCGAGTTGGTCTACAAAAATCTCCTCTTCCAAGCAGCCATTTAGAAAGGCAGATTTGACATCAAGTTGGAAAATTTTCCAACCAAATCAGGTTGCCATGGCTATGATCAACCTTATAGTATCATGTCTAGCTACCGGAGCAAATGTATCAGTGTAATCCACCCCTTGCTGCTGTGCAAATCCTTTTGCCACAAGCCTAGCCTTGTGTTTGTGGATTGTACCATCAGGATTGAGCTTTAATTTATAAATC
Source organism: Pistacia integerrima (assembly GCA_026225825.1). Taxonomy (NCBI): domain Eukaryota; kingdom Viridiplantae; phylum Streptophyta; class Magnoliopsida; order Sapindales; family Anacardiaceae; genus Pistacia; species Pistacia integerrima. The sequence continues at coordinate 43,929,238 of CM047749.1, forward strand.
CACTTTACCTGAATTATTCTTCTGTTTTTAGGTCCTTCAACTAGCCTCTATGTGTTGTTCTTCTCAATCATAGAAATCTCCTCTTGCATTGCATTCTTCTAAGCATCTGATCCAACAGCTTCAACATATGTTTTAGGTTCTAATACAGCCACATTGCATCTTGCATAAACATCATCCAAGGTCCTGGTCCCTCGAACTAATGGTTCCTCATCTACTTCAATTTCATCTTCCTTAAACACATTTTCAATCGGCTGCTGCATTTTCTAGTCAGCCTCAACCTGCTTACTCTCCCAATTCCACATTGCATTTTCATCTATTCTTACATCCCTAGTTATCACAATTCTTTTTGTTTTCGAAATGTACACTCTGAATCCTTTTGATTGGTTACTGTAACCAATGAAAATACCAACTTCAGCCTTATTATCCAGCTTGGTTCTCTTCACTGCTGGAACCATCACATAGCACACACTTCCAAACACTCTCAAATAGCCAATTGTTGGTTTAATTCCTATCCATGCCTCAGATGGTGTTTGCCCTTGACAGCTTTGGTTGGCAGCCTATTCAGGAGATAAACTCCTGTATTTACACCCTCACCCAAAATTTCTTAGGGAGTTGTTTTTTTGCCAACATACATCTAGCCATCTCCATGATGGTCCTGTTTTTTCTTTCACTTACTCCATTTTGTTGTGGAGTGCATGGACCAGTGAATTGATGCCTAATACCAACTTCTAAACAAAGTGAACTGAAGTCCTTTGCAGTGTACTCAGTTTTGTTGTCACTTCTAAAGGATTTGATCTTTGTTCCAGCCATATTTTCTACCAACAATTTGAATTTTCTAAACACTGCAGGGACCTCACTTTTTTGCTGTAAAAAATACACCCATGTCATCCGTGTATAATCATTTATAAAGAGTACGAAATACCTGCTTCCACTCAAGGATTTTGTTTGCATAGGACCACAAACATCTGAATGAATCAGTTGAAGCTTCATTGTTGCTCTCCAGGTCTGATCCGAAGGAAATACAGGTCTACTCAATTTACCAATTTGGCATGCATTGCACAATGTACTTTTCTCCTCAATTTCTGGAAGGTCATGAACCATGTTTGCATTCTTAAACTCTTTGAGGCCATTATAGTGATAATGGCCAAGCTTTTGTGCCAAGTTTTTGACTCTTCCAGTCTAGTTGACAAGGCAAAATCATTGGTGTTTTTCCACTCAACCGGGAAGATTTTCCCCAGCATCTTTACACACATCAATTCAACTCCTTTAGGATTTAAATGGTACATGCTTGGTTTTCAAAGTGTAAGGAATAACCCTTCTCTAACATTTGTCTCGCACTCAATAGATTTTGGCTAATTCTAGGCACATACAACATATGAGAGATTATTTTTGTACCTGACCAAATTTGGATAGCAACATCCCCCATGCCTTTGACCTCCATGAATTCACCATTTCCTATCTTTACTCTGGAGCTATACGATCTGTCCAAGCTAACAAAATTTCGTAGGCCTACAGCCATGTGATTGGTGTAGCCACTATCAATTAACCAAGCTTCATTGCTGGTTTTTGCAGTGTAACAAGTGGCCACAAAAAGTTGTTCAGCCTCTTGACATTGTTGCTGATCCTCTCCAACTTTTGCTTGTTGTGTTTGCTGGTTTGTTTTGTTCTTACAAACCCTTTCAATATGCCTGAATTGCTTACAACTCTTGCACTGTATACCAGGTCTGAACCAGGATCTTCTCTCCGGATGCCCCTTCTTTTTACAGAGAGTGCAGGCTGGAAATTCTTTCACTTCACCAAGCCTTTCCCATTTGTTATTACTCTTCTCTTTCCCTTTCCTATCTCCAATATACTTCCTTGTTTGTGCTTGTGTAGGTTTGCCTTTGAAGCTTGCAACCAATGCACCCTCACTATGTCTTCTTGCCTCAAGAGCCTTCTTTGCTTTTGAGCTTGGAGAGCATGGACAAGCTCAGCCAATATAATCTGAGTCATGTCTTTCGAGTCCTCTAAAGAAGAGATTTTGGACTCAAATCTCTCCGAGAGACTCACCAAAACCTTTTCCACAACCCTACGATCTATCAACTCCACTCCCATAAGCCTGATTTTGTTGACAACATTCATTAGTCTATCAACATAATCCTTCACTTTTTCAGTTGCTTGCATCTCAAATTCTCTCCTTAGATTAAGAACCTACATATTCCTCGTTGTAGTGCTACCCATGTATTCCTCTCTCAATTTATCCCATGCTTCTTTGGGGTTTTCGTATGCCATGATCCTTGTAAAAACAAGATCAGCCACAACTGCATGTATGTGAGAGAGAGCTCTCGGTGCTTTGGTTGTTTCTTCCTCATGCAGCCTCATTTGCTTCAACATAGGATTCTGTCCAAGAAGAAGTGGCTGCTTGTTTTCTTCCACGTACTGCCATAGTCCCTGTCCATGAAGAAAGGCTTTCATTTTTACAGCCCAAATGTGGTAATGTTCCCCATTGAATACCAAAGGAGCCATCAAGGCAGATTGAGTTGCCATGTCCCTGTTTTTTGTGTCTGTCGTAAGGAGGAAGAAGAACAGATGCAGGTTAACATTTAGATGAAAAAATAGGTATTTTAGAGGTATGATCGATGGTCTACAATGCTTAGTTTCTGGTTTTTGTGGCAACTCTGATACCATTTGATGGTTTTAGCCAGAGAACAATAAAGAGATAAAACAGAGCACCCTAAAGTTTCAGCAAAAAGTTCTTACGTTTTCATTGAAGAAAGTCAATATATAACACTTAACAACTCTCTGCTAATTACACTAACTACAGTAGACATTTTTCAGCTTTCAAATTCAAATCTAACCACTAATATTATAGTCATATTACTTCCTAATAAACTTGACTTAAATACCCTTAAGTAACTAAGCAACTAATTACACAAAGCACACTCCCATGCACGTTGAGTCACTGCTGCATGTAAACTTCAGCAACTTTCTAAACACAAACTTGCAGACTTGAGTATTTGATGCATTTCCAGCAAAGCATCAATACATCAACAATATATGAGATGAATTAAGTTTTCTGATCTATTATGCTTGTCTTGTTATTTTTTGCGTAAAAATTGTCAGCTTTTTAAGTTTAAAATTAAATGATGAAGTATTTTTAACACCAGAAAATATTGACAATAAATTTCACGATATGATGGTCAGGAGGATTGTAGGTGTTACTGCTATTGAGGATTCTGAATCAATGGAGAATGCTAGCAAACGATTAGCTTGTAAGCGGCAAGCTCTTGAATTGGCAAAAATGCTTCTAAATGACAAGACTTGTTAGGATATTATGGCTTGCTTTCCTATTTTTTTTCCATGTAAAATTGTATGTCTTTAAAAAAATTATTTAATAAAGAATACAATTGCAAATATGAATAAAATTTAGGAGTCCTATTATAAATTGAAATATGAATCCTATTGGAAATAGGATATCCCATATACTACTTATAAATATAGGGGTAAGAACCAATTCAAGGTTATGAGAGAATGTGAGAATACAGGGTATTTGATGTAAGAGTTATTAAATACCATATGTAGAGTGTCTTAGAAATTGGGATTGTTTTTGCTCTAGGTTTGGGTTGAGCGTGGTTGGAAACTATGAGTTTTTCCAGTCTATTAATTATGTATTGATTTTATATGTTGTGTACTCTTGTATATCGTGTTCATGAAGCTATAGTAGATTTTGACGAAATATGGAATGCCTTTATTATTGATTTCCCTTGATCTCTGCTAGCTGAGATTAAGGAGTGATTAAAGTTTCAATCAATCAACTTAATTCATGTGATTGATTGAACAATTACAGGGTTTTTTGTATTTATTATTTTCCTTCTTTACATTTACAAGAATGTATAAATTAGCCAATTGTACAACCTTACAATATACTGAATATAAAAATTTCTTCACTCTTTCTCTTCTCTTGGCCATACTCTAGTAGTGTCATTATCTTGAACTACTTCTCTTTGTCCTTCTTTTTGTCTCTATCTCGATTCCTTACATGGTATCAGAGCTCAACTAAAAGTTTCTGCTTACCTATCAACTCAGCTTCTTTCTCTTTGTCCCTGCAAACAATAAAAAAACCCCATTACCCTTCAGCATGGAAATAACCCAAATACAACTACGATAAACCCAGACAACCCAATTAATACAAATAGCCTAATCACCATAGACATTCCACACAACTCCAGCACAAACATCCAATCTATGTCTGCTACAACCCAAACAATTGAAGCCCACACAACCCAAGCCTACACAACTAAAACTAGGTCTGACCCAGCTCATTATCCATATGGAATGTCGGGTTACAATCGGATTTTTTTACCCATTCAAGGCCTCACCCAACCTCTCTTGGAATATCGGGTTACAACCCGAATTCCTTTCCTACATTGGGTTCAGATCCAAATCCCTACCTGTATCCTTTTTGAATTGTTCTAGCCATCGGGAACAATTGCCCTGAACCAGGTGATGTTCTCTTCGCATCAGTCTTTGATAGACTTGAATTAGTCCTCATCAAACAAACCCTAACCGAATTAGACAACTATGCCTCCTGGTCTTACCATTTCCTACGAGCACTCATCACCAAAGGCAAAGATCCTCTTGATAGGGCTTTTCAACCACTGTCGCAACCTTATCGTCACCACCACTGGAATCGTTGCAATATGCTAGTCTGATCATAGATCAGCAATTGTCTTTCATCGAAGGTCATGGCTGGGCTCCCACCAACAAAAATGGTTGTCGAGATATGGGCTAACATCAAAAAGATGTAAGGGAAGCTCGATCTCCCCAAAACCTTCACTTTCCGGCAACACCTCATCAAACTCAAGCAAGGGAATTACTCGATCACCAATTATTTCAATCAGCTCTTCCCGTTTGGAATGAGTTATACGCTACCGAAGAAACTCTTGAGGGGCCGAAAACACTCAATTAGTACCACAGAATGCAAGATCGCAACCTATTGTCGCATTTTTGCTTGGATTAAATGATGGTTTTCTTTCTTTCAGGACACAAGTACTTGCCATGTCTCCATCGCCCTCTCTCTACCGGAGTTTTCAACTGTTGGTGCAAAATGAAAGCCAACACCAGTTGAACTCCGACAGAACATCATCAGATTCAATGGTCGCTGGCAAAGTTGAGAGAGAATGGTGATCACTAGCGGCTAGGGCAAAATGAAGGTGAAAAACCTTCTCTTATATATGACAAGAAGAAGGGCTCAGATTCAATCTCGCGATCTGATGGCCAAAAACTCATCGTATTTTTAAACGTATCTCACAGCTCCAATCGTGCCACGTCACGACATGGGTCAAACAGGTCAACTTCTCGATCCAATGAGTCAAATGGATCTGCAAATGGATCAAACGAGTCTGAATCTAGGTCAAACAAATTCAAACTCTAATAAAAACCAATTGTATTGTGATTATTGCAAAAGAAGAAATCATGATCGAGACCATTGTTGGAGATTACATGGTCGTCTGGATTCCAATAACAAGGAGAGAAATGGTAATTCTTCTTCTTTCTAAGTTTCTCTTAGAAATCAGTCAACACCCACTCTCAATCCAGAATAATATAATCAATTGCTTTAGTTGCTGAATAATGTCCTAACTGCTCCCACCGCATCTTATACAAGCACCTCTTACTATTTTAATTTACTCACAACTGATATATGGATTACTGATTCAGGGGCTAGTTATGTAACGACTCCATTCTTTTAAAAACATGCATAGTAAAGATAACATAAAAAGTTGGGCCCAGAATTTTCTTTTATTAAACATATGTATTCTTTATACAAATATATACAGGATTTGTAACATATGTGCCAACTATCAAAATAGGGTGGACAGTGTATCCATTTCTCTTCGTGTGCCGATGTTCATCCGACTGTGTCCTCATCTAGAACCTGCAAAACATATGGAACAACTGGATGAGCACAAAACAATGCTCAGTAAGTAAACCCATCTACTCAATTATCCCCGTAACTCTCCCTCTAATTCTTTCCCTACCATTTATTGACTCTTCTCTTATGCAACTCTCTAATTCCTGTTTCTCATAACTCTTTTATATTAACTCTCTTTCTAGTAAGTCACGGCCCCATCTGACCGGAGGCACGGCTGGGACTCGCTCCCACTCGTTGTGACTTCTACTCATTCTAGCCGATTGGACTTGGTTATGAATGGATTCGGAACCTTTGGCCATGTGAGTACATAGAATCTCTCGGGTAAACTCGGGTATAGCCCTCATCCGCATGTACTCTACGGGCTACACCACTTCTCTTTCTGATACTCTTGCCGCTCTCTCTATGCGGCGTACATGCGGGAATACTCTACCCGTACTCACAGGTTCCCCATCGTACAACCTACTCTATTCTCTTAATAAGCTCTACTCTAGCTTTTACTCTATAGTGCTCATTCTCTCCTTCTCTTTACTCTTCGAGTAGTCTAAACTCCAAAGTCTCTACTCTTTCTCTACTCTCTTTTCTAGTGCATAAGTAAAGCATAGTTAATGCACATAAATGACTCGTACTCATTAATGCATTTATGAAAAGTAACTATGACATGTAGCAACAATTAAGGCTTTCTACCCTTACTTATGATTCTCTTGAGCATTTCATCATACAACTCATGTGCATAAACAACTCTACTCTAACTCTAGCTTTTCTCTTTTCTTAAATCAACCAAATGGGAGAAAACTCCCTCATAAACTCTAAATTTCCTGTCAAAAGAGAAACACTTCCATAAGCTTGCTCAAAACTTCCTCCAACTTCTATCAAACACAACCCAACATCAAGCAAATAAAACACTTCTCATAACTCAATCATAACTACTAATCTCATTCAACAATTTAATGAATACAAATATATGTATATAACTCTACTCAAAGGAGTTCTTAAATCTCAACTTAGGTTGAGTTTACTTACCTTATGAGAAAATAGCTTCTTTAACACTTCTCTTTTCCTTGGGAGCTTGCCTTTTCTCTACAACTTAACCAACAACCACAACATGAGACTCTAAACAAAACATAATAAAACTCTCATCTAAAGCAAGAATCCTTACCTTAGGATGCTTTAGATTAAAACCCTACTAAAAGTTACCCAAAAAGGCTCTTGGAAATCCTTGGAAGATTAAAGAAATTTGAGAGAGTTTGGAAAATGAAGGAGGCGGTGGAATGGGAAAATGAAGAGTTCTCAAAGACTAAACCCCTTTAAATATCTCTTAACAACTCATTCTTCCCATTTTGCCCTTGCTCTTTCATGGAATTTCCATCCATATCCTTTGATTCCTTACAAACACACCCCCATACTAACATATTCTCCATGAAATTTCCTTACATTTTACTCCCCACTTTTCCTGCTAATTAGGGGTAGAATGGTCAAATTGCCCTTAGGGAAGAGAATATCTAAAACTTAACAAACATTTTGGTCGGACTGTCGTCGCGGTGAGGAAGCTTCTGTCGCCACGGCGAAACTGTCCAGAACGTTTCCCTGTGGATTCAACACCTCGGCCGCGCGCAAGCTTGCTGAACTTCTTCTATTTTCAACCAATTTCAGGGAAAGTATTCAACACAATACTCAAACAAAGGTCAACCAAACAATATTACCAAGAGACAAACTCAAATAAGAGCAAAAGAAGGAACAATAACTACGTACCTCAAGTGGGGCGTTACAATTCTTCCCCCCTTAAAAGAATTTCATCCCCGAAATTCATACAAATAACTCTGGAAAGCGATTCTGCATGTCCCGTTCTACTTCCCAAGTGGCTTCTTCCACTTTGTGATTCCTCCAAAGGATCTTCACTAGCGGAACACTCTTGTTCCGAAGCTCTTTAACCTTTCGATCTAAAATCTGAACTGGACGTTCTTCATATACTAAGTTCTCTGTTACTTTAACGTCCTTTACACTCAGGATATGGAGGGGATCACTTACGTATTTCCGTAGCATCGAGACATAAAAGACATCATGCACCCTGTCCATGCTAGGTGGTAGTGCCAATCTGTAGGCCACCTTTCCTACTCGTTGCAAGACCTCAAATGGACCTACATATCGCGGTGCTAGCTTCCCTTTGCTTCCGAAGCGCATTACTCGCTTGTAGGGGAAAACTTTCAAAAACACTTTATCACCCACTTGAAATTCGACCTCTTTTCTCTTCAAGTTGGCATAGCTCTTTTGTCGATCTTGGGCTTGCTTCATCTTGTTTCTGATCAATCTCACATCTTCTATCAGTTCCTGAGTCACCTCTGGCCTAGGAGCTGTACTCAACTCATCCTTTTCACCTACCTCATCCCAATGTAGTGGAGACCTACATCGTCTACCATACAAAGCCTCGTAAGGCGCCATCTTAATTGTAGACCGATAACTATTGTTGTAGGCAAACTCCACCAGGGGTAACATTTCATGCGAAGATGCTCTATAATCCATACAGCAAGCTCTCAACATATCCTCAAGCACCTAATTCGTCCTCTCGGTTTGGCCATCCGTCTGAGGATGATAGGCAGTACTGAACGCCAATCTAGTACCCAAGTTCCTCTGTAAACTCATCTAGAAGGCTGAGACAAATCTGGAATCTCTATTTGACACTATTGTCTTGGGCACACCATGTAACCTGACTATCTCCTTAATGTAAATCTGAGCCAACTGATATGTAGTGGTGCTTTCCTTTACTGGAAGAAAATGGGCTGATTTGGTTAACCTATCCACAATCACCCATAAAGAATTATACCCTCTCTGGACTCTAGGGAGACCGGTGATGAAATCCATTGAAATACTCTCCCATTTCCACTCTGGAATACTAAGTGGTTGAAGCAACCCTGACGGTCGTTGGTGTTCTGCTTTCACTTGCTGACAAGTCAGACATTTAGCTACGAACTCTACAATGTCTTTCTTCATACCTGTCCACCAATAGCTTTTCTTTACGTCCTGATACATCTTAGTTGCTCCAGGATGAGCAGTGTACGGTGTGTCATGAGCCTCCAAAAGAATTCTCTGCCTCAACTCACTCGTTCAGAGGAATACACAACCGATTCCTAAAATAGAGAACACCGTCTCTCACACAGAACTCTGATGTCCTCCCCTCAAGCAATTGCTGAACTATTTTCTGACACCACTCGTCGGCCACTTGCTTTTCTTTCACTTCCCCTCGAAGGTAGTCTGAATCTCTAACCTTGCAATCCTTCTTGGAATCACTTCAATTTGCTCTCTACACAACTCTTCTATTAACTCTTTTTGCTTAGTGAGTCGGGATAAATAGGCTTTTCTACTCAGGGCATCGGCTACTACATTGGCTTTCCCTGGTTGATACTTGATCTCGCATTCATAATCTTTAACCAGCTCTAACCATCTTCTCTGCCTCATATTCAACTCCTTCTGAGTAAAGAAATACTTTAAACTCTTATGATCAGTGTAGATGTTGCTCTTTGCACCATAGAGGTAAGTTGATAATCCGTAAATTATACAGTTTTTATTTGATCTTTTTGTCGGATTTCAGGTACTTTCTAGTGCATTTTTACCTGAATTGATGCTTAATTCTTTACTTTTCGTGTTTCAGGTTAAAATGGACTTTTTGAGCGAATAAAGGCAAAATTGGATAGTTTTGACTCAGAAGTGAGCGGATTTTAGAAGATGAGTTCCAGAGCAGGACAACGCACGATAAAGCTTGTTTCCAAGGAAGAGAGCCGAAATTCGAAGAATCGAACGAAGAAGCAAGCAAAGTGGCAGTTCTGTAAATTTCAAACGTTTGAAGGAGCTTCGCCCCGGCGAAGAAATTGTCTTCACCGCGGCGAAGTGGCCAAAGACGATGTGGAATTTTTCATTCTTCGCCGCGGCGACAGTCAAATTATTCAGTTTTGTAAACGCACAGTTTCGTGTTGTGCGTGTTTTTGGCTAGGTTTTTGGACTAAGTATAAAAGAAAAACTTAACCTTTTGCCAAGGGAGCTTGAGCTGTTAGGTTTAGCCGTCTTTTACATTTTTCTTAGAGAAAAAGCTTGAGTTTTTCGGATTGTTAAAGGGAAGATTCAGATTTTGACTAGAAAATTCATCTTTTGGGGAGATTTCTTATCTTTCATCTCAGTTTCATTATGTTTAACTTGTTTATTTCTATTTTTCGTTTTTGTAGTGTTAGTTTAGCTATGAACTAATCTTCTATGGGTTAGGGTTTTGATTGTAGTTTGGATTTTAAATGGGTTAAGTATTTGATTGTGTTATTTCCATGTGAATAAGCTTTGGTTGTGTGTTACTCTGAAATTAAATACTGTATGTGATGAACATGATGAGATTGAGAAATAATTCATGTTAGGCTTCTTGGGTAATCATCATTATAGTATTGGATGCTAGAGATAGATTCAAGAATTAATGAAATCAATTTAGGATTCTTGTGCTTAATGAATTTAGAATTATTAACCTTCAATTTGTTGGGTGCGGAATGTTAATAAGGATGAATAGGAAAACATAGCCCGAGAGGGTATGTTAACATATTAGTGAATCCGATTTACAACCATTGCGCATGAATGTGAAAATAGCGTAACTCTTAGGTTTAACCCATAAAAGTCCAAACGAAGTCAAAACCCTACCCGTTTTACTTGAATTGATATTATGCGTTTCATTTGCTTTCTTATTTAAGATTTAATTCTTTGTTTAATTTTATTTTTGTTTTCTTTTTCCATTACAATTTGCTCCCACCAATCCAAAGAATTCGATTGCTTCAACTTGATAACATTAGGAAACTTAGTGCTTTGCTACCAGTCCTCGTGGGAACGATATCCTATCCCATCACTTTATTACTTGAGCGACTAGTGCACTTGCTAGTTTTGCATGTTATAATAAACACGCATCATTGCTCTTTGCACCATAGAGGTAATGCCTCCAAATCTTTAAGGCAAAGACCACTGTTGCCAACTCTAAATCATGTGTAAGGGTATCTCATTTCATGCTCTTTCAATTGCCAAGAGGCATATGCTATCACCCTACCTAATTGCATTAACACCGAGCCAAGTCCTTGCAAAGAGGCGTCTGTATAAATGTCATAATCTACACCCTCATGTGGCAACACTAACACTGGGGCTGTTGTTAACCTCTTCTGCAATTCTTGGAAACATTCCTCACAAGCTTCTGACCATATAAAAGGAGTCTTCTATTTGGTAAGAGTTGTCAATGGTTTAGCCAACTGGGCGAACCCTTCCACGAATCGTCTATAGTAACTTGCCAAGCCTAAGAAACTTCTGACCTCCTTTACTGTCCTCGGCCTCTGCCACTCGAGGATTGCCTGCACTTTACTCGGGTCTACAGAGATCCCTTCCTTCGATACAGTATGACCCAAAAATATTACTTGATCGAGCTAGAACTCACATTTCGAAAACTTAGCATACAACTACTTTTCTCTTAACCGTTGCAGCACTATTCTCAAATGTCCCTCATGCTCTTCTCTCGACTTAGAGTAAACCAGGATATCATCTATGAAAACCACTATGAATTGATCCAAACAATCGTGGAATACCCGGTTCATCAAGTCCATAAAAACTGCTAGAGGGGCATTAGTTAAGCCAAACAGCATCACTACAAACTCATAATGCGCATACCTTGAACGGAAATCAATCTTAGCTACATCTTGCTAGCCACCCTTACCTGATGGTATCCTGACCTCAAATCAATCTTAGAGAATACTGCTGTCCCCTTCAACTGATCAAACAAATCATCTATTCAGGGTAGCGGGTACTTATTCTTCACTGTCACCTTATTCAACTCTCTGTAATCGATACACATCCGCAGTGATCCGTCTTTCTTCTTTACAAACAAAATTGGGGCTCCCCAGGGAGAATAACTTGGTCGGATAAAACCTTTATCCAACAGCTCTTGGAGTTGCTTCTTTAATTCCTGAAGCTCTGCTGGGGCCATTCGGTAAGGGGCTTTAGATATTGGTGCTGTCCCCGGTGCTAGTTCGATACTACATTCAACCTCTCTTTCCGGTGGCAAACCTGGTAAATCTTCCGGAAACACATCTAAAAACTCTCGAACTATCGGCACCTTCTGAAACTCCGGCTGTGGAACATCACCAACCCTGCACTACATGAGCAATATATCCAGAACACCCCTTTTTCAACATCTTTCTAGCCTTCACACTACTAATTAACATACTCAACCGATGGCCCTCTCCAAAGCTAAATTTATCTCCACTATCGAAGATTAAATCTCGCTTTCTTCTTTCGACAATCGATCTCTACTCCATACCTCCCTAGGAAATCCATGCCCAAGATCAAATCAAAGTCGGGCATATTAAAGACTATTAAATCAACTGCTAACTCTCGACCAAGGATCACTATGGATTCTCCTAACAACATTTCCTGAGTCAACACACTCACCCCATCAGGTAACTCAATCTTAATAGGTTGACTCACTCTACTAGGTTTCAAACCTAACCTCTCAATTATCCCATGCGATACAAAAGAATGGGTAGCCCCATAATCAATTAAAGCATATAAAGAAACAAAGATGGAATAACAAGCTGACCAGCTTACACTGATGGCCTCGGCTTCACCACCCTGAGCCACCATAAAAACTCTGGCATTAGTACCTCTCGAACTCTGAGCTGCGGATGGAAAATGAGCTTTACAATCCTTCTTCAGATGCCCTCGCTGTCGGCACCTGTAACACACATTTCTATCCTTCAAGCATTCTCCTGAATGGTTCCTCCCACATTTAGCACAAAGGGCAACCCTTCGGTTCTGGGCCGCTTGTTCTGCCAATCCCTCCTGTTACTCTTGGGTTGAAACTTCTTCTTGGCCCTTACTTCTCTATTCCTTGATATATCCACTCTCTCCCTCGGTAAAGTAGTGGATGGTTCACTGAGTACTGGTAAAGATGACCCTTCTGCAATGTGCTTATTTACGTAAATCTCTGCCCTTAACGCCCTTGTTAAAGCCTCACTATAGGTATGAGGAGGCTCAACTCCTGTCATCACATCTCGGGCAATATCGGATTTCAACCCTTGTACAAATTTGTCCCTCCTTAACACTGAAGTGTACACTATCCCGTGTGCAAATCGGGCGAGGGAATTGAATCTTACCGAATACTCCTTCACCGTACTAGTCCCCTTGTTTCAAATTAATGAACTCTTGGACTTTCTCATGTACTCGATCTTCGTTCGATACTCGGCCTCAAACACTTCTTAAATTCTTTCCAAGTCATTAGAACCGAGTCATGAGTCTCTTCCATTAGTTCCCACCAAATTCGGGCATCTCCCCGAAACAAGAAACTAGCATATCTAATTCTCTCTCTGTCGTTCATGGGAAACAAGGCCACTGTCCGCTCTACGGACTTAAACCACTCTTCTGCTTCTAGCGGATCCCTTGTACCCCTAAACTCTGACGGCTGGTGCTAGGCTTGCAAGCCCCTGAACCGGATCAACTCGATTCGGTACTACCTGAGGTACCAGCCCCTCACGCTCTTGTCTTGCGGGCCGTCCTCTACTAGGGGTCTCAGTTCTTTTCGGTATAACTCTCCCCTGACTCTCTGCTAACACCTCTTGAACAATATTCCGAATCAATGTCGCATCAAGAGAAGGGGGGTTGGTTCTGGTGGGTTAGAGGGTTCTCCCTCATTCCATCACACTCTTACCCTTTTTTCGGTTACTACGCCTCATATACGAAACGACCACACTTGATCAATTCAAGAGAACACTTGACATAAGGAAAGAATTAACTTACACAGTCGGCTCTTGGACATCGTAGCGATGAGAATGGTACACTGTCAAATCCCAAAATCTTTGCTCTGATACCAAAAATGTAACGACTCCATTCTTTTAAAAACATGCATAGTAAAGATAACATAAAAAGTTGGGCCCAGAATTTTCTTTTATTAAACATATGTATTCTTTATACAAATATATACAAGATTTGTAACATATGTGCCAACTATCAAAATAGGGTGGACAGTGTATCCATTTCTCTTCGTGTGCCGATGTCCATCCGACTGTGTCCTCATCTAGAACCTGCAAAACATAGGGAACAACTGGATGAGCACAAAACAATGCTCAGTAAGTAAACCCATCTACTCAATTATCCCCGTAACTCTCCCTCTAATTCTTTCCCTACCATTTATTGACTCTTCTCTTATGCAACTCTCTAATTCCTGTTTCTCATAACTCTTTTATACTAACTCTCTTTCTAGTAAGTCACGGCCCCATCTGACCGGAGGCACGGCTGGGACTCGCTCCCACTCCTTGTGACTTCTACTCATTCTAGCCGATTGGACTTGGTTATGAATGGATTCGGAACCTTTGGCCATGTGAGTACATAGAATCTCTCGGGTAAACTCGGGTATAGCCCTCATCCGCATGTACTCTACGGGCTACACCACTTCTCTTTCTGATACTCTTGCCGCTCTCTCTATGCGGCGTACATGCGGGAATACTCTACCCGTACTCACAGGTTCCCCATCGCACAACCTACTCTATTCTCTTAATAAGCACTACTCTAGCTTTTACTCTATAGTGCTCATTCTCTCCTTCTCTTTACTCTTCGAGTAGTCTAAACTCCAAAGTCTCTACTCTTTCTCTACTCTCTTTTCTAGTGCATAAGTAAAGCATAGTTAATGCACATAAATGACTCGTACTCATTAATGCATTTATGAAAAGTAACTATGACATGTAGCAACAATTAAGGCTTTCTACCCTTACTTATGATTCTCTTGAGCATTTCATCATACAACTCATGTGCATAAACAACTCTACTCTAACTCTAGCTTTTCTCTTTTCTTAAATCAACCAAATGGGAGAAAACTCCCTCATAAACTCTAAATTTCCTGTCAAAAGAGAAACACTTCCATAAGCTTGCTCAAAACTTCCTCCAACTTCTATCAAACACAACCCAACATCAAGCAAATAAAACACTTCTCATAACTCAATCATAACTACTAATCTCATTCAACAATTTAATGAATACACATATATGTATATAACTCTACTCAAAGGAGTTCTTAAATCTCAACTTAGGTTGAGTTTACTTACCTTATGAGAAAATAGCTTCTTTAACACTTCTCTTTTCCTTGGGAGCTTGCCTTTTCTCTACAACTTAACCAACAACCACAACATGAGACTCTAAACAAAACATAATAAAACTCTCATCTAAAGCAAGAATCTTTACCTTAGGATGCTTTAGATTAAAACCCTACTAAAAGTTACCCAAAAAGGCTCTTGGAAATCCTTGGAAGATTAAAGAAATTTGAGAGAGTTTGGAAAATGAAGGAGGCGGTGGAATGGGAAAATGAAGAGTTCTCAAAGACTAAACCCCTTTAAATATCTCTTAACAACTCATTCTTCCCATTTTGCCCTTGCTCTTTCATGGAAATTCCATCCATATCCTTTGATTCCTTACAAACACACCCCCATACTAACATATTCTCCATGAAATTTCCTTACATTTTACTCCCCACTTTTCCTGCTAATTAGGGGTAGAATGGTCAAATTGCCCTTAGGGAAGAGAATATCTAAAACTTAACAAACATTTTGTTCGGACTGTCACCGCGGCGAGGAAGTTTCTGTCGCCGCGGCGAAACTGTCCAGAATGTTTCCCCATGGATTCAACACCTCTTCGCCGCGGCGAAGATTTTTCTTCGCCCCGACGAAGCTTGGCACACTGAACTTCTTCTATTTTCAACCAATTTCAGGGCAAGTATTTAGCACAACACTCAAACAAAGGTCAACCAAACAATATTACTAAGAGACCAACTCAAATAAGAGCAAAAGAAGGAACAATAACTACGTACCTCAAGTCACCCAAAATTTTTTGCCACTATTTCAACTACCTCATCCACTTCCGTTTGTATGTTGAACGGGAATATCACCCCAACTACTTATAAAGGGACTGTCCACTTATCTGCAACTTTATCACTTAAAAATGTGATATGTGCTCTTGCATTTCATTTTAACCTCATCTCAGTATCCAAAATATGTGAAGACAATAGTTGCACTGTAGAGTTTTGTCCTAACACGTGTAAATTTCAGGACCCTTCGACTGGGAAACTGATGGGCTTGGGTAAAGTCAAGAGAGGTCTATACTACTAGGTACCTGCTGAGTTTACTAAAACTTTTCTTGCTTGTATTCCAAATAAAATTCCAATTGTAATACGATGATTGATAAAAATTCTTTTATTCTTCATCAAAGATTAGGTCATAGTGCAACTATCCCTCAACCTCAGTGTCCTATATGTCCATTGGCTAAACAAGCCTGCATTACCTTTTCGCATAGCACTTCCACTACAACCCAACCTTTTGCTTTAACCCATCTCGATATTTGGGGCCCTTACCACACCCCAAATCATGATGGATCCAGAATTTTCCTCACCATTGTCGATGACTTTTCCTGGGTGCATGCAGTGGCAAATCTAGGAATTTCACTCGATAAGGGGCCAAAAAATTAACCAAAAAAAAAAAAATTAACCAATCATAGCCATATTTTTTTTCATTAGGATGAGCTTCAACAAAAAGTTACAAAATAGAAATACATATCTTCAAAAAACACAATTTTTCTACAATTGTCCTCGACAAGTTTTCATATTCTGAAAACATTGGATAATCATCTCATCGTCAATTGTATCAAATACATATTTCTCAATATAGCTGACTAAACAAGCATTCATCCATTGATCTCCCATTTGATTGTGTAACAAACTTTTCACAAGATTCATTGCAGAAAAAGCCCTTTCAGTGGTTGCAATCACAACTGGTAAAACCAATGCAAGTTTCACAAGCTTATACACCAATGGATAAAAAATGTCTTTTGTAAACCAAACTAAATTCTTAACCAAATCACTAATTCCTTGTAACTTAGCAAATTCATCACAAGAACGCATGTCAATAACATAAGCCTTAGCCCAGTTCTCAAGTACCATCAACTCAAATGCAGAAAAATCAGATGGATAAAACTGGGAAAAAAGGATCAACTTATCCTTGTCAAAAGCAGAGAATGAATTACTTGGATCTAAACATGCCATACAAAGAAGCAGCTTAGTATTAACCTTAGTGAAACGAGTGTTAAGTTCTTGAAGTTACATATCTATCACACTATAAAACAATTCAACTCGATAGTGATGCAAATATGTCATATGCTCAACTCTTCGTCATGGCCGCCCTCGAATTGCAAACATATCATCCACATTCAATATGGCAATATCATACTTTTGGAAAAATGAAAAAACTTCACTCAACAAAGACTCCCATCCTTCATCTCTCAACAATTGTAACTGTTGTTTGGAAACTTTGACTAAGGCCATAGCATTTAGAATGTCTTGATCTTTTCTTTGCAATGCTTATGATAACTCATTAGTAATTGTAATATACTTTTCATCATATGTAAGTTAAATATAAAATCAAAGGAATAGATTAAATCTAATAGATTACATGATTCACCCCTTTATTTAAGATTTAAACCATCTTCTTCAATAACATCAAGCACATCGCCCACAGAGGATAACAAAAGGATTAAGTGATCAATGTATAATAATACAAGCCCCAACATGTATCACCAACTTGTTTTAGACTTGTCTCTTGATTCAAACCTTGTCCCTTACTAACTTCACCAATTTCTAGTGCTTCAACAAGTTTATTAACTTGGCTCTCCCGAAGCATGTCTTGACACTTGCCTGAACCTCCAACAACATTTATCAAATTAGTAACCAAGCTGAAAAATGAAGCAACAGAGATGTGATTTTTTGCAACGGCCACTAGTGTCAACTAAAGTTGGTGAGTAAAATAGTGAACATAATAAGCATATTCATTCTCCCTCAAAAGCAAACTTTTTAGACCATTAAATTCTCCTTGCATATTACTTGCCCCATCATAACCTTGTCCATGTAATCTTGACAAACTCAATCCATGCTTACAAAATAATGACTCAAGAGCCATCTTAAGTGATACTGCAGTTGTGTCACTAAAATGTACAATGCCAAGAAATCACTCAAGTACATGACCCTTTTTATCTATATAACATAGGCAATAGCCATTTGTTCTTTAATTGACACATTGATCAAAACTGAAAATATGTCATCTCCAAGATCACTAGTGATAGCTTTTGTGGTTTCATTTGCCACAACATTCACAATATCTTTTTGAATCACTGGTGCTATCAATTTAAGATTCCCAGGTGCATTCTTTAAAATAACACTCTTAAAATGTTCATTATGCTGAGCTAAAAAATGAAGAAGTCTGAGAAAGTTACCTTGGTTCTTTGAGTAATCAGTTTCATCATAACCATAAAATGCCAACCCTTGACACAAAAGAAATCTAATGCAAATAATGGATGCAGTCAAGCGAGTTTTGGTATTCAATCCTAACTTGATCTGATTGCTTAGATAGAGCCACTTGAATATGTTGCTTTTGATTCATTAAATTCACACAACTCTATCGTGCTTGGTTATGAGCACTATTTGGTTGGCCAACATGAATTTGAAAGTGTTCTGGTTTCTTCCAATTACAAAACCCCTCACTAACGAAAGCGTCACTACCAGCTTGACTTATAATGGCAAGTCTAAAAAGATAACAATACAAACAGAATGCAACATCTTTGGTCACACTATACTCAAGCCAATCACCATACACATCAAACCAAGTAGGATTAAATCGACGATATCCTTTTCCAAATTTTGTCAGTGGAAATGCATGATTTTGAGGCTGGCAATAACTCTTTTGCAAGTAAAATCTTCGAATTGCATCCCTATAATTAGGATGACAATGATTGATTTTAGGCCGTAGTGCTGAATCAGATGGAAGATCTTTCAAGATGGCTTCTAGTTCTACATGACTTTCTTTTAATGGATCATTTTCTTTATCATTGGCTTTACTTTCTTGGACTAATGAGGATGATTGGTCTATTGCTGATTTTCTTTGGGAAATTTATCCATATTGCATACCTAATAAGAAGTTTTAAACAAATAAAACAATAAGAAATTGTACAAGAATAATAACCTATAGTGATTTACATACATAGTAATGGAAACACAATAACAATATGATATTTTGTGGGTTTGAATTTGTTTTAGACTCATTTAACATGAATCATGCATATTTATAGGAAAAAAAAAGAAAAAAAAAAGAATTCAACTCTTTTTATAAAATTTGATTTAGTCAAGCAATTTAATGAGGATGAAAGAAAAGATACATAAACAATATATGTCAAGCTAATCTTTACAAACAATAAATAATTAGTTGTTTATGTTTATAAAGTTTAAAAAGTTTTTGATATTGTCAACAAAGAACTGATATTTTTTTGTCCTTTTTTTCATTGTGCTTGATTAAAAATCTTAAATATGCATCTTTTAAGTTTTTGTAATAAGTTTTGTTTTTTTTTTTTTTTTTTTTATATGTTGATGATAAGTTTTTGTAATAAATTCTAGAAATAATTATTTGTTTATGTTAATAATAAGTTTTAGTAAGCTTTTGTAATAAGTTTTTGTTGTTTATGTTGATAATAAGTTGTTGTAACATAAACCCGTTATCATTGTTGTATCTTTTGGTATAACTTTCAATTGCACATTTGCATTGAGTTCAAGGAGAAGGCAAAAGAGAGCATTGAGGTTTTGGAAAAATCTTATGTATTTTATTTAATGCAAGTCAATGGCCTTTTGCCATTTTTGTGCTTTGTTGATCCCTAGATCATATTTATATTTATTTGTGCCAGTGTTCTAATATATGTATCAAGTATTCTCACAGATATGGATTGTTTCAGTTCTCATTTTCTTTTCAAGAATAGACAAAGATCTCCCTGGAACAAGGAAAAAAAAAATTTGAAACTGGTATGTACTTTATTTAACAATAAACACGTGATGGCCTTACAAACATGAGACAAGCAATAAAGAAAACATCAAGGCACCACAAACCATAAACAAACATCAAGGGACCACAAACCACAAACAAACATAAGGGACCACAAACCATATAACTTATAATTTATTTAATATAGCAAAAGGATAGGTTATATATATATATATATATATATATATGTATGTATGTATGTATGTATTTTGTGTAGTTCTTTTACTAAACATAAACAATAATCAACAACAAACAACCTAATTATAAACAATCCACATAATTCATTGTCATCTCGTGAACATAAAGATATCATCACTAAATCATTCAATTTGATTTATGGATAACATTATCTCTTAAAATCATTCAATTAAGAATATTATAATATATAGGAAATTCAGGCTTGGATTCTTTAACTCTACTCCTTACTGGCACATATTGCTTCTTAGGACTATTTTACTATAGGGGAGAAACAATAGGGGAAAGGTACTACTCTGCAGGGAGACTTTTGATGGCTAGTGTCAGCTAGTATGGGTTGCCAATAGGTTTACAGGAACACCCTTGTCTCTCAAAATTCACGAGTAGGTGTGGGGAAGTCTGGGCATTGTCGCATTGGCTAAATGGTAAGGGACAATTCAACGACTCTAGTTGGCCATTATGAGCAAGATTCAGGTTTAGTTATACTTCAAATCACAAATTCTAAATATATAATACTCAATTTTATTGGAAGAATGCAATAACCAAAGTTCTAAAACTGTAAAACATCGATTGAGTAGAGAAAATTAGGGATTTAGGGCTAGGGACATTACCTTTTGATAAATTGATGAAAAGTAGTTTTGGTTGAGACTTGGAAGGAGAGTTCGGTGAGAGAGACCTGAGAGTTTAGTCTTTAGAGCACCTGCACCATGAGAGAAAGAGGGAAGAGAGGTTCTTGGAGTGTGTTGTTGTTCTGGTAACTGGTAAGAGTTCAAAAATCAAAAACAAAATATGTTCTTTTCCCAAAATGTCAAAGTTCTATGGGGGTAAAATGCAAATAAATAAATAAACACACACACACACACACACACACACACACACACACATATATATATAATCTAAAATTTTTTAAAGTTTGAGTGGGGGTCGTGGTCCCCACTCCTCATTAATTAAATCCGCCATTGGGTACATGAACATTCCTCATGCAATCCAAAACCTAAACACTTACTCAAATTAAGAATTTTTTTGTCCATGGTCACCACCCAATTTCGTATTTCTGTCCAAAGAGTTAGAACCGACAATGTTGTGTTTCCATGAAGACAATTTTCCGTTTGCCACAAACAAAACTACTACATTTACATCACCCAGACTGGTTCCTAAAGATAATATCCAATGGGATCCTCTAATTACTATGATACTGGTCCATTTGGTTCCTCAGCCTAACTTCACTACCTCTGATTCTAATACAATGGCCACTAATGATCCTCAAGAAGAAACACCTATTATTCCCTATTTCCATTCCATTCCATGAATATATTCCTCAAGTACATTATATCATACCTCCAATTATGTGAGTTATGATCATCTCTCTCTTGTACACAGAGCCTGTATTAGTCAGATCTTCGCCGATCAAGAACGCATTAGTTACTTAGATGTTGTTCAATACTCTCGCTGGTGTCAAGCAATGGTTGATGAACTTACTACTTTAACTCAGAATCATACTTGGGATCTAATGCCTCATCCCTCTCATAGAAAACCCATTGGCTGTAAATATGTCTGCAAAGTCAAGCATTGTGCTGATGGATCCATTGAACATTACAAAGCTTGATTGGTGGCTAAAGGCTTCACTCAACGTGAGGGCTTTGATTATCAAGAGACATTCTCACCAATAGCCAAACATGTCACCGTTCGTACATTTCCTCATAATGGCTTCCATTCCTGACTGGCCTCTCCATCAAATGGATGTTCACAATGATTTCCTTCATGGTGATCTTCATGAAGAAATTTATATGGATCTTCCTGCCGAAATTCACAGACGGGAGGAGAATATAGTTTGTTGTCTACGAAAATCCCTCTATGGTCTCAAACAAGCATCCTGGCAGTGGAATGAGAAATTCAGCAAAGCACTACAAGAAATATATTATATTGTGACAAAATTAATTTTTTCAAATTTTATTTTGTCACAAGTAATATAGTTATTATGACAAAATAAAGAAACATCATATTAAGTATGACAAAGAGAATATACAGTGACTAAAAAAAATATTGTCATAATATTTTATCACAATTAAGAAACCCATAATAAATGTAGCGAAGAAAAACATTTTTATCATAATATTTCGTCACAAATTTTTGGCGCAAAATTTGGGCATCTAGGTAAATTGTTTATTGTGACAAACATATTTTGTCATAAAACATTTTAGTCACTATATTTAGTTATACATGCTATAACTACAAATTATTTTATCACAAAAAGAATTTACTTATTATTAAAAAAAATTTGTCATAATATATGTTGAAATAGAGGTATTAATAACAAAATGTTTGAGTCAAAATTTAAGCGTTGAGATAAATTGTTTATTGTGACAAACATATTTGTCATCAAAAACTTTAGTCACTCTATTTAATAATACATGCTATAATTATAAACTCATTTGTCACAAAAGAATTATTTATCATTACCAAAAAAAAAAAAAAAAATTGTCATTTATATATGCTATAATGGAGGTATTAGTGACAAATATTTGAGTTAGACTAACGTTATATTTTGTGACAAAAATTTGCTAAAAAACATATAATATGATCTCCTTTAATTTTTTTTTTAAAACTCGAAAAAGCCAAAAAATTGTAAAAAATACAAAATCATTAATAATTTTATAAATGTAAATATTATGTACCATTTTCGGCTTTAATGATAAAAGAATACAAATCAAATTCAATCTGAATACAAATATTTACATTTTCAGCTTTAATGTTATAGACTTAATATTTGGATCACATGTTAAATATTAATTTTTGTATTACACGTTCACATCAAAGATGAAATTACAAAAATAAATCGATTCAGCCATGGTTACTGTAACGCCCCGCTTGAGGTACGTTGTTACTGTTTCCTCTTTCGCTCTTATTGTGAGTTGATTTTGGTTTTATTGTTTGATTTAGTGTTGTGTTGAACGTTTGCCCTCGAAATTGGTTGAAAACGAATTTGAATTTCGCTGTCTTCGGCGGGAGGGCCGAAGAATCTTCCGCGCGAAGAGAGGTTGAAGCCTCGGGGGAAACAGAGGTTTCTTCGCCGCGGCGACAGGCCGAATAAAATGTTGATGAAGTTTTTGATATTTTCTTCCTTAAGGACAATTTGACCTTTCTACCCCTAATTAGCAGGAAAAGTGGGGAGTTAATTGTAAGGAATTTTCATGGAGAATAGGTTGAGTTAGGGGTGAGTTTGTAAAGAATCAAAGGATTTGGATAGAATTCCCAAAGAAGAATAAGGGCAAAATGGGAATGAGTGTGTTTATATTTCATTAAAAGGAATTAGAATCAAAAGAAACCCCTCATTTTCTTCTTCTCAAACGTGACTCTTCATTCTTCTCCTCTCCACTTCTCTTTTCTTTTGATCAAGGAATTTCAAGGGGTTTTTGAAGTGATTTGGAGTTGAAAAGCAACCTAAGGCTTCCTAAGGTAAGGATTTCTACTTAAGTTGTGTGATTTGGGAATTTTAACCCATATTGAAGTTTGAGGGTTTTCCTTCTTTTGGTTAAGATTAGAGGAAAAGTCAAGCTAAGCAAGTGAAAGGAAGGATTTGTGAAGTCTCTGCATAACAAGGTAAGTAAAACCCAACCCAAGTTGAGATTTATGAATTTTCTTGATTAGGGTTTTGATAGAAATGATGTATGTATGTGATGTGCATGTAACATAGCATGTATGAAGGATTAAATAGAGATTTCTATGCTTTGTGATTGTTTATACCTTGCAAATTTGAGAAATGGGTTGTTGGTTTGGCAAGGTAGTTGAGATGGAATTTAAAGGGTATTATGGATCCCCTTTTTGGAAGTGTTTTCTATGGCAGGTTTTGTGGCTTTGTGAAGGGGTTTTTCCCCATTTTGGATGGTTAAGAAAAGTTTTAGAATCATGGCTATGATAGAGTTTTATAGTGCACATGAGTTGTTTGATGAAATGCCTAATAGAGGTTTGAGTATGAGAAATGAACCTTAATTCTTGCAACATTGCATGTTGGCATCTCATAAGTGCATTGATGAAGATGAACCATCCATAGGCACTAGTTGTACATGGAAAAGTGACCTAAGAAAGTGTAAGGAAATGGTTTATGCAATTACCCTATGAGTAGAGAGCTTAGTGGGTAAAATTACTCTAAGGGTAGAGAGCATTGAAAAATGCTACAATAGAGTGAATTAGAAGAGTAGTATAGTTGGGATGATGCTTTGTGATCATCACCCTACCGTTATGGGAATCGGATTGATGCTTTGTGATCATCATCCGAATAGCCCTTAGAGAGATGGGTCGATGCTTTGTGATCGTCACCCGATGAGTAGTAGAAATGGGTGGATGCTTTGTGACCACTACCCGGTTAGTTAAGAGATAGGTAAGTTGATGCTTTGTGATCATCATCCAACGGCTAGTAGAAGCGGGTTGATGCTTTGTGACCATCACCCGATAGTGACTAGAGACGGGTAAATGCTTGGTGATCGTTACCCAAAATTCATGAGGAACGGGTAGGTGCTAGGTGATCTCCACCCGATAGTTAGAAAGAAACGAGTTGGTGCTTTGTGATCCTCACTCGGTAGTCACTAAGAACGGGTTGGTACTATGTGAATTCCACCCGATAGCCATAGAGAGTGAGATGGTGCTGTGTGAACGCCATCCGGCCGTACCTCCCGGTAAGATGAGGCTATGATGTTATTAGAAACAGAAATAGAATCAGAATAGCAAAAAGGAAAGAATTAAGAGTTATTCATACGGGGACAGACAGAGAGAGAGAGTTTTACTTACTGAGCATTATTTTGTGCTCACCCCGTTATTTCCTTTGTGGATGCAGGTTCTAGGTGATGTTGCGGTCGGAGGGGCGTCGGCAAGCAATGAGGAATAGCTACACTGTTTCCCCTGTTTTGTCTTTTAAAATACATTTTTTGTAAACAGTACTCTTTATGTATAAAAGACACATGAGTTGTAATGAAAAGAAAAACTTTGGGCCCAATTTTCTATTGTTATTATGCATGCATTGTACTAGTTTTCAGTAGTTGTTACAGTTACAAAAAAGGTAAAAGGGAAAAATTGAATTGGGCGAAAAAGGGAAAAAGAGAATTTCCTTATGAACTCTCCTTTGATTCTCCTAATTTTCTTTGGTGATAAAACAAAAAAGGGAAATTTTGAATTGGGTGAAAAAGGGAAAAATTGAATTGGGTGAAGTGAGCCGCCTTTGATCTCTTCTATTTTTTGTAAAATTGAATTGGAAAAAACAAATGCTGAAAGAAGAAAAATAAAACACAAGAAGGAGAAGAAGTAGGGACAAGGGACAAACATACTCTAAAACGCAACTCTTTCCCTCACACTTTGGTTGTGAGTTTGTATTTTTAGTTAGATAATATATATCTATATATCTATATATATTTGTATTTTTAGTTAGATAATATATATCTGTATATATATATATATATATATATATATATATATATATATATATATATATATATATATATATATATATATATAGAGAGAGAGAGAGAGAGAGAGAGAGAGAGAGAGAGAGAGAGAGAGAGAGAGAGAGAGAGAGAGAGAAATGAGTTGGTTTGCTTAAGTGGTTAAAGGGAAGAGTTGAGAGAAGAGTGCATAGGTTCGAATCTTGTAGTACCCATTTTTTTTCAAATTGGCTTTTTCTTTGGTCTTTTTTTTTTTTTAATTTATTTCATTAATGTTTAGCAGCTCCACCAATGATCTTTGCACACAATTTACTCTTAATTTGGAAAAAGAAAAGAGAAAAAAAGAACCCATTTTAGTATATTAGAATATATACTAATCCAATAAAAATACAATGATAATCCATGGTTTAGGCTTCTTATATAGAAAAGTTAATCATATGTAGTAAAACTAAATTCTAATACTACTCCAATTTCTAATAATAACTCTAGACTAATAAAACTTGAATAAATTAATTAATATTAGAAAAAGACCCTACAACCAGTATTTGATTAATGAATAACATAATTTTAGACCATACAGGCGGTTGTCTCGCCCTCTTTGGAAACACTCTTATTCTTTTTTTTCGTCATGTACTAAAGGTATATACAATAAATGATCATACGAAATTAGAAAATTGAGATAAATTATACAATTCAAGCTACCCTTGAGGTGGGTGTTTGATACGTGGTTTAGTTAATACTCTATTTAATTTAATTTTCCAATTCTAATTTATTGTAGCAAGGACTCGATTGAGTGATTGATTTAAACTTCTGATTTTATAGGGTGAATGAGGATATATATGCATATAAATGATGAATATGTATTAGCTTGAAATTATAACAAAAAATCAATTACAATATTTACAATTCTGACAAATAAGAATATATATTTTATATATTAACGATAGACACTTTTTAGTTTTTTTTTTATAAGAATAAGTAATTGATTAATTAAACATATATAAAAATCTGAAAAAAGCTCAATTGAAAAGTTTGGGTCATTAAATCTATAAAAATTATAAAGGGTCGAATAATATAAATTGTGTTGGATATGATGAATAATAATATATATTTTATATATTAAAGATAAACATTTTTATTTTTGTTAAAAATCAGTCTATTAAAAAAAAGAAAAAAAATTAAGTTTTTTAAACAAAAGAAAAAAAAATATAAAATATAAATTAATAAATAACCTATTTTAATAATTAAGAAAAAAAATCAAATTTCAAATAAATAGAAAAAATTGCCCAACCCCTTTTTATCTATTTTCCCCACCCCACCGCCCAAAAAGCTCCACCCCCAATTTTCTTTCATGCATGTTGCTCACATTCCCTCATCCCCACCGACTTCCCTCCAACAACCCCAAAATCTAACAACCTCCAATCGAAATCACTACGAACTCTAGCAGGTGGCTACCTTCTCTAATTTATTTTCTTTTTTTCTCTTCATTCTTGTTTTCCCTCTCTCACTATTTGCTTAATGTTTTCGTGGATTTGTTCATTTTCAAGGTGAATTTGATGGTTGTTTGGGGTGCACTAGTTTCTTGTGTTGGGTTAATATAATGTGTAGTTTGGAGGTTTTTGTTTGTTGCGGTTATGGTTTAAGGGTGCATTAGTTGTCGGAATCACACCGTGCTATTACAGGCCTGGTGCGAACTAGACGGTGGTGGAGGCTAAGGCGACGGCGGTGGGTAGAGAGGCAGAAGATGAAGAGGCAGCGACGAAGGGGCTTGTTACAACTATGAACAGAATAGTCATCTGGCTAGGGATTGTCACCGGGGGCAATGGCGGTGAATTTCGTTTGAAGGTTTGATTTTTAAGGCTTATATACTAAATCTCTGGCATTTTCAACTTAAATTTTTTTCATTTGAGTTGGCATATTGTGTTTAAATTGATTATATGGTGCATTGCGTTGGTTGTGTGGGAGAAATTAATGGAAAATGGAATTTATTGAGCAGTAATATATAATTGTGGAAATATAGAGACAAAATTTCAGCATGTTTGTTGGACTTTTTATTATGATTTACTATAATCAAAATCATATTACTTGTTGAATCCATTGTTCTTGGATTCAGCTTTCATTCAATATTATTTATTTGATGATAATTTGTTTGTGATACACATTAATTTTTTGTGTTTGCCTATTATCCTTAAGTTTAGTGTAAACATGGTCTGATATTAGCAATTACTAACCTGCGTCTCTACAAAGGAATTAGACTTATCTGAATGAAACAGAGGGAGGGAAAAGGGCAAAATCAGCTCTAGTGGAGCCAAAATTGAAGCTGCTTTTTATCATACGCATACAAGGGTACGTTGCATTCTTTGGTGATTTGCCTAAAGTTTTTTTCTTTGTATTGTTTTGGGTTATGATATCTCACTATCATTTTATTAAGGCAAAATGACATACACCCAAAAACTAAGAAGATCCTGTACAAACTAAGATTGATGAAAATCTTTAGCGGTGTCTTTGACATGGCTAGTGAAGGCATATAAGAACAGCTGCAAAAGGTGGAGCCATATGTCACTTATGGGTAAGAGACAAACATTACTTTCCATTATTTTGTGATATGATATGTTGGATGTTTAGCGTGAGGATCAAACTACAAGCATTTGTTGCATCTCATGAAACAACAAGACTTTTGTATGATATGCACTTGGTTGGATGATGAATGTAGAAATCTAGAATAATCTAGAATTGTAACTTCTTTGAGGATGCCTCATTTTATCACTTCATATATTCTATTATCCCTTAATTAAGTAATAAGAAGATAATTGTGTTCTGTTGAAGGATACAACTATGATCAAGTTCTACAGATATAATTAATTCTTGAGCATCTTGGTTTATGTTTTTGATGTGGGAGTACTGGTGGTGTTGATGAATTAGTAGCTTTTATTCCTTCAACCAAACTGCTTATTCAAGAAATCATTTTGTTAGTTTATCATCTTTAGTTTCCCAATGCAAATAATTTGTAAGATGTTGCCCTGGTTTGAAGTAATGATTAACCCTTATGTGCCAAATACTCCTAGCTTTAAGTCAATGGAGATAGTTATAATGTTGGTTTTTCTTGGGTATTTTACTCAGTATTGACTAGTTCCAACCTCATGGGCTCACCTTTAACACCCAATAGTAGCTACTTTGTATTACCTTATAGTTCCATTCTCTCTTAAGAATGTTACCACTTTATGCTTTTCCAAATTGTTTTAATGTTATAAACATTGTTCATATTGTATTGACGATATTTTTCCCTTTTTTTGTTTTTGTTTTTTTAACTCTTCAGGTTTTGGATGCCACCAAGTCTCTTCCTCCAAGGGAGCTGCTGCATTCTTGCTTACTTATTCGTGTGTGCTGGGCGAGTATTATTGTTTGGGCTATAGATAATTTCCATGTTGAAACCTTGGAGGGTTGGAAGAAGACTTTTCTCACCATTGACCAGAACCTTTTCTGGAGCTTTTTTCGCTGGGGAATTATTTACAGATTACAGTTGTTGCTCCCTCCTTTTATTCTTGTTTTGGTTGTGTATATAAGCAGGATTTTAGTAGTTGTGCAAAATTTTTGGGTTCTTTGGGTGGATGGTTCTTTTGTGTATAGCATGTGCAGTTGGCTTTTGTATACCAAAGTCCGAGATTGTTTTTGTGTTGCTGGTCATTTTGTAGAGTCCTCTTTGAGGCTTGCTTGATGGCTTTTTTGGAATATAAATTCATGCCACCTTTTTTGTTTTCTTTGGCTTGGTTGCTTGGGCTTGTCCAAGGAACTTGACTTTGTAGGGCTCTTCTTTTTGGGACTCAATTCTTTTATTCTTTATATAATTACCTTTTACCCAAAAAATAGCAAGAAGGGTTATGCAAAGATAGAGAAACAAAGTATAGTAAAACCTCTCTATAGTGATACTTTATATAAGAATAAACTCTACATAGTCATAAAAAATTATATTCCCAATTTGGGATAATTATAAATAAGAATAAAATTCACATTGTAATAAGTAATAATTTTTTTTAATTCCTGTCTTAAGGAAATTTGCCTCCACATAGTAATAATTATTTGTATATTACAAAAAAAAAAAAAAAAATATGCTATGCTACATTAAAGGTTTATGATGAAATAAAATATTTATCTGAAGTTGTTTGGGATAATGATTTACGTTTTAGAGTTGTTACCAAATCTTCGAACTTGCGGGTATATAATAACTCGCTAGCATGGACACCTTCTTGTTGAAGCCAAAATATTTCTAGCTTCTCAAGCATCTTTAGAGCTTCATGACACGAAACTTTTTGCATTTCCATACTATCATCTTCAGGATTATTTCCTTTCTCTTCTTGTCTAATTCCAACAATGATTTCTTCTTCAATTAAAGCATATATGACTTGTTGCTCATTTGGATGATCGAGGAAGATATTAATATCCATTCAATTAGTGTACTGAAGTTGTCGAATCTGATCACTCAATTCTGTAATAACTTTTCTATTCTCCTCATCCACTTCATTTGTAACTTGCAATTCATCGACATCGGGGGTCCTAATTTTGCAGTGCTTAAAACAATTGATAATTGTCTGTGGCTTCACATCAATTAACCATGTAGTAACTGCATTTACAATTCCATCAAGGATACTTATCTTTTCTGGTTCCAATACATGATCTTCTATCCTTTTGAAAAGTAAGCGATTAAAGCACTGCTGATAACCTTTGAAATTTCTAATAATGCATGCATCATATGGCTGGATTTTGGAAGTGCTAGCTGGTGGTAGGAACAGAACAATTGTGTGATGAAGTGGGGGGAGATTCTCCTTTTTGCCATGTGCAGTACAATTATCCAATATAAGCAAGACATTTCTATCCAAACGGCTATCAAACCACTTAAGCATTCCATAAAAAACAAAGATGTCATCCATGCATTTGAATTCGCTCAATACTTGCAATTGAGATTATCACGGTTAACATTATTAAAGCATCTTGGATTAAGAAACTTACTGATGACCCAAAGTGGAAGTTTGTCAGAGCCATCGCCATTGCAACAAATAACAATTGTAATCCTCTCTTTGTTTTGCTTTCAGCCCTCCAATTGCTTTGTTGCAAGAGAGTTATCGGCTTGCATTCGATAAAATAAACCAGTTTCATCCATATTATAAATGTCCTTCCAAGCCCATTTGGTCTAATTCCTCTCTTATCGATGGCAAACTAGGTTCAATTTTCTCCATAATTAACTTAACCACTTTCCCCAAAACGACGAAAGGAATGAATTGCATGTCGTTGCTCGAACTTTTCCAACCATCCATTTGAAAATCCAAATGAGGTAGCTTCAGGATAAAGTTTCCTTAGAAAAATATTTCCCTTCTCTTTTAACAATTCACCATTCATATTGACATGCTCTTGATGGCATACAAACCATTCATAAAGGGCAGACTCCATTGCTGGGTACTTTACCATCTTTGAATGTTTTGTGTTTGGGTTCAACAATCCTTCTTCTTGAAGGAGGTTAGTTGATCGTTTGAGTGTCTTAGATATTGCTGCTTGTGATACCTTAAGACCATGAGTATCTTCTAACAACTTCACAAGATCTTTCTGCTTCCAACTAGGGTTTGATTCTTTCATTTTGCACAACTCAACACGAATACTTTCGATCAATTGAGTTCGTGTATTAACTTTGGGTGGCATGATTGATTTGCTAGAGGAAGAAGAAAGGTATCACTTGAATTGGTGGAAGATTTTATTGAAAACTTGATTGAATAAGTTGAAAACATAACAACCCTATTTATAGCAGGCTAATCATAATTCTACTAGGATAAGTAAATAAGAAATCCTAATACTACTACTAAAACAATGAATTGAAATTATACTAATACTAAAACATGAATTAAAATCCTAGTACTACCAAAACATGAATTTAAAACAGGAAATCAAGTAATATTAAAAGTAAATAGGAAATCTTAATACTACCAAAACATAAATTATAAAATACGAAACAAGTAATATTAAAAGTAAATAAGAAATCCTAATACTATTAAAACAATTAATTGAAGTCCTAATACATACTATTAAAACATGAATTATTAAGTTATAACCTCCTTATAGTAATAAATTAGTTTGATCCCAAAATTATGACTATAGAGAGGTTTTACTGTATATTGAGGTGACAAAAAATATTTGTCACGCCTATATTATTTTGTCAATAAAAAATTTGTCATGTAAAAATATTTGAATTAAAAATTAATTGTCATGCTATTAAATTTTTTACAAAATTATTTCCATCACCATGCAATTTTTGACAAATAATATTATCATACAAACAAACATGTGACAAAATAAATGTTGTCACAAATAAGTCAATGACAAATAAATTTCAATCACTATTAAAATTATGAGAATGTAATTTAGTCATTATTGCCACAATTTTGACAAAATCAATTTCGTCATCATATATTATATTCTCACTATAAAGCTTATCATTTGGTCTTTAAATGTAAATCAATTGTGACAAAATATTACTTATAGTGATAAAAATTGTCATCTATTGTCACAAATAATTTATCACAATAAACTAGTTTACGATGACAAATTATTATTGTCACAATAAATAATTAGGTTATGATGACCAAACACTCTTTTGTCACCATACACTTAAGAGTACGAGCTTAATGTGACCATAGTGACCAATATAATTCCTCACATTAGTGAAATGGTCATAATTTTGATATTTATAGTGACAAATTATTTTGTTGCGAAAAGCCTAAATTCTTGTAGTGCTCTTATTGGCATAGAATTTGTTCAGTCCAAACATGATTATGCACTATTTACCTGGCACAAAGGTAAAACCTTTATCGCTCTAAACATCTATGTAAATGACATTCTTATTACAGGAAGTGATGAAGTAGACATCAAATCCTTAAAAGAGCATCTCAACATACAATTCTAAATAAAAGATCTGGGAGAACCAAAATATTTTCCTAGGAATCGAAATTGCAAGATCCCCGACAGGAATATCTCTCAGCCAACAGAAATATGTCTTGGAACTAATTTTTGATTCTGGGCTATAAGGATGCAAGCCAAGTATTATTCCCGTAGAACAAAACACCAAATTGACTACTCAAGAATACGACAATGGGACATCATCTACTAAAGTTGATCCACCTCTTGAAGACCCCACAAACTATTAAAGACTTGTTAGGCGATTAATCTACCTCACCATGACTCGCTTAGACATCAGTTATGCGGTCCACATCCTTAGTCAATTCATGCATGGGCCTAACAATCTCACATGGATGCTACAATAAAGGTTTTGAAATACTTAAAAGGATGTCCTGGCTTAGGTCTCCTCTTTCCTCAAGACAAAGGTTTGGATATCACAGCTCATTGTGACTCAGACTAGGCCACATGTCCATGACAAGAAAATCACTTATAGGATTCTGCATCAAGCTAGAGGGAGCTCTTATGTCTTGGAAAACAAAGAAATAATTGACAGTATCTCTTTCTTCAGGAGAGGCATAATACAAAACCATGACGAAGACAATATGTGAGATCGTCTGGATTCTGGGATTATTAAAGGATCTAGAAGTACAAGTAAGTAAAGTGGTTCTTTTATACTATGACAACAAGGTTGCAAACGACATAGCAACAAATCTAGTATTCCATGTGTTAGACCGGTCGTCACGGTCACAAAATTAAACCTAAGTACCGTAGTTAGCGATAAGCAGGGTCGAATCCACAGAGAGCAAGACTAACGACCTAATGTATATTTGAGTTAACGAAAGAGAAATTGACAAAATGATTGATTAAACTAAGGAAACTAATTACTTGCAAGATATTAAAAGGCATTAAATAAATTGCTAACTAAAACTCAATATTAAAAGCATTGTCGCTACGGGTTCGGTTTGACTCAAGACCAACTCTCACAATTCCTCTCCTCGCTCTTCAATTTCCTAATCCTACAAGGCTAGGCAAATCAATAGAAACATCTCCCGGCAATCTATGCATAATCTATCCTGTCTCCCCATCGTCTTAGTTACAGATCAATTGGTTAAAGACTATCATTGACTAACCGAAAAATGCTAAACCCTTAAACACCACTAGTTGGTACAATGTTAACAAGTACAACCTATCAACCTGTATCACCCAATCAACTAATTACACAATAAATGCATTCCTAGTAGAAATGATATTAAACGCTACTACAACTTGATTGCAATCAGTACCGAAGCAATTTAAAGTCATAATCAACATTCAATAATCTCAAACCGACATTCAATTATGCGAAAAGTTATATATCAATAAACGTTCTCAATGGACATTATCAATTCAACACGTCGAGTATCAAAATAATATTAAAGTATCGCAAATAAACTGAAACGAAAACAAATATAATCTGAATACAAGAAACTTAACCAAATATCCAACATTCGGGCTCATCCAACTAGTCGAGAGCTGATGAGGAGATCAGTGGAGTCAATCTCGATCTCGCCTACACCGTAACGGACAACCGGGAACTCAGCCGCTCATGGTGGTGATGACGGAGGCTGAAACAGTGGAAACGGAGCTGATCATGGCGAAGAGGAGGTAACCAACAATGATATGATGCGAAGAAGGGCGCAAAACGACCAAGCGGACGAGCCCGAGTACGAGCAGTAGTGGTTCTTTGGAAAACGGTGGCGGAAATGGGATCCGAAGGTACCGATGGAAAGCTCGGTGATGGGGAGTTCAGATCAGGTCCTGGGGAGGTGAGAAGTCGCGAAATGAGCAAGATCTGGCCTGGAAAGATGAAGAGGCGCGGACGGCAAAACCGCGGATTCCGCGGTTTTCGCGGCAGTGAAGCTTGGAAATGCTAGATTCGGCTATGGGAATGAAGATCTACCCTTGGGGAACTGGAGCGTCACCGGAAAACGGCCAAAACTGGCCGGGAAGACAAAACGTCGCGATGGGAAGATGAAGCGTCGCGGTGGTGGAAGGTGAAACGTCGCGGTGGTGGTGCGTGATTTCGCAGGTCTTGCGGTGGCTGATGAATGGCGGTGCACCGAGAAGATGAATCGTCGCCGGAGGGAGACGAAGGGTCGCCGGAGCTCGCCGGAAAAGATGATGAACAGCCCCCCTTGGACGCGATCTGCATTTTTTCTTTTATAGAACATATTGCAAAATTTCAGTTTAGTCCCTATACAATTAAAAAGTGACAAAATCAGCCCCTTAAAACATGACATTTTACCCCCTAAATAGCATAAATGAGACAAAATCACCCTTAATCCATAAACCACAACCTAATATCAACTCATATACTTTCCAAAATCATTCCAAACACGTTAAATTCATAAGAAAAATATTAGGAAGCGATTTTCGTGAATAAATTCATAAATTCTTTAATTGTCTCAATATACTTCAATTTAATCACAAATGGGGTATTTTTATCACCAAAATATAGTCACTTTCATGACTCTAACACCATGAAAGAACGAAACATATAGAAATTGATTGCCATTTTTTCAAGAACAAAATACAAAAAAGGGTAATCAAAACTTTACATATTCGTACTTCATAACAACCAGCAGACGTCTTCACAAAGCCATTATGTAGCAGGTAGCATTCATATTTACTCAACAAGCTTGGATTTTTTGACATCTACAAACCAAAAGCTTGAGAGAGAGTGACGAAATATGGAATGCCTTTATTATTGCTAGCTGAGATTAAGGATTGATTAAAGTTTCAATCAATCAACTTAATTCATGTGGTTGATTGAACAATTACAAGGATTTTTGTATTTATTATTTTCCTTCTTTTTATATTCACAAGAATGTATAAATTGGTCAATTGTATAGCCTTACAATATACTGAATATAAAAAATTCTTATCTCTCTCTTCTCTAGGGCATACTCTGGCAATGTCATTATCTTGAATTACTTCTCCTTTGTCCTTCTCTCTGTCTCTATCTCGATTACTTATAGATTTCTCTCATCCGTGGATATAGGTGGGTTATGTTGAACAACGTAAATATCATGTCTCTTTGTGCATTGTGATTTTATTCCTACATTATTCATCTTGAATGTATGTTTTCCATTACACGATCTCCAA
The DNA here is from genome assembly GCA_026225825.1 of Pistacia integerrima. Classification (NCBI taxonomy): domain Eukaryota; kingdom Viridiplantae; phylum Streptophyta; class Magnoliopsida; order Sapindales; family Anacardiaceae; genus Pistacia; species Pistacia integerrima. The sequence goes on from CM047749.1 coordinate 43,964,754, forward strand.
CAAGATGAAAATTCTAGACCATTACGAAATTTGTTTAGAAATAAAGAGGCTTCAACCATCCGAGTTTTAGGCAAAATGAATGGTATAATTCATGTAGAGGGCTTCTCTGTAAAAATAGTTTCACATTCTCGTTTAATGAGAAGTACAAATGAGAGAACCATTGCTTCAATTCAAGATTATTCTTGGTTGTAAGTTTGCAATTCCCATTACTACTGTTCATATCAGAAATTAAATAATTTTTTTTACCTTATCTGGTTTACTTCTAAATTAACTTTGTGTTATGAATGCACTGATCTCGGTCTTCTTGATCAACCTACTTTCATCAAAAGCTAGTAAGTTCTATCACCAATTATCTCAAATTTTGCGTTTGACCATCCAGTAATAACATAATAAAAAGTCTTTCTTCATTTCAGTCCATTAAAAATATTTGAAGATATTAAGAAATCAAGGTCTATTTGGTAGATTATTTGAAATGCGATATTCTGAAAAACTATTTTAAGTTAAGTTGAGTTGGATTAAATAGAATAAGTTAGGATTTTGAGGAAGTGTTTGGTATAATATTTGAAAAATTATATCAGAGTTGGATAAAATGTTGAATAGTTGTTTGATACATTTTCTAAAAATATTTAGATTATTTTTAATCCTCTATACTTGTTAATTTGGCTAAAGACCCCCTCACAATAAAGCTTTAAATATTAACAAAAACATCCCCCAAAAAAAAATGAAGTCAACAATGTACCAAAATTTAGGCGTAGTCAATGACTAGATAGATTTGGCCGTAGATCTAGCCGAAAATGGCAAAATCGCCTCACGAACCAACCGGTCATGCTTTGTTTCAATACCGACAGCTAGCGATGGTTGCTGGCCGAGGTGCTTTAGTTAATTTTTAAACTTTTATTGTGGGGGTATTTAGCTAAAGTAACAAATATAGGGGGTTAAAACAATTTAAATTTTTTGAGTTAAATAGAATAGAATAATAGAAAATAAGTCTTCCCTCTTTTCATTTTCAATTAAAAAAAAAGAAAAGTTATTTGATTCGAATTAATTTCTAGAATAATGATCTCAATAAGTAAACAAACAAATATTCTGTTTTTTAATCCAATCAGGATAACAGAAAAATGATTCAAAAGAGTAAAACAAACAGGCATAATTTTTTTCTCCAAAAATCTTAGTAATGGGAAGCTTTCTTAGTGGCCAAATACTTATCAAAGCAATGATGACGGTGCAAAACTGATGCGGAAATTTTCCACATTGACAAGTGCTTTCCTTTTGCTTAATCCTGGAATTTGAAAACTTTCAGCAGTTTATGCTCACTGAATTTTGTGAAAAAGAAATGTCCAATAGAAAAGTCTTTTCCTCTACATATGAGACTCATTTTCAATATTGTTTGCAATTTTGTATGAATCATGATCGCATCTTATTCTTCTTCGCAGTTTATGGCTTTGGCGCCTTGTCTTCGATATGATAGGCTGATCTCTGTTCATAGATTTCATCATCGTCATTGACTTTTATTTAGAAATTATTGATATTATACATGGAGTTGATAATTATAGAGCAGTTTAAACTTATATTAATTCTATCCCACTTCATTGACTTTTACTATATGTTATTACATTATGAAAGCTCCCTTCTTTATTAATTAATTTATTTTTAATCAGTCGTGTGGACTCATCCTTGACAAGAATTTTGGTGTGGTAGTGATAAATAGATTATCAAAATCACTGGTAATGATTTTTGAGAGCACTTAATTCCGAATGTTGGAATAAGGCCAAGCTTGGGAAGCATACGAAATGAATTAAGATTATGTATCATTTGTCTTTTGAGTAAGCCTTTTTAAGTTTCAAATTGAATGATGGTTGATCAACGCTTGAAAATATTGACGACTTTATGATATGACGGACAGGAAAATTGTGGGTGTTTCCCCTGTTGAGGATTTTGAATCAATCGAGAACGGTAGCAAACGATTAGCTTGTCAGCGGCGAGCTCTTGAATAGGCAAAAATGCTTCTCAATGAAAGGCCAAATTCCAGACCATTACTGAAGATTGCTCAGAAAAAGAAAGGCTTCAACCATGTAAATTTTTGTAAGAGATTTTCATAATGATTTCAATCAATATTAATCAAACAACGAACCATAAAATTCATTCTCAATCTCAATTTTTTTAAATCAACGTATATATTATAAAATATTGAATTGAATTGAATTTTGAAAGATGATTAAAATAACGGTTGGTGCCATGATTTCTGAATTCTTGAATTCCATATTGAAGTGATCAGTCTTCCTTTCCGGTAACACACCGAATGATGAGTTCCAAATGCGTTTCAATTGTTCTATCACGTTTGAAAAAGGAATTTAACCATTTTATATTAACTTGTTAGGCTCTCCCATTATGGGCCCAATAAGACCCAAAGTCCACACTTTGTCCTTAACCCAAATTATGTAAAACGAAGTGTTACAAGCAATCTAAATTGGACTATTCTGGTTTTATCAAACCAAAATATAATTAATATCATTAGAAATTTTCTAACAGTTTTAGTTAAAATGAATGGTGTATTTCATACAGAGGTAGTCTTTGTGAAAGTAGTTTCACATTCTTGTTTACAAAACAAGTAGAAACGAGAGAACCGTTCCTTCAATAAAAAAAAAAAAAAATTATTGGTTGAAAGTTTGCAATTTCCGTGACCTCTATTCATACCAAGAAATAAAAATTTTCATTTATACTTTACATTTGTAGAAATTGTAATAATACTACATAAACAACATTTTCATACAATATTTTCCATATAACATGATGCAGTAAAAGATGATAGATGATTAAGTGAAAGTTATTTTTAATTTAAAATCAGTAAATCATCTTTTGTCCTATCAAATTATACGAGAAATATTATATAAAAATATTGTATGTACAGTATTATACTTACATTTATATTAACTTTGTGTTTGACCATCCAGTTACCCAACATAATAAAAATTTTTCATCAATTAAAAAATCGGAAGATATTAAGAAAATCAATTATTTTTCCCCAAAATGCAGACTTTTGGCTTGCCGGCTATTTCGTAGTGAAAGCTTTCCACTCAGTGGCCGAGTACTTATCGAAACAATGATGACTTTACAAAACTGATGTGGAAATTTTCCACATTGAATATTTGTAAGTGCTTTCCTTTTGATTTTGGAACTTGAAAATTTTCTGCAGTTCTTGTTCACTGAATTTTGTGAAAAAAGAAATGTCCTGTAGAAAAAGTTTTCTCATCTATACATGGGATTCTCATTTTCGATATCTTTTGCAATTTGCTAAGAATCATGATCGCAACTTATTGTTCTTTGCAGTTTATGGCTTTGGCTTAACTTTCTTTCGCCTTGTCTTCGATATGACAAGCTGATCTTTGTTCATAGATTTCATCTTTGTCATTGACCTATATTTAGAAATTATTGACATTGCACATAGAGTTGATAATAGGAATAAAAACAGACACTTCGATCAACATGATTCTTATTCTCTAAAACATCTTATTTGATTATTAGACTCCTAGGTTAATTACTTTCCATACTTGGCCTTGTACTCACTCCACAGCTAACTAACCGTCTTCCCCAGCAGATCAAAGAAGAACCTCTCATTATATCCATTTCTCATCTTCTTGTTAAGTTCTGCAACAAACCCACTTCTCAAACTGGTAAGGTAGTCTAGAAACCTGGCCGTAACGTCATAGCCTTGATCCCACCTGTCGCCCTGACCAGGTTGAACCCAATGACTCGGCGCATAGTTAGCCTTTAACCTCACGTAATCAGCAATCCCTTCAATCAATCCTCCGGGAGTCTGTCCGTTTCCATTCCATTGCCAAATATGTGTCATCTCATGGTATAGTACACCAGTGAACTCTCTTTTGAGATCACCAGAATAATTTCCTATATAATTCGCACTGAAGTGAATTTCATTGTTGCTAGCATATGCGACCCCGTCCATGCTATCGATAAACAAGCTGACTTTTTTTACATTTTTCCGATCAGCTGAGTTGTTTTGTTGAAAGATTCTCCATATAAAATTCGTGGCAGATACCAGTGTTTGCTTGCTGTAGTCGGCCCCGATTTGTTTGTTGAAGCGGGCGCCGCCAGCAGTTGTGATGGCGGTGTTTGTGACAGCGTAGTCAACTGCATGGCAGCCTTGCATTGCTGCTAGTTTAGTTAATATTAAAGAGAGGAAAAACATGTGGTGCTCCATGGATCAGGAGTGCCTTTCTTGTTCTCCTTGGGTGAAATTTTGTGCAAGAAATCTGATGTTGCTGAATGGTTTATATAGAATTTAGGTGTGTATATATATATTGTTAATAGGAGGATGCATGGCCCATGGTCCTCCTATTGTTATTAAAAAGAAAGAAACCTGGAATATTCAGAGGAATATTGTTTTGTAAAAACGGAAAAATGTTAAGAGTATCATAATAGCTTTGAGAATAGAGATTTATGGAAATCATAATATTACTCTCGAATTTTATCTATAGATACCTTAAGAAAACATATATGAAAAAATTATCTTTAGGTGGTGAGTAGTTCAACAGAGACTCTTGAATATATTACTCACGAAGTCATAAGCTCGAGTCTCTTCTTGATTGTTAATAGGAATAATCACTAAATTTTTTTACTCAATTCATAATTTTAGGGTCAGAAGATTAATTAAGATATAAGTAAATTGGTTTAAACACCTTGGTCATAACAAAAAATAAAAAATAAACGAAGAGATATGAAAATAACTTTTTCTCATTTACTTTTACTTTGACTTGGATTTGGATTTGGCCGGCCGACAAGTCTTAATGGATGAGAAACAATCTCACTTTAGTAATTGAATCATAATATGTTCACTGAAATTGAAACTGATTGGTGTATCCCTAATGTAATGGATGTCCCATGAACTCTGAACACATTGTAATACGATATTTGATTAAATTCGTATATGTATTTAGATGTGTTTTTCATTCCAATCAAATCTGTGGATATATAAATATAATGCTTATGAAATGAAGAGACAGGAATTTGGTAACAAGAGAAAGTATAAAAGAGTTATGTTTTATTTTCCACTTAAAAGGAGGTTAGATTAGAATAGTGATTTTTTTAGTCCTACATATTTTATCCTTAAACCCTACCACCAATTTAAACTAGGATATAAATGTAATTTCATCTTTATATTTAAAAGTTAAAACGCTTTTGAAAAGAAAAATATCCTAATAACTTAAAAGCTTTCTGAAAGTCAGCAAAATTAATCAAGTAAAACCGATCCTGAGAGATGTGCTGAAGCAAACTTGTTTTGATTCCACCGAATAACTTGCCAGCTAGAAAAGTAGATATTTTCAATGGTTAGGTATATTTAATCCTTTAATCTTATTCTGAGGATCAAAAACTCAAAAATTGAAGAGGTAATTATCTTGCTTTTGTGCCATTAATTATAGTGTTATGCATGAAAAAATAGGGCTAACGCAAGGTCCAGTCAGCGTGAAAAGTCAGAGCCTAGGTAGCCCTACAGCCACTCGGACGCGGCCACATCGCGTGCTGACACGAGCAGACACCCTTGTTAGTATAGTGAGTGCGCGTCAGACTAGCCAGAAGCTAGAAGCCTTCACGTGTCTAATCTTTACAACAAATCGCATAAATCACTTTAGGAGGTGGGCTATAAGACATAAAGAAGGATTTGCATAGATAATCCCACCAAATCACAAATTTAGTAATCATTAACCTAATCCATCCCACTATAAATTCAGAGTTCCTCTCTCATTTTGGGGATTAGCTAATCTCTCTAAAAAAATAGCACATACTCTTTCTCTCTCTTTCTCAATCATTTGTAAATTCAGCTTGTTGACCGCAACCTGATCTCTATCATTAATATAATATCAGTGGACGTAGGACTTGCTTCCTTAAAGCATCCGAACCACTTTAAACACTGTTTTTGATCACTTTTTACTCTCATCTTTTTATCTATATGTGTCTTCTAGGTCAACTCAATATTTCATATGTGCGTTTGGTTGGTGAACAAATCATGCATCAATATATACTATCTACATAGCTTGATTAAGTTCCAGAAAAATACTCTTAGTAATTTAAAAGCTTTGTGAAAGTGATAACGATATTAAAGAAGAATATTTATTATGTTTTTATGTGAAAATAATAGTTTATATTAGAATTGATATTTGCTAAACAAGTTAACAGAATTCAAGAGAAAATCCAAAGTTTTAGAATTAATAGTTGATTTAACAATAGAATTTGAAAAAGAAATCCCGAGTCTGATGGAAGAATTTCTTTTATATTCTTCAATTTCAGGCCTCAAAGATGTCAGACTCTGTGGAATAAAGTGGGTGGAGGTTAACGATAAAGTGAAAGATTTTGTCCTATTATTTTACAAACTATTTTAATTACAATAGTGTCCCTTATTTCAAATAAGTTATTTGGGAGCTGAAGAGGAACTCAATGGGGTCTAAAGATCAATTCTCTAGATACGCTCAGTTTGTTTCACTACTTTCTCACTATTCTATCTTAAAAACTAAAAAATACATTTATTTTAATATTTTGAAAATCTAATTATATTCTATTTAACTCAAAATATTTAAATTATTTTTAATCCCATAGGTCTGTTAATTTAACTAAACACCCCCAACAATAAAAATTTATAAATTGACAAAAACATCCATACCCACCCATATTTTCCAGATTCCAGCTACCACTATTAGAAGTTAGTCAGAATTTGCTGTAATGACGTACTACCGGCTGGATTTGGCTAATAGTGCGTCGATCTGGCATTTTTTGGCCAGATCCACCATGAATCTAGTTGGAAAATGTCAGATTTAGTGCCAAAGATTGACGGCGGAGATCTGGTCATTAACGATGGCCATATCTTAGATCTAGCCTTTTCCAGCCAAATCCACGGTGAATCTGGTCGGGAAAAGACAGATCGGCGTACTACTGACCAGATCCAGATGGTAGTGCACCATCACGACAGATTTCAGCCATCTTCTGGTGGTAGTGGCTAAAATTTAGCAAATGTGGTTAGGGAGAGGTGTTTTTGTCAATTTATAAACTTTTATTGTTGGAGGTATTTATTTAAATTAACAAACCTAGGGTTAAAAAAAATCTAAATATTTTTAGAAAATGCTATTAAAAAATGTACAAAACACTAAACCCTAAACCCTAAACCCTAAACACTTATGAGAATGCTACTCAACTCAACCTTTTTCAAAAGACTATTCTAAAAACTACCAAAATAGTGAACCAAACGGATTTCTCTTCTTATTCAGAGACATGAGACTAAGCCCAAAAGAGAAAATAGAAAAATAAGCCCAATAATGAGACTAGTCCAAATGCAAAATAGACTCAAATAAACACAAAAGAGAACAAAAATTAATGAATCAACCCTACCCATCAGGGGTGGGTAATTCCGGGTACCCGCCATTTTTTGAAGGAACTAGAACCAGTCGGTTCCTTTGATTTGGAACCGGAAAAGAAACCGAAATCAAAGGTTGCGGTTCCTAAAAAACTGGAACCAAAACCTGTGTTGCAAGTTCCAGTTTCGGTTCCGAGTACCCGAACAAATATTAATTACCCCCTATTTAAAAAAAATTACAATTACACCCCTAACAGTTTTTTGAAATCTAAATACACCTTGCAAACTTTAGAAAAATTACAACTATTCCAATATCCATTTCAAACTCCCAAAATTAAAATTACATAACACTTTAAAACTTTAAATAACATAAGTACAACAACATAATAACATAGCAACTATCAAGTTTCATCCTCCCAAAATTAAGATTACATAATACATTAAATAACACAAGAATATCATATGATAAGTTAACAACATATCAATTTTCATTCTCAAAAAATTAAAATTACATAACTTTTTGTTAGGGCCAAAAATCGTCTTGGGCTTGACGAGGCTCAATAACAAAATAAACATGTCACGGCCTAAGGCCCCATCCCAATCCCGATCGGGCCTACACTTAAAATCACCTTGTGAACTACCCACTCTACTAGTTGGGCTATCCTATAAGTTAAGTTAAACTGGGTTTCAACCCATTAGCTTGCAATAGTCCATAAATAGGAAATCAGAATCCCATTCCATATCCTTTTCTACTAAGATTCCAAATCTTACTCAAACTATTAAACTTAATCTAATAAGATCAAGAAATCATATCTTTTTCTTGATAGGGATTATCTCCCAAAAAAGAGGACTCAATGTCCTACTAGGATTCCAACCCCTGGGTTCACTATAAAAATAGAGGTTTGCCCTCTCATTAGGGATGCAATCTCCCATAGTCAATCTACACTACTCAAAACCATCTATTCGTTCCTAAAGTTCTTGCTCCCAACAACCCGATGCCTCCGCCTTAGTCCTAGCTTCCGACAAGACTCGTGGTAATTCTTCATCTCTTTAATTCTTATCAAATAATCTCTTTCAGCCTTGCTGACTTGAGCATCGGAGTGCCTACGGCAAACACCACCCCAGTGTTTTTCGGAAGCTTCACGCTTGCCCTTTCATGTGTGTGGGTCTAACGAATTGTCAGTGGCCTCAACCTCACGGGATCAGACCCTATTTTCATGAGGGTAGATTTTTTGCATCTACAGTTTGGCGCCCACCTGACAATCGTTTACCAATAACGACTTGCAACATGAGAGGAGGCACGAAACTCCCTCTGATTGACATTGTTAATCAGAATCTTAATCATATAAGAAAATTTTACTTTACTTTTCTTCATTTTAAATTCATTGGAAGTATCTAGGAATCATTCACATATCGTATTATATTTGTTCAATATGAAGCATAATGTTTTGAAGCATTAAGACGCATCTCCCATGTTTATTATTTATTCTTGCACTGCTTTAAACATTAATCATGTTTTGGGACTTTATGTGCATCAGTGCATGTTTAATTGCTTATTTGGAAGGTATATCATGTTTTAAGTATCCTTGTGTGTCTTGGGCATGTGTTAGAATGTTTAAAACATCTTTCCATAATAGACTTTCGAGCCAAAATCCCGAAACCCTTATGTAGCTTCATTTGACTCTACAATATATTCGATACCATTCAAGCCGATTGAAGGTATCACATATCTTGAAGCCCCTTTGCAGAAACAATTTTTGCTTCTTTCCAAACACAAGAAAAACAAAAGGAGAAATTCAAAGCCAGTCCCTTTTTTTCTTTAGGGTCGCACAAATCAACCCATATTTCACTAACATAACTTGTCACTTTTTGAAATTTCCTCCAACATACCAATCCCAAGCACAAATAGCAAACCAAACAATTCCAAGCACTGGAGATCCTTCAATAATTGCTCATCCCATCTTTTACCTAGACTTTGCCCAAAAAAATAAAAATAAAAATAAAAACCAGTCAAAGAATGTTAAAATCGCATTCAACAAACTTGAAACCCATATTCCAGAGAAGCCTACACTCTCTTCCTTCGTAAATCACCAAAAATTGAAAAAAAAACTTGTCAAGAACAATTCTGAATCCTCTCCAAAAACCATCAATTCCTCTCGAAAATGAACTATTGGAAAACGAAACTTTGTAGAAAAAACAGAGAAAATTCATAAAACCCATCACCTCCTTTAAAACCCAATATCAAAACTCCCCAAGAATCGCTAAAACACTTCAACACCTTTTGGAATTCAAAAAGAATCAGAGAAAACGCAAAAGAATAGGAACTTTACCAAGAAATCTCGGAGAAATGCATCTAGGAAGTCTTAAGCCGTAGGAATTCTCTCTCAGATTACTCTTTCCAAAGAAAAGTAAAGAAGCCCTCTTTCAAAGCAAAAAGAAACGAAGGAAAGAAAATGGTTTTGAAAGTCAAAGTTGAAACACCTTTTTATGCCATTCAATGCACACCATTTCAAAAATGCCACATGTCAAAACTTTGGAAAAAAGAGCTTTTTCATTCCCACCTCTTCCACAATTAAATGCCCACATGCTTTGATACTCTTAGACAAAGAGGCCGAATGAGTCAAATCTTTATTTGTGCTTGCCGAAATTGAGACAATCAATGGTACCACTCGGCCTTGCCTGGCCGAGTAGACACTAAGTAATAAACTACACCTTCCTTATGGTCACCACTCACTAGTCAATGTTAGCATCTCCTGAAACTTGTTCGGCTCTTCCTCCATGAGGCACCTATTCAATTGAGCTCCTTTAGGCTTAGCCAGGCAGCAAAAGTTCCTCTCAACCCCACATGTTGAATGGTGTTTTACACCAAACATTTTGACAGTCACATATCAATCACGTAAATTAGAACATTCCAGATTTTTCTCCATTTGATTCCATAAGCCACACTCGACCTTGTTGCCTCCTTTCTGTTCATATACCCTCACTTCTCCATCCAGCTCAATCGACGTAACCGAGCAGACCGAGAGTAAAATGCTAGTATGTCGAGAGAGTAAAGACGACATCCACTTGGTCTACTATGCACCAGCCACGTAGGTGGTTCTGAAATTGCTTGTTTCATCCCACACGGCTTAGTTGGTCGCCTCATCCATGTTGTCAAATGTTCCACTCAGTCCAACAAGCATGGGTGGCAGCAGTTGAAGGGGAAAGGTATGTGTCATTATCTCCTTTTAACTACCACTCTATTTGGTTAAATCTTTCTCTATTCGGCCCATTACTTAAATACATGCAGCCCATTTTTCCTTTTAGCTCACTCTTTATTCAGTCCATAATTATTGACTCCCCATTTGGCTCTTTGCTTAAAACATGCATGTCACTGCTCCATCTTCGATCAAATGTTTTCAACTACAAAGTCAGCCACGCGATAGGGCCATATAGCTCTCAAAGGTTTCAACTACAAGTTGGTCACGCCGACTCGACTACAAGTCGACTCGACCACAAGCTCTATACAAGCTCCACTTGGCATACACCTTCTATCAGCCCAGAATGATTTATAGATTTACACCTTCGATCGGCCTTGCTCGATTCACGAGTTTACACATTCGGATCGACCCTGCTCGATTCACAAAATTTTTTACACCTTCGGATTAACCCTGCTCAATTCATGGATTATTTACACCTTTGGATCGATCTTGCTCGATTCACAGATTTTTTACACCTTCGGATCAACCCTGCTTGATTCATGGATTTTTTACACCTTCGGATCGACCCTGCTCGATTCACGAAATTTTTTACACCTTCGAATCGACCCTGCTCAATTCATGGATTTTTACACCTTCGAATCGGCCCTGCCCGATTCACGAGTTTATACATTCGATTAAATCTACTCTCTAAGCTAAATACTCTTTAACTTAGAGAGTGGGGGGCTAACTGTTAGGGCCAAAAATCGTCTTGGGCTTGACGAGGCTCAATAACAAAATAAACATGTCACGGCCCAAGATCCTCAACCCTAATCCCGATTGGGCCTACACTTAAAATCACCTTGTGAACTACCCACTCTACTAGTTGGGCTATCCTATAAGTTAAGTTAAACTGGGTTTCAACTCATTAGCCTGCAACAGTCCATAAATAGGAAATCAGAATCCCATTCTATTTCCTCTTCTACTAAGATTCCAAATCTTACTCAAACTATTAAACTTAATCTGATAAGATTAAGAAATCATATCTCTTTTTAGATAGGGATTATCTCCCAAAAAAGAGGACTCAATGTCCTACTAGGATTCCAACCCCTTGGGTTCACTATAAAAACAGAGGTTTGCCCTCTCATTAGGGATGCAATCTCCCATAGTCAATCTACACTACTCAAAACCATCTATTCGCTCCTAAAGTTCTTGCTCCCAAGAACCCGATGCCTCCGCCTTAGTCCTAGCTTCCGAAAAGACTCCTGGCAATTCTTCATCTCTTCAATTCTTATCAAATAATCTCTTTCAGCCATGCTGACTTGAGCGTCGGAGTGCCTATGGCAAACACCACCCTGGTGTTTTCTGGAAGCTTCAGGCTTGCCCTTTCATCTGTGCAGGTCTAACGGATTGTTAGTGACCTCAACCTCACGGGATCAAACCCTATTTTCATGATGGTAGATTTTTTGCATCTACACTTTTTAAATAACACAAGTACAACAACATTATAATTGCAATACTACGACTAAGAAATTTATAAAAATAGCATATGAAAATTGTTTAATAAAAATATTTTATCTCCCATATAATCTAAATGAATTGTATTTTTGGCATATATTATAGCAATACTATGACTAGTATGTAGTTATATAATAATAGTTAATGGAATTTAATTGAAGCGGAATTAATATAGGTAGGGGGTTAGAGTAGGTGAAAAAAGGAATTACAACTGGGAATAAAAATTAAAAGGGAACTGAAGTGCACACAAATCAAAACATGGTTTTCATGGGAAGTGGGAACAACTCCACCACATTGGTGTGTGACACGCTTTCAAAGAATGTATTGGATTTGTAACTCTTTTTTATTTTATTTGAAGCATAAAATTTTATAAAAGTCCCCATATGTTCACTAAATTTCATTTAAGTATCGGTTCCTGGTTCTGGTTTTGGTTCTCGATTCCTCTCTATAAAAACTGAAATTAGAACCGCACAGTGTCGGTTTCCATTTTTTGGAATCGAAACCTACTTTATGATAGCTGGTTTCGGGTAGGAATTGGAATTGAAACTCGGGTACCCAACGGTTCTGGTTCTACCCTATTTTTTTTGCCCACCCCTACTGCCCATCATGATCTACCCACTAAAAAGGTCCAAAGTCCAAACACAGCCTATTCATTATTCAATACTCAATATATGCTAAGGAATCAACCCTGCCCATCATGGAAGTTGAATTTTGTTTATTGACAAATCTAATAAGTGTTAAAGACTTTTTTCCACCTAAATAATGGCTTAATAACACTTTTCCTACCCACAGACTTTTAAAATACCACTTTATTATTTAAATTTATATCTCAGTAGTGAATAGAAAGCAAAATTGGTCCAGATTGTTAGGGATTTTGAAGAGGGGAGGCTGATGATGAGTCTTTTGGTGGTGAAAGGTTGGATTTTGATGGTTGAGATTGATTGAAATTTGACTTGGAGGGACAATTGCGAAAACCCTAATCGCTCGATCGCAACAATTGGTGGGGTTAACGAGAGTAAGGTTTAAGGGGTTTTGATGAGTGATAATTGTGGAAGAGAACGGTGGTGGTGTGGAGTGGTCGCAACGATGCCCGAATTGGAAATGGAATATAAATTTGGATAATAAAGTAGTATTTTAAAAGTCTATGGGTGGGAAAGTGTCATTAAACCATTATTTGGGTGGGAAAATCACTTACTCATCTAATAATTATAGAGCAGTTTAAACTTATATTTTCTTCTTCATATTAATTATTATAATATAATTAAAAAAAAGTATTTGTTGTAATATGTAAATAATGCTTTAAACACATCCCACTTGTCTCATTCGCATGGATTTAGATCAAATATGCTAATATGTAATTTTTTACAAACAGTTCATTTTATGGAATATGTTAACCAATGCACTTGATAACCTTTTTATTTTTATATTGAATTATAAAAATGATGAAAAATCCAATAATATTCTATATCCTTTTGAAAGAAAAAAAAAATTGTTGACTTTGCGGGTTGTTCATGAAGATTTTTTCTCAATAGAGAGAAAAAAAACTTAGGCTATGTTTGGTAGAGTATTAAGGGTAATATTTTTAAAAAGTTGAGTTGATTTGTTATTACGAGAATAGGATTTGAATTTGAAAATGTGTTCGGTAAATATTTTGAAAACATTTTCTAAAATTATTTAGATTATTTTTTAATCTCCTACATTTGTTAATCTAGCTAAACACCTCCTACAATAAAACATTGAAAATCAACAAAAACACCCCCACCCACCCATTAAATGTCAGTAGCCAATCACCACCACTGGAAGGTGGCCGAAAGTCACTAGAATGGCACACGACTAGCTGGATCTAGCCGGTCGTGTGCCGATCTGGCCTATTCCGACCAAATCCAACATGGATATAGCAGGAAAAGGTCAGATTGGTGCATGACTGCCACATCCAACTAGTCATGCATCATTCTGGTAGATTCCAGCTACCTTTTGGCGGTGGTGGCCAACTGCTGAGAATATTTGGGTGGGTGGGTGTGTTTTTTTTTTTTTTTCAATTTATAACCTTTTATTATTGGGGTTGTTTAGTTAAATTAACAAACCTTGGGAGTTAAAAAGAATCTAAACATTTTGAGTTGAATAGAATCGAATTGGATTTTGAGAATATTTAAACAAATATGTATTTTGGGTAGAATTGAATAGGATAGGACTGGGAAAAATGAAACAAACACAACCTTAAGTATTCAATTTGAAATAGTCAAGGTGAGGTTTTTTTATAGGGAAAGTTTATAGAATTCTGTGGAATACTCATATTTGTCAATTTTATGAGTTGTGTGTGCACAACAAACATGTGTGCTTGCCAATCTTATGATTTGGCTTGTTTCTTTTGTCGTGTGTGTGCACATCAATTCTGCGTGCACATTGGTTGCCAAACTTGTGTCTTGACTTGTTTCGTTTCAAGTGTGTGCACAACAGTTGGTGCTTACACCCTCGTTTCAGATATTTGCAACTCAGCACAAGTTGCATGTTTGATAAAGCAAAAAAGATATTGTTTATCTTTGTCTCTTACTTTTTAGGACCTTTTTACATGTGTCATATTATCCTTAAGTGGTCCTAGGGAATAAAGTTTATTTTCCCAATTTGCTTTGTGGTCCAAACCAAAAGAAGGAATACTTTCCTTATTTGGACAAACATGGGTCAGCCTCTTATTGGCTGACGTGTCACATATGTGTTAAGCAAGAAACCCTACATTATATATCATCTCATCTTGCGTCTTTGAATCTAACCTTTTAATCTTTTATTTCATTGTACTCTGAAATTTCTTATAGTACTCTTTCTCTTAAGGTTCATAGGTTCATTTCCATTTGTGCCAAAACCTCACCATATCATTCTTTAACTTGATGGCTTTTGGAACTTGGTTCCTTTGCTGATGTTGGTGTGCGGCGTCAGTGCTTGAAGCTTGGTAGGTTCACAAGCTGTTCTCGGGTGTGTTCCTGGTGTAAAGAAGGTCCAAGGAGTCGCTACACGTTAAGGATTCAGAGTATGGTGCTAAGTGTAAAGTTGAACAGAGAGTTCTTTTTACTATATCTTAGATCAACTTTGAACATTATCTTGTAATGTGTTTTTAACTTAGTGGATTGCTTTGATCTGGACAAGGTCCCATGGATGTAGGCTAAAAGTGGATTTAGTCGAACCATGTATATGCTGGTATGCTTTACATTTACAGCTTGTTATTATTTGCGACTCATTCTAACTTGACTTGCTTAATCAACTTGGTAATATTTCTGCTGCACTTAAAATAGGTAACCATACACTAAAGTGAGTTAACCAACAACTCTCTCCCCAACAAGTGGTATCAGAGCATGCCCTGATAAGTTGCTTCAGTTGATCCTTACCCATTTTGGTTGATTTTGCGTGCATCTAAGTGGTCTGGTTGTTGGAGAAAATATGATTTATGTTGCATTTATTTTTAGATCTTCTACGTGTCTTTGTGTGCACTGTCATTTGCTGTGTTAGCATCTGTCTTTTTTTTTTTTTTTTTTTTTTATCATTATGAGTTTCTTTACTGAAGGAGGATCTGCTCATAGACCACTTCTATTAAAAGGACCTAACCATTATACATGGAGACCTAGAATGCATACTTTTCTTAATTCTATAGATAAAAGAGTCTGGTCTATGGTTGTGAATGGTTAGACAACCCCAATTATTGTTGAAAATGAAGTGTATAGACCCAAACCAATTGCTACCTGAACTGCTAATGAGTTAACTCTTGCTAATTATAACTCTAAATCCATTCATGCTCTTTTTTAATGTTGTTAATGTGAACCAAATGAAATTCATAGCTAATTGTGGACTTGCTAGAGATGATTGGGATAGGCTTCAAGTCAAGAATGAAGGAACTAATGCCGTTAAAAGAAATAGGCTTAGAAGATTTGTCATTGATTTTGAAAATCTGAACATGGATGATGATGAGACTATTACTGATTTTTATGTTAGAGTTTGTGATATTTCTAATGAATGTTTTGCTTTGGAAAGAACATATACTAATGTTGAACTTGTCAGGAAGGTTCTTTGCTGTAACACCCACATCAAGGTACGTAGTTTTACTTATGCCGTAATACCCTTAGTTGGATTTCTTTGAAGTTACCTTAGACAAATGTGAAACAAATTCCTAAAAAGTTCATTAGGGGCACAATGATCTTTTTGCTCCTAATTAGATGAAAAAGTGGGAAGTGAAAGGAAACAAAATAATGTGAAGAAGATAATAAAAATGAGGGTATTTTAGTAATTGAATAAAGGACATAGATGGAATTTCATAGAAAGTGCAAGGGCAAAATGGGAATACATGCTTATATTATTTGATATAAGGCTTTATTTGAAGAAACCCTAACATACCTTCAGCCCTTGTTCACGCCACCTTTACCCCATTTTCTCTCAATTTTCTTCACTAAATTTCAAAAGGAAAATCATAGGATTTGGCTTGGATTTTTGGAGATTTTCAATCCTAAAGCATCCAAAGGTAAGATTCTAACAAAAGGAGTGGGATTAAACTTTAAAGTTTTAAATTTTTATGGTTTTTATATGATCCAGGTCCAAGAGGAAGAGATTTTGAGCAAAAATGAAGTGATCTCACATATTCAAGGTAAGTAAACTTAATTTGAACCTTGATTTGAGCAAGACTTGTGTAGTATGATTCTTGCATGTTTTTATGTGATTATATGTGAGAATTGTTGGCTTTCCAGCCATGAGAAGTAGTGTATGGTTATGTGATGATTTGGTGAAGTTATAGAAGAATTAGTGTTGAAATTTTTAAAGTGTTGAAAATGGACAGGTTTGATGCTATAATTAGAGACTTTTTGGCTCACATTTTGGTGGAATTAGAGAGATGTGAAAGTGTAGCCAACATGATAGTTTCATGTGCATATGAATTATTTGATGAAAATCCAAAGAGAAAATGCATGCATGAGTTGGCAAAACCCTAATGAAGAAAAGGTTAGAGAAATGCAAGAATTGAAGTAGGAAGATTATGTTTGGGCTTAACCAAGTGTAAATGTTAGTATTCAAGGGTGCATATTGTTATGCCAAAATTTATAATATCACTTGGTCATGTTAGTTCCATGAGAGAAATGGCCCTTGGTGCTTGGTTCTAGTTACTTGAGCCTTTCCTACTTTTTGAATAGCACATGAAAGCGTTAGAAAGAAATTGCAAGTTGAGGTGTTATTTTGATATATGGCAATTGTGGTAGTAGAAAATGGTAGAATATGTCACGACATACCATTATGCCATAATGAATTTGCAAGTTCGTATATGTGAATTTGGAAAGCATATTAAAGAATGGGCTTGATCATGCATATTGATACGTTTACAAGTCCTAAAACACTTGTAAACATGAGTGGACAAGGAATTACAAGTCCTAAAACACTTGCTAATTCGGTTGAATCAAAGAGTTTCATTCCAAGTCCTAAAACACTTGGATTGTGGAGTATGGAAAGCATTGGAGGAGATTCGGCCCAAGCAAGTTCCAAGGGGAGAGAGAGCCCAAGCACTTCGGCCCAAACCATTCCAAGTCCAAGCCCAACAAAGGAAGCTCAAGTCCACCAAGAGAGAAGCCCAAGTGTTAAAGTGAGCCCATTCGGCCCAATTCTCATTCCAAAGGGGAAAGTCCACTTGAACCCTTATTGGATCCATTTGCAAGATCTTCAAGGCCCAATATCTTACACCCTTATTAGTAGACTTGATTAGGATCATTGATCAAGTTTTGGGCTAATAAAGTGAGTTTTTTTCAACTAATGGGGTGGTTAAAGACATAAACCCTAGAATTAGGGAATCATGTCCCTTTTTGCATTAAATGGGTATGGCCTTAATTTTGAATGGAAGGCTTGTAATTTTTGTGTAATATTTATTAATTTTCATTTTCCTTGTATTGTATTTGTTGATTACTCTTTTAACCTTGTAATTGCCTATATAAAGGCAACTATTTCTCCTTGTAAGAGTTAGTTCATGATATATCAAAAACTTGGTTTAACCATTGAGAGAACTTTGTGTTCTTATTGAGATTTCTTTATCCAAGTCTTGGCAAGGAGATTTGGTGGTGAATCGATTCAAGTTGGTGGAGAATTCCTTTATGCTTGAAGTGTTCATTCTTGTCTTAACCTAAAATTGCAAGTAAGTGTGACATTGCCTCCATTTGTGTTTGGCCGAATTTAAGCTTGATTTTAGGGCATATTTTTGTGTTGTTTGTTGTTGCAAATTGGTTGGAAATTGGATCATTTGGTATCAGAGCTTAGGTTGTGAATTGGAGTAGGATTGATTGAATGAAGTTGGCCGGATTTTGGAGTCTACATTGCCGGATTTGGAGTTCTTTAGCCTAAGTGTTTTCCTTTGTTACAAGTGATTGAACAATTTTTCTCTCTCATCAAACACTATTCCCCAACCAAATCCCTTACACCTTGTTCCCTTCTAACCAAACCCATTGCCACCTCACCCAAAGCCCTAACCAATTCCCTCCAAAGTCAACTAAACTCATTCCTTCACAACCAAACCAACCCTTAACCAAACCTTAAACCCTTAACCCAAACCCTAAACCCTTAAACACAAACCCTAAACCCTAAACACAATTAAATTAACCTAATCTCATCTCCATAAACACCATTCCTTAGCCTATTCACAGAACACTATTCACAGAATACTTACATTTAACCAAAATCACCAACACTCATACACTTGACCTTTCCCTCCCATTTTCCATTTTTCTTTAACATTCAAAAAGTTACTGTTCATCCAGAGTTACTGTTCACAGTAGCTAAATTTTCCCAATTCTCATGGCAAACAAGTCCCCTTCCTCCCCAATTCCACCCCCAACACCATGGGAAAGTGCCAACAAAAAAATTCACGAAGAGCTTGATGAAGTAAAAAGAAATATGTCAAGCATGATGGAGTTGATGGTTAACATGTCTAAAGACATTGCCAACCTTTCACAACCCAAACCTACTTTTGAGGAAACCCCACAACCACCCCCACGGGATGGTCGCCCACACTACCACCAACGAACCATCCTTAGGACACCATTGTATATGGAAAACCTAGGAGATATTAATGATTCATCTAGTGAATCTGAAGTGCCTAGGAGGAGAAGGTTTGATGATGATAGGGGTCTTAAAGTAGACTTACCCGAATTCAATGGAAGTCTTGACCCCAATGACTTC
The DNA here is from genome assembly GCA_026225825.1 of Pistacia integerrima. Classification (NCBI taxonomy): domain Eukaryota; kingdom Viridiplantae; phylum Streptophyta; class Magnoliopsida; order Sapindales; family Anacardiaceae; genus Pistacia; species Pistacia integerrima. The sequence continues at coordinate 43,983,993 of CM047749.1, forward strand.
ATTGATTGGTTGCATGAGATTGAGCGGGTATTTGAATTTAAGGGCTACAATGATGAAAAGAAGTGTAAGGTAGCCATATTAAAGTTCAAGGAGTATGCCTTCCTTGTGGTGGGAAAATACAAGGAAGAAGAGAGAAAGAGAAGGGAAGACTAGAATTAGATCATGGGAGAAATTGAAGAGAGTGTTGAAGAAAAGGTTCTTGCCCGATAATCACAAACAAGACCTTTATCTTAAGCTCCATAATTTGAAGCAAGGAGATAGAAAATTTGAGGAGTATATTCGGGAGTTTGAAGGGTTGATGTTGAGAAGTGATATTCCCGAAGAGAAAGGGCATACAATTGCAAGGTTCATTGGCGGTTTGAGTAAGGACATTGCATACAAGCTTGAGTTGCAAGCTTACCATTCCTTTGGGGATGTTTGCAAGCTGTCCACAAGGATTGAAAAGCAATTGAAGAGCATGAAGTCCTTGGCCCCCAAGAAACTCTTTAAGGAAAGTAACTACCAAAGGGGTTCACCTTCCTACACCAAACCATATGTGGCACCTACGGCTTATGATAAGAACAAAACCAATGAAACACCAAGGGAAAAAACAGGTTTTGTGAAGAATGATGCTCCACGGCCTGATTTGAAGAACAAGAAATGTTTTAAGTGTCAAGGTTATGGGCACTTCCAAGCAAATTGCCCAAACCGAAGAGTTATGACTCTTAGGAGATAAATGAGATTGATGATGCTTGTCAAAGGGATCTTTTGAGTGGACTAAGGCAGCAAATGAAGCTTTTAATTTGATAAAAAAAAAAAAGTTGTGTGAAGCTCCCATCCTTGCCCTACCCGATTTCAACCAAGTGTTTGAAGTAGAATGCAATGCAAGTGGTGTTGGCATTGGGGCAATTTTGAATCAATCCAAGAGGCCAATAACATACTTTAGTGAGAAGCTTAGTGATTCAAGGAGGAAGTATAACACTTATGATAAGGAGTTTTATGCTATAGTGAGAGCACTTGACCATTGGAGTAACTACCTTCGGCCGAAACAATTTGTGCTCCATTCGGACCACCAAGCTTTGAGGTTCATCAATGGGCAGCGTAAACTCAACACAAGACATGCTGAATGGGTTGAGTTCATCCAATCCTTTTCTTTTGTGCTGAATTACAAACAAGGATCACACAATGTTGTAGCCGATGCACTCTCTAGAAGGTATGCCTTACTTTCTTTACTTGATTCTAGAGTTCTAGGTTTTGAATTAATGAAATTGTGCTATGAGGAAGATTTGGAGATGAAAACATGCATAACTGAATGTGGGAAACCTGGTTTTGAAAATTATATTATGCATGATGGGTACTTGTTCAAGGGTAGAAGATTATGTGTCCCTAAGGGTAGTTTTAGAGAACTAATTATGAGGGAAGCACATAGTGGTGGGTTGGCAGGCCATTTTGGGGTTACTAACACTTTAGAAACCATCAAGGAATATTTTTATTGGCCTAAAATGTTAGGGGATGTTCAAGCTCTTATTAGAAGGTGTGGATCATGTCAAAGAGCTAAGAGGCAATTCAAGGCCGGACCATACCTACCCTTACCCATAGCCGAGCACCCTTGGGAGGACCTTAGCATGGATTTTGTGGTTGCATTGCCCTAGGACACAAAGAGGAAAATATTCCATCATGGTAGTGGTTGATAGGTTCTCAAAAATGGCCCATTTATTATCATGCCATACCACGCATGATGCCTCCAAAATTGTTGAATTGTTCTTTAGAGAAGTGGTGAGACTTCATGGCATTCCGAGGACCATTGTCTCAGATAGGGATACAAAATTCTTGAGTCATTTTTGGAGAAGTTTATGGGGTAGACTAGGGACAAAATTAATGTTTAGCACCTTACACCACCCTCAAACCGATGGTCAAACCGAAGTGGTGAATAAAGTGTTGGGTAATGTCCTAAGGAGTTTAGTGAGTAAGCATTTAAAGGATTCGGATTTGCAATTGGCACATGCTGAATTTACCTACAATAGGAGTCTTAGTTCTACTACGGGTCACACTCCTTTTGAGGTGTTGTATGGATTAAACCCACTTATCCCTTTTGATCTCACTTCCCTACCCCTTGATTTTGAGCCAAGTGTGAATGCTAATGAGAAGTTGAAACAAATGAAGGAACTCTATGAAACCGTGAGAGCTCAAATAGAAAAATCAAATGAGAAGATCAAAAATAAGGTAAACAAGCATAGGAAAACTAAGCTTTTCCAACCGAGGGATTTAGTTTGGATTCACTTGAGAAAGGAGAGGTTTCCAAGTAAGAGGAAGAGTAAATTAGCTCCTAGGGCTGATGGACCTTTTGAGATTGTTGAGAGGGTAATTGATAATGCTTATAAGGTGGAGTTGCCTAGTGAGTATGAGGGAGTCTCGGCCACCTTCAATGTGGGGGATCTAAGCCCATACTTGGAGGACGATTTGGATTTGAGGGCAAATCCTTCTCAACCCGAGGAGGATGATACGTTTACAAGTCCTAAAACACTTGTAAACATGAGTGGACAAGGAATTACAAGTCCTAAAACACTTGCTAATTTGGTTGAATCAAAGAGTTTCATTCCAAGTCCTAAAACACTTGATTGTGGAGTGTGGAAAGCATTGGAGGAGATTCGGCCCAAGCAAGTTCCAAGGGGAGAGAGAGCCCAAGCACTTCGGCCCAAACCATTCCAAGTCCAAGCCCAACAAAGGAAGCTCAAGTCCACCAAGAGAGAAGCCCAAGTGTTGAAGTGAGCCCATTCAGCCCAATTCTCATTCCAAAGGGGAAAGTCCACTTGAACCTTTATTGATCCATTTGCAAGATCTTCAAGGCCCAATCTCTTACACCCTTATTAGTAGACTTGATTAGGATCATTGATCAAGTTTTGGGCTAATAAAGTGAGTTTTTTTCAACTAATGGGGTGGTTAAAGACATGAACCCTAGAATTAGGGAATCATGTCCCTTTTTGCATTAAATGGGTATGGCCTTAATTTTGAATGGAAGGCTTGTAATTTTTGTGTAATATTTATTAATTTTCATTTTCCTTGTATTGTATTTGTTGATTACTCTTTTAACCTTGTAATTGCCTATATAAAGGCAACTATTTCTCCTTGTAAGAGTTAGTTCATGATATATCAAAAACTTGGTTTAACCATTAAGAGAACTTTGTGTTCTTATTGAGATTTTTTATCCAAGTCTTGGCAAGGAGATTTGGTGGTGAATCGATTCAAGTTGGTGGAGAATTCCTTTATGGTTGAATTGTTCATTCTTGTCTTAACCTAAAATTGCAAGTAAGTGTGACATTGCCTCCATTTGTGTTTGGCTGAATTTAAGCTTGAGTTTAGGGCATATTTTTGTGTTGTTTGTTATTGCAAATTGGTTGGAAATGGATCACATATATTGTGCACATGATTATATGTATAGCCTTGATTTAGTAAATGAGAATATGCAAGAATATGTTAGCAAAGAATGAGAAAGAAAGAAAAGAAAATGACTAGTAATTGTCTTTAAAGCTAACATGCAAATATGTATGTTTTCTCATTTACTAAAGAATGCAAGAGAAGAATTTCCATAGCTTGGAAATTCATGTTGAAACGTGTATAGTATCTCTTTCTACAACATGCTATGATATAAGGTTTTTGCAATGGGAACCCATGAATGACAGAGATGCCCACATACACGCAGCCACGAGCGAGCGCCATTAACAGAGAGATACACTATTTGTATAGTCTGTGAGTAGTGTATGTGGATGAGGACTGTAACCAGTAGAGCATACCTACATGCACGCCGCCACGACTGAGCAGCCACAGCAGAGAGATACAGTACTTGTACAGTCCATGAGTAGTGCATGTAGATGAGGACTGTACCCACTCACACAGCCAGGGTTCCAGATCCATGCATCAACCTAGTCTGATTGGCAAACTAGAAAAAAGAAAGAAAAGAAAGAGAAACAAAGAAGAAAATAAAGAGAAACAGAAAAGAAAAGAAAATTCTTTTCTTAGGAAAGTTTATTATTCTGCATATGTATTATGCTACTTACATGATTCTGTATTTCTTATGTGCTCAATGATGTACAGCTTTATTCATTGTCTTTGCACATTGGTAAGTAACAAATCAGAGTATCATAAAAGAATGTAGAATATCATAAAAGAATAGAGAATATTATCAAAGAATAAAGTGAGAAAAGGAAAATCAGTTCATGAGTAACGGAGGAAACACAATAGTGTAGTTTGGTTTACTTACTAAGTAATTAGTACTCACTCCGTTATTTTACTGTTTTGTAGGTACTAGATGATTTATGACTGGGTGGGACGTCAAGAAGCAGAGGAGTTTGGCGGCACTATTCAAGATTACCTTGTGCTTACTAAAATATATCAGTATTTTGTGTATATATTTATATGAATTAAAATTAGAATTTTTGGATTTTACATTATGTATATAAGTTTATAAAAGTTATTTAGTGGATTTTATCTTATATTTCTCAAAGAATTACTAGCTATACAGTATATTACAGAAGGAAAGATGAATTTCCTTCACCTATTGGAGAACATTCTCCATGGAAGTCTCCAGGTACCGCATAGCAACAAAAAGCTTGGATTGCCAAGCGTTAGTCCTTATGTGTTCACTCAAGAAGGTGGAAGGAATGTTCCCTGATGGTTGTCTAAAGGACTTCTAACAGTCTTTATTTTCAGCACAGGCTCTTCATAGAATTTGGGTTTGTAGGTGGAGATGATTTTATAAATGAGTGAAGGAAAAGGAAAAATCTGGAAAGCATGTGTGGATTGAGCGGCCACCCTAACACTTGTGAAAACCAGTACGGCTAAGTTTATTTTCTTCCATTGTGTAATCCCATATAGAAGTTGTGCTCTTTCTGGTTTGACGGTGGAATTGTGCATCAAGGGAGATCAATTTTTAAGTGAAATCTTAAACAATAGCCGGTAAAGAGGTGTGAGTGCACTAGGTTGACGAACGCCACTTCTTGGTCAAATAGCAATTAAACCACTACTTATAACCTTAACTATTTGGTCTAAATCCAAACTGGTAAAGTCAAAAATTTTCTTAACCTTTTTTAGACCTAAAGCATCCCTAACTACCTCTTTATTGAAAAGAACCAATCGACCTCTAACATAAACTTTGTCATTGTGCACATCAAAGTTCGATTCAGCATCATCAAGGCTAAATTGGCATAAAACTCTTGAACAAGAGTTTGAATGGGATGCAATCAGACTCGAGACATTGTTTATCCATTTTTTTTTTTTCTTCATCATGGCATGAAACTCATCAAAATCATCTAACCTAACATTTTCCTTGCTCACAATTGTCTTTTTGACAATGGGGCTTTTGAATCTAACTTCGGCAACATGCAAAATAGAAGGAGAGATTATACCAATTGGAGCCTCTTCCATGATTGCCTTCCCTTTCTTCTTTGTCGTCTTTACTAGAGTCAAGGACTTTGATGGACCGGCTTTTGCAGGATCAGCCTTGCGAGATTTGAGAGTAGCAATATGAGTGTTTTATGAAGCACTGTCGAACGCCGAAGGGGATTTTTCTAGTGACTTTTCAGGTGCGGCAGGGGTAGACTCATCTAGTGAGCACACAGAGTCCTAGTGATCCCTAGAAACAGGGAAGAGACAGGTGAGGATCAGTAGCTTGTTTCTTCCTTGTAGGATTCCTCTTGAGTTGCAGAATTAGACTCTAGTGGGGTTTGCTTTTTCGTTGGCTTTTTCTTGCTGCGGATGGATTCCTTCAAGGCTTGGAAGCCAATGACCAATTGGTATCAAAGCCAATTGGGTAATGGTGAATACAAAAAAAATGGAAGGTCGGGTTGATGGATTGGAGAATGATATGGGAGTTTTAAAAGAGGATGTCGGCACTATTAAGGATTATTAGATGGATTTGAGGGAATGGATGTGACCGAAGGATGAGAGGGATGAGAGCGTGAATCGGGGAAAAGAGAGAATAGAATCATCAAAAATTCCGGTGGTCCAGGAAGGAGGAAATTAGGATTGATCATGAATCAACGAGAGTGCTGGCGAAGATCAGAGGATAAGGAAGTTGGAATTACCGGTGTTTAACGACAAGGATCCTCATGGGTGGCTATTCAGAGCTGACCGATATTTTCATGTCAATAAATTCGTAAAAGGAGAGAAGGTCGAAGCGGCGGTTTGTATGGAGGGACGAGCGTTAATATGGTTTCAATTGGGGTTGAATCCCGCTCTCCATTTATTGGTTGGGGCACTTTCAAGAAGGCGGTGATTGAACGATTTAGGCCATCATATAAGGGTTTGGTGTTTGAGTCCTTGGTGGCGCTGAAGCAAACCAAAACGGTGACTGAATATCATGAGCAATTTGAACTGTTAGCAGTGTCAATGAATGAGGTTGAAGAAAAGTTGCTCATGGGACATTCACTAATGAGCTTAGAGAAGATATAAGGGTTGACCTGTGTTTAGTAAGGGTCGACAACCTAATTGAACTCATGGACTATGCCTATAGCATTGAATAACGAAACTGCGTTTTGGACAAAACAAAATTGAGGGCAGGCTAGGCCCAATGGATTAATAGGCTAGAAAACTATACAAGGTTGACCCCAAGCCTAAAACCACTCAAAACCAAGTGGGGATCCAATTGGAATAAAAACCCAGATCGCTCATTAGTTCCACAATTGTGCAATGATAGGGGAGACAAGCTAGTTGAGTCAATGCCAGCGAATCTTTGTGACAACAACTTCCGACGATTCTGAAGCAGAGGTCCAGTATAAAAGGGAAAGAGGGCTCTATTTCAAATGCAAGGAGAACTTCAAACCTGTAATATACTGTCTAGCTAGTAATTCTTTACGAAATATATGATAAAATCCTCTAAATAACTTTTGCAAACATATATACATAGAGGTATATAATGTAAAATCCGAAAATTCTAATTTTACTTCATATAAATATATACACAAAATAATTGATATACTTTAATATGCCAAACTTCTTCGTTTCTTGACATCCCACTCGATCGTAAAACAACAGTACCTACAAAACAGTGGAATAACAGATTGAGCACTAATTGCTCAGTAGGTAAACCATATTGCACTATTGTTCTTCCTCCGTTACTCATGTTTAGATTTTCCTTTTCTCACTTTAATCTTGATAATATTCTTCGTTCTTTTCTGATGTTCTGCATTCTTTTCTGATATTCTGCATTCTTTTTTGATATTCTAATATGATAAACTTGTACATCGTCGAGCACATAAGAAATACTGAATCATGTAAGTAGCATAATATATATGCAGAATAATAAACTTTCCTGAGAAAAGAACTTTCTTTTATTTTCTATTATATGTCACTTATGTTGTATGTCTTTCTTTTCTTCTCTATTTCTCTTTCTTTTCTTTCATCTATTTTGGTTTTCTGATCAGACTAGGTTGATGCATGGATTTGGAACACTGGCCATGTGAGTGGTTACAGTTCTCATCTACATGCACTATTGACTGATTGTACAAATATTGTATCTCTCTCTGCTGTGGCCGCTCACTCGTGGTGGCGTGCATGTACGTATGCTCTGCTGGGTACAGTCCTCATCCATATACACTACTAACGAACTGTACAAATATTGTGTCTCTTTGTTGTGGCCGCTTGCTCTTGGAGGCATGTATGTGGGCATCTCTATCACTCACAAGTTCCCTATCGCAAAAACCTTATAACATAGCATGCTGAAGAAAGAGAATATAAAGAGATACTATACACATATCAACATGAATTTCCAAGCTATGGAAATTCTACACTTGCATTCTTTAGTAAATAAGAAAATATACATACTTGCATGTTAGCTTAAAAGAAAATTACTAGCCATTTTCTTTTCTTTCTTTCTCATTCTTAGCTAACATATTCTTTCATATTCTCATTTACCAAATCAAGGCTATATATATAAAATCATGTGCACAATATATGCATGATCAAGCCCATTCTTTAATATGCTTTCCAAGTTCACATATACAAACTTGAAAATTCATCATGGCATAATGGTATGTCATGACATATTCTACCATTCTCTACAATCACAATTGCCATATCAAAGTAACACTTTTAACTTGCAATTCCTTTCTAACACTTTCATGTGCTATTCAAAAAGTAGGAAAGGTTCAAGTAACTAGAACCAAACACTAAGGGTCATTTCTCTCATGCAATTAACATGACTAAGTGATATATTAAATTTTGGCATAACAATATGCACCCTTGAATACTAACATTTACACTTGGTTAAACCCAACATAATCTTCCTACTTCAATTCTTGTCTTTCTCTAACCCTTCCCTTAAGAGGGTTTAGCCAACTCATGCATGCATTTTCTCTTTGGATTTTCATCAAACACTTCATATGCACATGCAACTACCATGTTGGCTACACTTCCACATCTCTCTAAATCCACCAAAATTTGAGCAAAAACTCACTAATTATAGCATCAAACCTAGCCATTTTCAACAATTCTCAACACTTCAAAAATTTCAACACTAATTCTTCCATTACTTCACCAAATCATCACATAACCATTTACTACTTCTCATGGCTGGAAATCACACATCATTCAACATCAAAAACAGCCAACAATTCTCACATACAATCACATAAAAACATGCAAAAATCATACTACACAAGTCTTACTCAAATCAAGGCTAAAATTGGGGTTTACTTACCTTGAATGTGAGATATTATCTCCTTTTTGCTAAAAGTCTCTCCCTCTTGGACCTAGATAATATAAAAACCATAAGAATTTAAAACTTTAAAGTTTAATCACATTCCTTGTGCTAGAATCTTAACCTTTGGATGCTTTAGGATAGAAAATCTATAAAAATCCAAGCCAAATCCTATGATTTTCCTTGGAAATTTAGTGAGGAAAATTGAGAGAAAATGCGATGAAGGTGGTGTGAACAAGGGTTGCATATAAGGCTGGGGTTTCTTCAATGAAACCTTATATCAAATATTATACCCATGTATTCCCATTTTGCCCTTGTACTTTCTATGAAATTCCATCTATATCCTTTAGTCAATCACCAAAATACCCTCATTTTTAATATCTTCTTCACATTATTTTGCTTTCTTTCACTTCCCACTTTTTCATCTAATTATCAGTGAAAATACCATTTTACCCCTAATGAACTTTTAAGGAATTTTCTTTACATTTGTCTATGGTAACTTCAAAGAAATCTAACTAAAGGTATTAGGGCATAAATAAGATTACGTACCTTGATGTGGGTGTTACAATTCTCCTCCCCCCCCCCCCCCCCCAAAAAAAAAAAAGAATTTCGTCCCCAAAGTTCAAGTGAACAATTCAGGATGCCGGCTCATCAATGCAAGAACAGAGCATTAAAACTATTGTTATTCATCGATGAAGAGGAGTTAGGGGAAGAAGAGACTATAGTTAAGACAGAGGAGGAAATCAACAAAAGTGGGGACCTAATGGCACTTTCCATGAACTCGATAGTTGGACTGACATCAGCTAATACTTTGAAGCTTCAGGGGATTGTAAACGGAATAGAGGTAATCATGTTGGAGCGATGGTCATAGTTCCTGTTCTAGCTATACCAAATTTCTCACAACCGTTTGAGATTCAAACCGATGCTTCTGGTCATGGAATATGGGCTGTTTTGGTGCAAAATGGTAAGCTAGTGGCCTACCTCAGTAAGGCTTTTTCAACTTCTTCTAAACAAAAATTAGTCTATGAGAGAGAGTTGATGGCGGTGGTCTTTGCGGATCACAAATGGAGTCATTATTTGTTGGGCAGGAAATTCCTTATTAAGATCAACCAACGGAGCCTCAAATTTTTGATGGAGCAACGGTCGGTCACACATGAACAACAAAAATAGATCTCCAAGCTTATAGGATACAAGTTTGATATTCAATATTATCTAGGGGGTTCTAATAGGGTCGCTGATGCCTTATCATGGAGGGAACCAATGACCGAACTTAATGCCATTTCTACAGCCCAATTCCAAGGGTTTGAAGAGTTGACTGCTCAAATAATACATGATGAAAAGCTTCAAGAGATTGTTTAGGCCTTGACACTACAACCTGCTTCCAAACCTCACTACTCCCTACAACATGGCTGTCTCCTTTACAGGGGCATGTTAGTGCTTCCTAAAAATTCCAAGTTCATACCACAGAGTTACAGGCATATTTTTTTAGGGAAGGCATCAAACAAGATATTCAACATTTTGTCAATGCTTGTTGTGTGTGTCAATGAAATAAGCACTTGGCTTTAAAGCATGCTAGCCTGTTACAACCTTTCCCAATTCCAGACTTAGCATTTGATGATCTCTCCCTGGATTTCATAAGCGGCCTTCCTCGCACTTTTGGGCATGATACTATCTTTGTGGTTATGGATAGATTGACTAAATATTGCCATTTCTTGTTGCTTTGTCATCCTTACAATGCCAAAGAGGTGGCTGCCTTGTTTATTAAGGAGGTAGTTCGTCTCCATGGATTTCCTAAGTCCATAGTCTCGGATCGGGATCTCCAAGCTTATAAGATACAAGTTTGAAATTCAATATTATCCAGGGGGTTCTAATAGGGTCGCTGATGCCTTATCACGGAGGGAACCAATGACCGAACTTAATGCCATTTCTACAGCCCAATTCCAAGGGTTTGACGAGTTGACTGCTGAAATAATACATGATGCAAAAGCTTCAAGAGATTGTTTAGGCCTTGACACCACAACCTGCTTCGAAACCTCACTACTCCCTACACCATGGTTGTCTCCTTTACAAGGGCATGTTAGTGCTTCCTAAAAATTCCAAGTTCATACCACAGAGTTACAGGCATATTTTTTTAGGGAAGGCATCAAACAAGATATTCAACATTTTGTCAATGCTTGTGGTGTGTGTCAATGAAATAAGCACTTGGCTTTAAAGCATGCTGGCCTGTTACAACCTTTCCCAATTCCAGACTTAGCATTTGATGATATCTCCATGGATTTCATAAGCGGCCTTCCTCGCGCTTTTGGGTATGATACTATCTTTGTGGTTATGGATAGATTGACTAAAAATTGCCATTTCTTGTTGCTTTGTCATCCTTACAATGCCAAAGAGGTGGCTGCCTTGTTTATTAAAGAGGTAGTTCGTCTCCATGGATTTCTTAAGTTCGTAGTCTCGGATCGGGATCGGTTATTCATGAGCCAATTTTGGACAGAGTTATTCTGATTGGCTGGCACCACCCTCAAATGGATGGACAAACGGAGGCGGTTAACTGTTTCCTTGAAACATACTTACGATGTTTCACTAGTTCCAAACCTAAACATTGGCCTAAGTTGATTCTTTGGGCTGAGTTCTGGTTCAATACTTCTTACCATAGTTCCACTAAAATGTCTCCCTTTAAGGCTTTGAATGGTCGTGATCCGCCCCTTCTTTTAAAGTTTACTGAAGTGAAGTCTGCCTTAGAGGATGTTAACCAACAAATGCTGGAGCGAAACGCCCTATTAGAGGAGCTTAAGAGTAATCTGGTGGCAGCCCAAACTCCCATGAAGACCTATGCTAACAGTTACCGCAGGGATGTTTCCTTCCAACCGGGTCATTTTGTCTACTTGAAGCTCCAGCCTTATAAATTTAAATCTTTAGCTCGGGAGCTCAACAAAAAACTTAGGTCCTCATTTTTATGGACCTTGTGAAGTTCTGACCAAAGTCGGGGAAGTTGTGTATCGTGTAGCTCTTCCAGCATCAGCTCGAATTCACCCCTTCTTTCACATTTCTCAACTCAAAAAGAGTTTACACACTTCCTGGATTCCTCACTGACGAATTAGAGCTGCTCGTGCAGCCTGCCTCAGTCACAGCAGTTCGCACTCTTTTAGATGGCTCAAGGGAAGTTCTAATATAGTGGGAGGACCTTCCTTCTTTTGAAGCAACATGGGAGTCATTTGAGGTTATCAATAATCAATTTCCTCAATTTCACCTTGAGGACAAGGCGGCTCTTCTAGGGGGGGTATTGATAGAACATCTCCAGAGCCAAGGCCCAACACACACACCACACGGGTTTGCAAGATAAAAAGGGGAAAAGGGAATAATTAGTTAGTTAAGTGTTTTGGGGCACGTGGCATCAGCAATGAAAATAGTGTGCAGCTTGGTATAAGTCTAGAGAGAACTTGTTAAGGACAGAATGCGTTTTAGGGGAAAATTAAGTGGGAGGCTCCTAGCTCCTCGAATTGATAGGGTTATCTTTATGTTTTCCTTTCAATTCTGTTCTTAGAGTTCTTGCTACCTTACTGTTCTATCATTCCAGTTTATTAATACAAATTGCAAAGTATATTCAGATTTGTGCTTGACTTGTTGTGTTCTTTGTGTTGTGGAATTGTGGTTGAGTTTTGGGGATTCCTAACAGTTACATATTAGCTTTACACTAGATGTACAGAAAGAATAAATAATCAGAAATCAATTCGCATTCAAAGCTGAATTCTCCACTAATGAATGGAAGACTCTACCATCTTAGATGTTGAACCATTTGTTGAGTCATCACTTGCTCCAATTATCAATTAATTAGTTTAACAGACTGCAGCAGGTTTATTTAGATCTTGAACATGTCATTACTCAAAAGTGATGCCCATGTGTGGCGATGAAATCTTCAGTATAATTGGTTCTAGACATACTAGCTAATTAAGAAAGGTGGTATGGACCGAACACGAATGCTGCAGATGAAAATAACGCATTAACAACACCAAATCTACGAGTCAAAAGAACGGAGAGGGGGAATTTAATCACTGTATATGAACAGTCATAAATGTCATAATGATTACACGCTTAATTTAAACAAGAATCTGAAACTACTTTGTTAAAGAACCCTATTATCAACAGTCAAAATGATCACAGGTTGGTTCACTTAATTTTTTTTTCTATAATCCTATACGTGGAGGTTTGGAATGGCTGAAACAACTTCGGCCATGGCTTGGAATTTCCGCCTTTCCTTTAGAAGCATTTTTGCAAATTCAAGAGCTTCTTGTTCACAAGCTGCTCGTTTTCTGGCATCCTTAATTGATTCAAAATCCTCAACATGGGCCACACCCACAATTCTCCTAACAATCAAAAAATAAAAATATCATCATCAGACATAAATTTGAGAAGTAGAATGTCAATAATGTTTCGAAAAGAACAAAAAATTTATCAATGTTTCAGTACCAATCCTGAAAGTTTAAACTAACAAGAAATATTCTAACTATAGCATATTCCTTTGAATTTATCTTACCTTATCATTTTGGCAGCACCATATCCAAGGGTGTCGTGGAACAGATCTTTCATAAATTTTTGTTGAACAAGCTGCTGAATCTCAGGATTATTATAAATTTCTGGAATGTATGCCTCACCAGAGCCACCTTTATGTTGATCCCAAAGTGCCGTGAATATTTTGTAGAACAGAGTCCAAGTCTCTTCAAGTGTCCTCAGAATCCATTCCTTATAACTCTGCAAGACAACGCCAAGTTCAGAAATGACCCTTTAAAGTCATTTAAAAAAAAAGAAAAAAAAAACTAATTGTAAAATCTCGAAAGTGCCAAACATTCAAGTAAGCTCATTGGCATCTCACTGGAAATTAAGTGCGTAAATTGTGAATTAAGATATAAGTTACGTAATGATTCTTACCAGCTCCTTTATGCTCCATGGTGGAACGGTACAGAAGAGATGTGCAGAAAAGAGTTTTTGCCATATATTCTGATATGTGTTCTGCGAGAAATGGATACTCAATTCCTGCAATCAGCCCTTTCCTCAGGATAATATGTGGAGGCTCCAAGAATCGCATTCCGATCAAAGACATCGGACGGTCAAAATGATAGACTTCAGGAACATGATCAGGGCACAGTTGGCGGTGCTCTTTCAACGCCAATGCCTCAAAATATGCTCGCTCCCTTGTCATTGGCCATGATTCACCTATACATCGAATGTATTCGAGTGCCTGCGCATCCACAAGCGAATTACAAAGGTTAGCTCAACAGTTGACACTATGAATTATATCAAGACAAAAGGAACTTATATTTGAAGTACCTGCCTGATGACTATAGAACCAGAAGTACCGACAACGATATTAACGAAATTGAGGTTGCCATCTCCGACTTCTTTGATGGTCAAGTCATCAAACTCGTTACCAATTTTGGAGGACAAAGAGGGCGTGGCTTTGATATACTCTATCAGAAGTTTCTCGTCGAGTGGTCTGAACTCCGTGAAGGCCATATTGTTGAAGGTTGGTGCTGTGCCGGAAGTAAGATTTGCTGGAAGTTTGAAGCTGTTTTGCCGCTGTGGATGGACGTGCATGGTGCTGTTCTAGAGTTCAGTAGCTTAAGTCCTTCTGTATATTTTAGTGTTAATTTTGAATTTGTTGACTCAGCTTATTTTGTAATGAAGTTGTTAGACGTGAGTGGTTTAGCTGAGATTAAGTGAAAGTTCTGATAGTAGTTGAAACAGTAAGCAACAGCATGTTATATTCAGACTTTGTCTAATGAAATGGTAGTCCAGTTTTTTCATTCTTTCTCTCTCTTTTCTTTGCACAACCGGCATTAACAAAACACTAACATGGTATCAGAGCTCCATTAACCAACTATCATCTAACAAATTCACTCAAAAAAACTCATTCAAAATCACCATCAAACTTCAATCTTCTGCAAGAACAAAATTCTCCAGAAAACAGCAACCAGTTTCAGCATGGCTACTCAATCAGCTTCTCTCTCACCTCTAGTGTTCAATGGAGACCAGTATCACATATGGGCTGTTAGAATGAGAGCCTACCTAAGAGGACAAGGGCTGTGGCAGTATGTGGAAGAGGAGAAACAGCCACCGCAGCTTGGTCCAAACCCAACCTTGAATCAAATGAGGATGTATGAGGAGGAAATGTCCAAAGCTCCAAGAGCTCTTTCTCACATACATTCTGCAGTAACAGACCTTGTATTTACAAGGATAATGGCATGTGAAATTGCAAAGGAAGCTTGGGATAGATTGAGAGAGGAGTTCATGGGAAGTGATACAACCCGAAACATGCAAGTCATGAACCTGCGCAGAGAGTTTGAAATGCTGAGAATGCAGGAGGTAGATAAGGTTAAAGAGTATGTAGACAGACTCATGAGTGTGGTGAACAAAATCAGATTATTGGGAGTTGAGATGAGTGACAAGATGATAGTTGATAAAGTGTTAGTCAGCCTTCCGGAAAGATTTGAGTCCAAGATATCTTCCTTAGAAGATTCAAAGGATCTCTCCCAAATCAGCCTCATTGAATTGGTTCATGCTCTGCAAGCCCAAGAACAAAGAAGGTTAATGAGACAAGATGATTCAAATGAAGGTGCTATGCTGGTTGCTCAAAAAAGGAGTGAATATGCAGGGAAGTAATAGGAAAATATGCTGGAGATAAGAGAGGAAAAGAGAAGGCTGGTGGTCAGTGGGGAAGGTAGAGTGGAGGAAGAAATTATCCACCATGTTCCCACTGCAAAAAGAAGGGACATCCAGACAGCAAGTGCTGGTTCAGGCCTAGGATTCAATGCAAGGGGATGCAAGCAGTTTGGTCACATTGAAAAAGTGTGCAGGAACAAGGCTTGCACAGCCACCACAGCAAGCACAAAGTGCAGATGACCAGCAGTAGACTAATGAACCAGGACAGCAATTTGTAGCTTCATGCTACTCAATGCAGACTAGCAGAGATGTTTGGCTGATAGACAGCGGATGCACTAACCACATAGCAATAAATGTGGAGAATTTTGTTAGACTGGACAGGACCTACAGCTCCAAGGTTAAGGTTGGAAATGGGGACTATGTGGAAGCAAGAGGAATTGGAAATGTGGTAGTCCAAACTTAGGCAGGGACTAAGGTTATTTCTAATGTTCTATTTGTACCTGAAATTGCACAAAATTTCTTAAGTGCAGCTCAAACGTTAGAGAGAAATTATATCTTGCATTTCCAAAACCATTCTTGCATTATAAAGGATAGTGAGGGAAATGAGTTGTTGAGTGTAAGGATGCTTAGTAAAAGTTTTCGTCTGGACTGGAAAAAACCAGAAAACTTAGCATTAATCACCAAGGTTGAAGAGTCTGAGTTATGGCATAGAAGACTTGGACATTTTCACTACCCTGGAATTAAAGAGCTCAAGTCAAGGGACATGGTATTAGACCTACCCGAGATAGAAGAGAAGAGGACTTTGTGCACAGCCTGCTAGCTTGGCAAACTCAGCAGGCCATCATTCCCTTCGAATCAAGCCTGGAGAGCAAGTCACAAGCTGCAATTGATCCACTCAGATGTGTGTGGTCCAATGAAGACAGAATCTTTAAATGGCAGCAGGTACTTTGTACTCTTCATTGATGATTTCTCAAGGGTGGCTTGGGTTTATTTCTTGAAGTAGAAAAATGAAGTGGCTGCTGTGTTCAAACAATTTAAGTTGCTGGTGGAGAATGAAGTTGGAACCTTGATCAAAACAAGAGGAGGGGCGACAATGGAAGCAGTACACTTCAAATGAGTTCAAGACAATCTACAGCCTAGTTGGAATTCAGCAGCAATTCACAGCATCATACACCCCTCAACAGAATGGTGTTTGTGAAAGAAGAAACCGAACCATTATGGAAATGGCCAGGTGTATGATGGTTGGAAAAAACCTCCCTAAAGTATTCTGGGCCGAAGTTGTTAATACAGTAGTTTTTCTGCTGAATAGGCTGCCCACCAGGGCAGTCAAACATCAAACACCAATTGAGGCATGGAGTGGAGTCAAGCCAGTAGTAGGGAACCTGAAAGAATTTGGAAGCATAGCCTATGTGATGATCCCAGCCAACAAAAGGTCCAAATTGGATGACAAGGCAGAAATTGGGATATTTATAGGCTATGGCAGTAGCTCTAAAGCTTATAGAGTTTATGTTCCTGAGTCCAAAAGGATTGTAATCACAAGGGACATAAAGGTTGATGAATGTGGAGTCTGGAACTGGGAAGAAAAAGGGGTTGATGTGCAAGCTGAATCAGGTTAGAATGAGAGAAATGAGGGACCGATTCAAGAGGCAGATTCAGATGAGGAAGAAGAACATGCTATTAGAGGAAATAGAACTTTGGCTGATGTGTATGAAAGGTGCAATATGGCAGTGGTGGAACCAAGATGCTACCTTGATGCTGCAAAATCTGAATTGTGGAGGGCTGCAATGCAGGAAGAACTGAGTATGATTGATAAAAATCAAACCTGGAAATTGGTACCAAGACCTGAAAAAAGGAAAGTCATTCAAGTGAAATGGATTGTCAAACTGAAAATCAACCCTGATGGCTCAATCTACAAGCACAAAGCAAGGCTGGTGGTAAAGGGTTTTGCACAGCAACCAGGCATTGATTTTTCAGAAACTTTTGCCCCTTGCTAGGCAAGACACAATCAGGCTGCTGTTGGCACTTGCATCGCTTCAATGGAAAATTTTCCAACTGGATGTCAAGTCAGCATTCCTAAATGGATGGATTTCATAGGAGCTATATGTAAAGCAACCCGAAGGTTACAAGGTTGAAGGAAAGGAGGACTATGTGTACCTACTGAGGAAGGCCTTGTATGGCTTGGAAGAGCCCCTCAGAGCAGTACACCGAATAAATGACCATCTATGCAACCTTGGATACACTAGAAGTCCTAATGAACACACTCTCTACATTAGGAAAACTGAGAAAGGAGTGGCTGTAGTTTCTCTCTATGTTGATGACTTGTTGGTGACAGGGAGTAATCCTGATGAATTGGACCAGTTTAAGTTGGATATGCAAGCTGAATTTGAAATGATAGATTTGGGATTGATGATGTACTTCCTTGGCATGGAGATAAATCAGGCTACTGGTGAGATTTTTGTGTGTCAACAAAGGTATGCAACCGAGCTTCTCTTGAGGTTTGGAATGGAGAATTGCAAACCAGTGAATACTCCACTAGTTCCCAACCTGAAATTAAGCAAAACAGATGGTGCAGAGAAGGTTGATGAAGGGAAATACAGAAGCTTAGTGGGAAGTTTGATGTATTATACAGCCACTAGACCTGACCTTATGTTCACAGCAAGTTATCTCTCAAGGTTCATGAGAAACCCAAGTGAACTACACTTTAAGGCTGCAAAATGTGTGCAGAGGTATGTAAAGGGAACCATCATGTTAGGCATCTATTTTAGGAAGGCTGAAAGTCTGAAATTGTTAAAAGGGGTACACGACGTGATTGGGCCTGGATCCTGGATGATGCAAGAAGCACCTCTGGTTATGTGTTTTACCTGAATAAAGGGTGCAATCAGTTGGCTGTCAAGGAAGCAAGAGACTATAGCACGCTACTATAAGTGAATATTTCTCGTGAGGCAGTGAACCAGGCTGTGTGGCTGAGGAAAATGTTGGATGACTTGCACCAAGTGCAGGGTGGTCCTACGCTGATCCTATGTGATAACCAGTCAACTATGGCAATGGTAAAGAATCCTGTACTCCACGGTAGAACTAAGTATATTAAGATCAAGTATCATGCTATTAGGGAAGCTAACAAGTGTGGGGAAGTAACTTTAGTGCACTGCAAAGGGGAAGATCAGGTTGCTAACATTATGACAAAGGCATTATGCAAATCCAAGTTTGAAGCCTTTAGGCTAAAACTTGGTGTTTCCAGCCAAAGCACCAAGGTGGAGTGTTGAAGGTTGGTGTTGTGCTGGAAGTAAGATTTGCTGGAAGTTTGAAGTCGTTTTGCTCTTGTGGATGGACGTGCATGGTCTTTGTTCTAGAGTTCGGTAGCTTAAGTCCTTCTGTATATTTTAGTGTTAATTTTGAATTTGTTGACTCACTTATTTTGTAATGAAGTTGTTAGACGTGAGTGGTTTAGTTGAGATTAAGTGAAAGTTCTGATAGTAGTTGAAACAGTAAGCAACAGCATGTTATATTCAGACTTTTGTCTAATGAAATGGTAGTCCAGTTTTTTCATTCTTTCTCTCTCTTTTCTTTGCACAACTGGCATTAACAAAACACTAACACATATGTTGTGTTGTGGTTATTAGTGGTTTAAGAAGACAGTGAGGAGTTAAACAATGAAGTTGCAGGCTTTTTAAAGAAACAATAAAACACACATGATTAATGATGGTCTGGTCACGACAGCGAGCGAATGTGGGCGCGGAGAAGGCGAAATGTCAACTGTGGAGGCGCTAAGGTTCAATGAATGCGGACGCGATTTTATTGATATTCAAAGAGCAAACAATTTTTTTCCACCCAAACAATGGCCCACTAAAGCACCCATGGACTTTTAAAATTACACTTTGCTATCTAAACTACTAAATTTTATTATATTTAATTATGAAGTTAGAGATACCCTTTTCTCTTTCGGTAATGATATATGCACTAACTAATTTGTACTAATCCAAGTATTAATATTTAAAATTTAAAATTTTTTTGAGAGAATTTCAAATTTTTAGTGTTAGTACTTGGATTTTTACACATTGGTTAGTGCACATAGTTTTATTCTTTCTCTTTTTCTTCTCTACTCAGCCTCTTTCGTCGCTGAAAAAAAAAAAAGAATTACACCACCACCAACACCAAAGCCACCTGTCAATATTTTTTGTTCTCATTGTCTCTTCCCTTTCTCAGCCGCAACAAGACATCCCAAATATCTAATATATGAATTGTAAATATCTAAGTTACAAGGATTCTCAATGATCTCCAAGTAAATGCAATTCAATAGATTATCTCTTCTTCACAGTAAATTTGTCCTTCTAAGGCTTAAATGTCACCTCTGCAATGAGTAATACTAGGCGTACAAACAAATATTATAAAGATTTCTATACAAACTGATGTAGTAAAAAATTAATGAAAGAATGAATATAAAAAGTCAAACACATCCTATTCACTATTCCATTCATTGTCTACCACATCAGTTTATGTAGAAATCTTTGTAAGATTTTTTTGTATGTCTAGCATTATTGCTATGCAATCACCACCCATTATATCCACCTAGCTTATTTATACAACATGGTTGCTGAGAAATTCATTTACGAGATTGATAAAGAAATCATTATGATCAAGAGGAAAAAGAAAAACACAACGCAATCAGTGTTTCTACAAAGAAAATTCTATTAAGTTTATTAAAATCAAGCAAAGTTTAGATAATTCAAAAAATAGCATATTGACCCCAATTACAAAATGTGTTTGTTGTGTTGGGGGAGGATGTGGTGTGGGTGTTGGGGGGTCTAAAGAGAGAAAGAATGGGAAGAGAGAAAAAGGAAGAAGAAAAGAAAATAGAAGGAGAAGAAAGAAAAAAAAAAAAAGGAGAAAGCGGCCTCGGT
This sequence comes from Pistacia integerrima, assembly GCA_026225825.1. Taxonomy (NCBI): domain Eukaryota; kingdom Viridiplantae; phylum Streptophyta; class Magnoliopsida; order Sapindales; family Anacardiaceae; genus Pistacia; species Pistacia integerrima. Next base: position 44,004,216 of record CM047749.1, read on the forward strand.
GCAATTTGAAAGAGGAAAGAGATGAAGAGAAGAAAAAAGAGTGTTAGGAGTAACTTGTTGATTAACTCACTTTAGTGTATGGTTACCCATTTTAAATGGGGCGGAAATATTACCAAGTTGATTTAAAAGATTTCCAATTAAACCATATCAAACTCAAGTGCGGAAAGTAAAGAACACTGTCATATACATGGTTCGGCTAAAATTCACTTTTAGCCTACATCCATGGGACCTTGTCCAGATCAAAGCAATCCACTAAGTTAAAAACACATTACAATATATAGTTCAAAGTCAATCTAAGTTATAGTAAAAAGAACTTCATGTTCAACTTTACACTTAGCACCACACTCTAAATCCTTAACGTGTAGCAACTCCTTGGACCTTCTTCACGTCGGGAACAAACCTGAGAACAGCTTGTGAACCACCAAGCTTCAAGCAATAACGCCACGCACTAGCATCGACAAAGGAACCACATTCCAAGAGCCATCAAGTCAATGAGTGAAATGGTGAGGTTTTGGCACAAAATGGAAATGAACTTATGAACCTTAAGAAAAAGAATACTCTAAGAAATTTTAGAGTATAATAAAATAAAAGATCAAAAGGTTAGATTCAAAATACGCAAGAAATGATGTTATATAGTATAGGGTTTCTTGCTCAACACATTAGTGTCACGTCAGCCAACAAAGGGCTAGCCCATGTTTGTCCAAATAAGGAAAATATTCCTTCTTTTGGTTTGGACCACAAAACAAATTAGGAAAATTGACTTTATTCCCTAGGACCACTTAAGGATAATATGACACATGTAAAAGGTCTAAAAAGTTAGAGACAAATATAAACAATATCTTTTTCACTTTATCAAACATGCAACTCGTGTTGGGTTGCAAATATCTGAAGTGAGAGTATAAGCACAAACTGTTGTGTACACACACTCGAAAAACAAGCCAAGACACAAGTCTAGCAACCAATGTACACACGGAATTGTTGTGCACACACACTATAAAATAAACAAGCTAAATCATAAGATTGGCAACCAGTGTGCACACATAACTAATTGTGCACACAACTAATAAATTTGACAAATATGAATATTCCACATTCTCCTCCTTTGTCAAACTTATGAGCAAAGAACATAAACAGAATATGATCAAGAGCAAACATGTTTCAATCAACCAATCAAACCTGCAAGTTTGTAAGAACAAGCATACAAAGAAACTGAACCAAAAGCAACACAAATATGAACACAAGGTTAGCTAACAAAGCAAAAATAAAAAATAAAAAGTTCAGAAAAACATAACAGGAAAAATAAAATAACTCCCCCATGGAGAGATAACAGCAAATCATTTCCAGCAATAAGCAAAAGAGATTAAAAAGTTTTCAACTTAAAACTCACTCCTACATACTACTTACTACCCTATTTGTTCATAAGTCTTGAAGACTTCCGAGAAGGAACCAATGAGGGACTAGATCTTGATTTTTCTCTTAGGAGGGCCAATGATGGTGACATGAAAGTCCTCCACTTGAACATTTGGAATAGCAGCAGAGGTGATGTCAACAGCTTCATGAAAGGATTCATCTTGGATAGAAGGGGTGGTCTCTTTGTCAGGAGGAGGAGGGGCTTCTTCAGTGTGCACTCGGGAGGCATTCTCTTCTTCAGAGTAATGTACCTTTTCTTGATTAGTTGCATCTTCACGTTAATCTTCATCTTCATGAGTAGTTTATTCTTCTTGAATGACAGCAACAAGATCTTTAACAAAAACTGTAGGAATAGAAAGGACAGTAGGGACAACAGGGACAACAAAAGCAACAGGTGGAACCTCATTTTGATCAGCATCAAATTCAATTAGAATAAGGGAAGCATGTTCCATTTTGTCCATCCGAGCACTAAAGGAAAGATGAATTTCTTTCACCTATTGGAGAACATTCTCCATGGAAGTCTCCAGGTCCCGCATAGCAACAAAAAGCTTGGATTTCCAAGCGTTAGTGGAAGGAATGTTCCCTGATGGTTGTCTAAAGGACTTCTTGCTAACAATCTTTAACACAAGCTCTTCATAGAATTTGGGTTTGTAGGTGGAGATGATTTTATAAATGAGTGAAGGAAAAGGTAAAATCTGGAAAGCATGTGTGGATTGAGCGGCCACCCTAACACTTGTGAAAACCAGTACGGGTAAGTTTATTTTCTTCCATTGTGTAATCTCGTATAGAAGTTGTGCTCTTTCTAGTCTAACAGTGGAATTTTGCATCGAGGGAGACCAATTTGTAATTGAAATCTTAAACAGCAGTCGGTAAAGAGGTGTGAGTACACTAGGCTGAAGAACGCCACTTCTTGGCAAAATGGCTATTGAACCACTAACTATAACCTTAACTATTTGGTCTAAATCCAAACTAGTAAAATAAAATTTTTTCTTAACCTTTTTCAGACCTAAAGCATCTTAACTACCTCTTCATTGAAAAGAACCAATCGACCTCTAACATAAACTTTGCCATTGTGCACATCAGAGTTCGGTTCAACATCATCAAGGCCAAAATTGGCATAAAACTCTTGAACAAGAGTTTGAATTGGTGCAATCGGACTCGAGACAATGTTTATCCATTTTTCATCTCTTCATCATGGCATGAAACTCATCAAAATCATCTAACCTAACATTTTCCTCACTCACAATTTTCTTTTTGACAATGTGGCTTTTGAATCTAACTTCGATAGTAGGCAAAATAGAATGAGAGATTATACCAATTGGAGCCTCTTCCATGATTGCCTTTCCCTTTCTTCTTTGTCGTCTCTACTGGAGGCAGGGGCTTTGATGGGAGTGTTTTCTGAAGCACTGTCAAACACCGACGGGGATTTTTCTGGTGACTTTTCAAGTGAGGCAAGGGTAGACTCATCTAGTGAGCGCACGGAGTCCTAGTGATCCCTAGAAACAGGGGACGAGACAGGTGAGGATCGACGACTTGTTTCTTCCTCATAGGATTCCTCTTGAGTTGCAAAATCAGACTCCAATGGGGTTTGCTTTTTCGTTGGCTTTTTCTTGCGGCGGCTGGATTCCTTCAAGGCTTGGAAACCCTTTTTGAGTTATTCCTCCATGGCTTTTATCTTCGGGTTTTCAATTGCTTTCTTCCCTGAATCCATGACAGAAAAAAAACAAAAACAAAAACTCAGAGAAGATTTGAGAAAAATAATCATGGGAGATGAAGAACAAAAGGTGCTGCAATAAGGGTTTTACAAAATGAAGATTGACGTAAAAGAGATTAGGGCAAGCATTTACGACGAGGCAATTCTATAGCCCTAAAGAGAGTTATACCAAAAATAGAACTCTATCCTAAGTGAGTATACATAGGCAATCGTGTGAGCACGCAACATCCCAAAAAAGAAATTTTTCAAAAAGACTTGACTCTATTGAACAATTTAAAAGCATAAGAAATTAAAATGATGAAATGCTTCACATGAATTTTTTGAAGATCAAGACAGTCAATCTGTGCAAAATATCCTAATAAATCAAATTTTCAATCTAAAAAGGCACAATTTCTCATAAGGAAGTTGTCAACATAATGCAATCAAAACAACACTTCCTCAATTACACACAAGAGAAATAAAGTCACATAAGCTTGTCTAAGTGTGCGATAGTGTCCTCAAGGGGGATTAAATGACACATTGGTCAATTAATATTTTGAAAGAGAAAATCCCCCTTCCCTCATGCCCTAGTATATTTTTCATTTTTCTTTTTCAGCATAGAGAATAAAGCTTTGATGAATGTCTTTTCACATTGAACAAGGGCGATTAACTCTCAAAACATAACCAAAATGTAGCTTTCACACTTGCAAGAAGGTAGTCCTCTTAGTGGTACATTTTCCAAGATATAGGGGTTTCTACAAAGCAGAATATTACTCAAAAATGACTTTCACACTTCAGGCAAGGTAGCTCTTTCATAAAGGTGACAAGAATGGACAAACAACTCATGATGAGATAAGGTCATGTTATAGAGAGAGTCCCAGTGGACACAACATACCAAAGTTAGCACACAGATAAAAGAAAATGAATGACAATTAAAGTGCTAGCATAGATCAAAGGTCTTGACAAGCAAAAATAAAAATAGCATGTTCATGCTTTATTCATCAACTAAACAGAAAAGCTACTCAAGTTGAAGTAGTCCAATGGACTTCCTCAAGAAAACAAAAGTATCATAGTCAAGTGCTTTTGTAAATAAATCAGCCAATTGGGATTTTGTGTTCATATTAACAAGTGCAATGACGTTCTCTTCAATTAATTGTCTAATGAAGGGATGTCTTAATGTCAATGTGCTTAGTCCTAGAATGCTGGACTGGATTCTTAGAGATGTTAATGGAACTCGTGTTATCACAAAAAATAGTCACACAATCTTGATCAACACCATAATCAAACAACATTTGCTTTAACCATAAGATTTGAGTGCGACAACTCCCTGCAGCAATATACTCAGCCTCAATAGTGGATAGGGAGATTGCATTTTGCTTCTTGCTATACCAAGTGACAAGATTGTTTCCAAGGTAAAAACATCCACCCAAAGTGCTCTTTCGATCGTCCAAACTTCATGCCCAATCCGCATCACTATATGCAACCAAGCAATTGTTAGAATCAAATGAGTACCAAAGACCAAAATCACACGTACCTAAAACATATTTCATAACTCTTTTCAATGCATTCAGGTGCAACTCATAAGGGTTAGCTTGAAACCTAGCACAAACACCAACACTAAAACAAATATCAAGTCGGCTTGCAGTTAAGTAAAGAAGGCTTCCTATCATGCTTCAATACATCTTATTGTCAATATTTTTACCATGTTCATCTCTGGCAGATTAAGGGTAGCACTCATAGTAGTTTTAGCATGCTTTGCATTCTCTAGACAAAATCTTTTCAACATGTTTCTAGTATACCTTGATTGGGAAATAAACATGTCATTTTCAATTTGTTTAATTTGAAGACCACGAAACATATTTAAATCCCCAACCATACTCATCTCAAACTCATTTTTCATCAAACTAATGAATTCAAGTGCACCTGAATGAAATGTAGAACCAAACACAATATCATCAACATAAATATGTGCACACAAGATTTCATTGTTAGCACGCTTGATAAAGAGGGTTTTGCCGGCATTACCTTATTCATAACTAAGCTCAAGAAGGAAAGTTGTTAACCTTTCATACCAGGCCCATAGGGTTTGTTTCAACCCATAAAGGGCTTTCTTCAATCTAAACACATGATTAGGTTTGTGCGGGTCTTGAAAGCCAATCAGTTGTTCAACATACACTTCTTCGATGAGCATTCAACAGCAAGCAACAAGCGGATTGACTCAAGTCGACCAACAGGGGTGAAGGTTTCATCAAAGTTGATTCCCTCTACTTGAGTATACCCTTGTGTAACAAGCCTTGCTTTGTTCCTAACAACATTACCAAACTCATCAGTTTAATTTTAAAAATCCATTTGGTACCTATTATGTTGATTCCCTCAGGTCTCGAAACAAGCATCCACACATCATTTCTTTCAAAATGTTCTAATTCTTCATGATGGCCTCAATCCAATTTTCATCTTCCAATGCTTGATTGGCACTCTTCGGCTCTGCAAGAGACACATAACAAAGATAGTTAATTTCACTTTGTCTTCTTCCTTCTCGTAACCATTACCTCATTTCGATCTCCAATCACGGTTGAAGGTTAATGAGCTTTTTGAACCCATGTTGGTGGATCTTTTCTTCTTTGGTTTCTCTTTTGAATACTTTCATTAGAGAGATCAACAATCAGCTCAATCGCTTCATTTTGCAATGATGAATCTAAGGATGAGTCTTTGCTAAAGCAGATCTAGATGCTATAGCACCGAAAGTGGGTGACAACACATTTGAATAAGGCTTAGGTTCAGGTGATTCAGTTTTGTTCACACCATCTTGTATAGGGCACAAGAGGAGAAGACATGTCTTGAATTTCATATTCGTGTGAATATTCTGAAAAATCTTCTACATCACTAAACAAAATATTAATGGATTTTAAAACGTTTTTAGAATGCATGTTATAGATCTTGAAAGCACAACTATTAGAAGAATATCCCATAAAAACTCCTTTATCACTCCTAGAATCAAACTTACCTAAATTCTCTGTATCATTCAAAATGTAGCATTTACATCCAAATAAATGAAAATAAGAGAGATTAGGCTTTTTACCTTTCCACAACTCATAGCAAGTTTAAAAAGTACCTTTTCTGAGATAAACTCTTTTGGAAATGTGATAAGCTGTGTTGATAGCTTCGGCCCAAAGTCTTGTAGGAAGCTTTTTGGCATCAAGCATCACCCTAGCCATCTCTTGAAGCACTCTATTTTTCCTCTCCACAACACCATTTTGTTGAGGTGTTTTTTTATGCTGAAAATTCATGGAATATGCCTTGCAAATCACAAAAATTAGCAAAATCAGCATTTTCAAATTCTTTTCCATGGTCACTTCCTAATTCTCACAACCTTTGTAACCTTAGAGCTCTTCTCAACAAGCAATCCTTTTAGCTAATTTTTGAAATGCATTAAAAGAATCAGATTTCTCATGCAAGAAGTCAACCCAAGCATACCTTGAAAAATCATCAACACAAACAAACACATACCTCTTACCTCCCAAACTACTGTTTTGCATAAGACCCATTAGATCCATATGAAACAATTCTAAAACACATGAGATATTGAAATTTGTTAAAAGCTTTATGAGATTTTTGGTCTGCTTACCTTATTGACATGGACCACACACATTACCTTTTAGAGGTTCAGATTTGGTAGTCCTTTAACCACACCCTTTTTTGAAAGTCTTACCAAGTGTTTGAAGTTCATGTGACCAAGTTTCTCATTCCAAAAGTTTGTGGAATCTATTTTTGAACTGAAACATGACACATTGTTAGAAAGCAAGTAACAATTGCCATTTGACCTTTTTCCCTCAAGTAAAGAAACACCTTTACCATTCAAAATTTGACACTTGTCCTTTGAGAATTGAACCACAAAATTTTTGTCACAAATTTGACTAATACTAATCAAAATAGCTTTCAAACCATCAACAAGTAAGACATCTTTCAAAATAGGAAAATCAGGAAGCACAATTGACCCTTTGCTAAAAATTTTACCTTTCTTTCCATCTTCATAAGTGACATGCCCATTATCAACCGATTCAAGTTCAGTCAAGAGAGATTTATTACGTGCCATATGCCTTGAACAACCACTGTCTAGATACCAAAGATCATTTTGAAATGCAAGCAAAAAGGTATGAGATACAAAGCAATTCACATCAGCCTTAAGTTTTCCAAATTCTTTTGGAAGAAAAACCATTGTTAGCATAATGATTTACATGAGTCACAAAACTATGGTTTTTAAGAACTTTCTTAAATAAGAAATAAACCTGAAGCATTTGGGCCTGATGTGACCTTTCTTGTTACAAAGATGAAAAATAGGAATGAATTTTGATACCTTCATAGTTTGTCTCAAAGCAGTACCTTCAGTAGGAGTTCCGGTGGCGTTCACAAACATGCTTGCACCAACTTTCGATGTGCTAGCACCAGGACTGAAGGCCAAACCATACCAATCTCCAAATGATTTTCCTTGACCAAGGACTTCATCAAGCTTAAGAGAACCTGCATTTAACTTATCAACAATAGCCTTAGCCTCAGTTAGTTCAGCAGTAAGAACAACAATCTTTTCAGACAAAGATTTCTTTTGCTTCAACAAAGTAGCATTCTTAATACCAAAAGATTGCAACTTTTTTACAACCTTTAGACCATTGGTCATACATTTTATCATATTCCTCTCGTTACTTAGCATAAATATCAACAGTGTCATCTGAACATTCACTCTTGCCACCTTCTTGGTTCACGGTAAAGGCTAGAACATTTTCATCACCACCCAAATCATCATCATCACTCTCACTCAAAGTGGCAGTCATGGCCTTACCTTTCTTCTTTTTCAGTGTGTTAGCACACTCAGATTGTATGTGCCCGAAGTCCTGACATTCAAAATACTTAGATACCTTTATTTTTCTTTTTTTATCTTTTGAAAATCTCTTTGTAAAGATACCAAGGGTTTGATGGTCATAAGATTTTTTCACAAAAGGTTTTCACCCACAACCACTATCATGAGGCTTTTTCATGTTTTTCTTAAGAAACTTAGCAAAATTTTTGGTAAGTAAAGCACAATTTTCATCATCCAATGAACTAAAATCACAATCATCAAAAAGATCTAAAGCAACCTCATGTTTGAGAGCCAAACCCTTGCTCAGTTTCTGTTTATCCCAACATTTCAGATTCAGTTCATAGGTTTGGAGAAAGCCACTGAGTTCATCAATGTCCATGGCATCCACATCTCGGCATTCTTCAATGGTGCTGACCTTTGATATAAATCTTCAAGGTAAAGAGCAAAGCACTTTCCTGACAAGTTCAGCTTTAGTATATATCCTACCTAAAGCAAAACATTCATTAGAGATATAACAAACTCTACTATAAAAGTCAATTATAGTCTCATCATCATCCATGTTCAGATTTTCAAAATCAGTGACCATTCTTCTAAGTCTATTTCTTTTAACGGCACTAGTTCCTTTATTCTTAACTTGAAGCCTATCCCAAGCATCCTTAGCAAGCTCACAATTAGCTATGACTTTCATTTGGTTCACATTATCAGCATTAAAAAGTGCATGAATGGCTTTAAGTTATAATTTGCAAGAGTTAACACATCAGCAGTCCAGGCAGCAACCGGTTTGGGTCTAGACACCTCATTTTCAACAACAATCAAGGGTTGTCCAACCATTCACAACTATGGACCAGACTCTTTCATCTATAGACCTAAGGAAAGCACGCATCCTAGGTCTCCATGTATAATAGTTAGGTCCTTCTAACAGAAGTGGTCTATGAGCAGATTGTCCTTCAGTAAAGAAACTCATGATGAAAAATAATCAAACAGATGCTAACACACAAACGACGGTGCACACACAGACACTCAGGAGATCTAAAATAAAATTGCAACACATATCAAATTTCGTCCAACAATCAAACCACTCAGATGCACACGAAAACAATCAAAATGGGTAAGGATCAACTAAACATAAACAAATCAAGATAAGCACTGATACCACTTGTTAAGATAAGTTGTTGATTAACTCACTTTAGTGTATGGTTACCCATTTTAAATGTAGCGAAAATATTACCAAGTTGATTAAGAGATTTTCAACTAAACCATATCAAACTCAAGTGCGGAACGTAAAGAATACAACCATATACATGGTTCGGCTAAAATCCACTTTTAGCCTACATCCATGGGACCTTGTCCAAATCAAAGTAATCCGCTAAGTTAAAAACACATTACAAGATATAGTTCAAAGTTGATCTAAGATACAGTAAAAAGAACTCCCTACTCAACTTTACACTTAGCACCACACTCTGAATCCATAATGTGTAGAAACTCCTTAGGCCTTTTTCACGCCGGGAACACACCCGAGAACAGCTTGTGAACCACCAAGCTTCAAGCACTGATGTCACGTAATAACATCAACAAAGGAACCACGTTCCAAGAGTCATCAGGTCAATGAGTGAAATGGTGAGGTTTTGGCACAAAATGGAAGCAACCCTTAAAAGAAAGAATACTCTAAGAAATTTCAGAGTATAATAAAATAAAAGATCAAAAGGTTAGATTCAAAATACGCAAGAAAGGATGTTATATAGTGTAGGGTTTCTTGCTCAACACATTAGTGTCACGTCAGCCAACAAGGGGTTGACCCCATGTTTGTCCAAATAAGGAAGGTATCCCTTCTATTAGTTTGGACCACAAAACAAACCTGGAAAAGAGACTTTATTCCCTAGGACCACTTAAGGATAATATGACACATGTAAAAGGTCCTAAAACGTTAGAGACAAAGATAAACAATATCATTTTCACTTTATCAGACATGCAAGTCATGCTAGGCTACAAATATCTAAAGCGAGAGTATAAGCACAAACTATTGTGCACACTCGAAACGAAACAAGCCAAGACACAAGTCTAGCAACCAATGTACACATGGAACTATTGTGCACACACATTATAAAAGAAACAAGCCAAATCATAAGATTGGCAACCAGTGTGCACATAACTCATAAATTTGACAAATATGAATATTCCACAAAGAGGAAGAAAGTTATCTTCTCTGGAATTTTATATTTTGATTTCATATGCAAAATGTTAGTTTATGCCCTCACTTATAATGGATATGTGACCATCTTTCCCTTTCTAACAACAAAAATTACTAACTTTGGGTACTAATTTAAAAGTCTGTGAGTGAGAAAGTGTCATTAAGCCATTATTTGGGTAGGAAATAGTTGTTAACTCATATTCAAATGAGGATTTTGTATCAGTTTATTGGTGCAGAAAGAAAATTTGGATTTGTCACTATTATATCAACATGAAAAGCATTTTCTTATTGCAGTCTGATTACTAACCTAATCCAATAACTTGTTAAACCAACAAAGTATTCCATTTTAGATGGTGGAATCTTCCCACTAAACACAGGCAAACCAGAAACTTAAATTCTGACTTTCGAAACACTATAGAATTTGATGTGAGAAATTTGAGTGAACATTCAAATATTATCTACAGAAACTGAAATTTCTAAAAGACCTTCAAAATAATAATCAAACCTCACAACTTAAAGCACCAATGCTTTGTTGCTACAACTAGAATTCCAGCTAAATTAAAATTGTGAAACTGACATTCAGCTGCGCAAATCCTAAGCTCTACTGAGTAATTTCAAAGGATCATTTTATTTACAAAAAGGACTGATATTCATATGGGTTTTTGTACGTAGTAGGTAGGTATCATCATTCCCTTGCAATGCCACTAATAGCAAAATAGCCACTCCATCTCAAAGTGGACTTCTAATTTCAAATTTCTACATCTTGCTAAATCATCAAAAATTCCTCATTCAACCAAGCTTTCAATAACATATCAGGTGGTTGGACCAGTCAGTAGACTTTGCTTAACTATGAGAATTGTTAAATGATTATCTTGCAAGTATTATAAGTTATAGCTACTTAACCCCTTGTCACCTCACAGAGAAGCAACACCATATATTAGGACTGTTGGTTTACATGCTGGAGAATGCAAAAGAAAGAACACAAAAGTATTCTCAAAGACAAGTTTTTCAAAGAATATTTTTGGCTAAAAATTTCATCTTTTTGTCTTTTGTCTTGTCTACTTTTTCCTTAACATAAACAAAGTTTATACACAAGCATTGACATCATCATTAACGTCATTAATAAACTTACTCTTGCAAAGCATTAATTACATTCCTAATCTGCAGAGATATTTCTAAGATATTATCACAGAGCCATACATTCTTAACTAACACAAAATATGTCAAACTGAACAATCCTAAAAATCAGCTAGGCTACTCCGTGGTAGTTAACCAAATCTTTGACACCTTCTAGATTGGCTCTGAATCATCGACCTTTTTTAGGTCGCATAATGCATGTGATCGCATGCACATGTGATCGCATGGATTCCAACTTCTATCGGTTCGAGGTTGCATTACTTTCTAGTCACTTCTTTCAGTTCGCATGCCCTTTAGGTCACCTGCTCTTCAGATCGTTACTGATCACATCTATCTTTAGCTCGCATCCATCTTAGCTTGCACACATGATCGCAAGCTTCAAGTCATGCAAGCATTCAAATTGCATTGACATGCTTCCAGGAAGATATCACTTGCTTTAACACTCTTCCTTGATATCTTTGCTGGAAACACCAAGTTTGAACTGTAGCTCTTCAAACTTGGATTTGCTTAATGCCTTAGTCAAAATATATGTTGCTTGTTCTTCAGATCAACAACAAACGATCTTCATTTCTTTATTATGCTTGGCTTCTCGAACAACATGATACTTGATCTTTATATGCTTTGATCGACCATGAAAAATAGGATTCTTGGCCATTGCAACAGCTGATTGATTGTCACAAAAGATCATAGTGGACTCACATCACTCTAGCTTCATATCTTTCAAGATCTTCCTTAGCCAAGTCATTTGAGTTATTGTAGTAGCTACAACGATGTATTCTACTTCTGTAGTTCATTGACCCACTATTTCTTGCTTCTTAGACAACCAACTGAACGCTCTGAATTTAAGAAAAATAGATATTCAATAGTGCTTTTCTATTCTTTGACTGATCTAGCCTAGTTGCTATCAATATATCCGACCAGATTGAAATCTTTAGACCTTCTATACCATATCCCAAGGTTTACACTTCCTTTGACATATCTTAGCACCCTTTTGGCTACTCTAAAGTGGACTTCCCTTGGCTCATTCATGAACCTCAATAAGAGGCTGGAGGCATACATGAGATCAAGTCTGGTCATTGTTAAATATAGCAAGCATCTAATCAAGCTTTTGTATATGCTTTCATCAACCTTGCAACCTCTATCATCTTTACACAATTTTTGATTTTGTACCAATGGAATGCTCATCAGATTACAACTCTCCATGCTAAATTTCTTCAAGATCTCATTTACATATTTTCTTTGGCAGACAAATATGTCATTTAGAGATTGGTATATCACCATTCCAGGGAAGAAAGTTATCTCTTCCAAGTCTATCATCTCGAACTCCTTATGCATTGCTTTCTTGAACGGCTGCACTCGATCAGGGTTGTTTCTAGTTACTAGCAAGTCATTGACAAATAAGGAGACTATAATCAAATCGTCATTTGACTTCTTCACATAGGAAGTATGTTCATTAGGGCTTCTTGTATAACCAAGACTACATAGGTACTCATTTATTCAGCTATACTAGGCCCTTGGAGCCTATTTCAAACCGTACAAAGCCTTCTTCAAGAGATAGACTCCCCTTTCAACTATAAAGCCCTCTAGTTGCTCAACACAAATGTCTTCATCTAACCAGCCATTTAGGAAGGTTGATTTAACATCAAGTTGGAAAATCTTCCACTTGAACAAAGCTGCTAGTGCGAGGAGAAGTCTAATCGTGTCATGTCTTGCAATTAGAGAAAACATATCTAGAAAAATCTACTCCATAATGCTAAGCATAGCCTTGGGCTACAAGTCTAGCTTTGTATTTGTTTACTGATCCATCAAGATTTAACTTAGTCTTGAAGATCCATTTGACTTGTATGACCTTCCGATCTGATGGTCTATCAACCAACTTCTAGGTTTCATTGTTCTTGATCATGCTTAACTCCTCTTTCATCGCAACTTTTCATTCTTTTGACCTTGTAGCTTCAGGTAGCTCGTAGGCTCTAATATGGTAACATTGCACCTCTCATATACTTTAGCTAAAGGCCTGGTCCTTTAACTGAAAACTCTTCATTAGCGTCTAAATTTTTTCATTGCCATTTTGGTTGTTATCTGCCTCTTTCTACTTCAGCCTTGCTTCTTCTTCAATTCTCTTCTCTTCCTAATTCCAAACAGACATCTCGTCAACTCTGACATCCCTTGTTATTAGGATCTTGTTCATGTTTGGATTGAAGACTCTATAGGCCTTGGATTGGCTGTTATAGCCAATAAAGATTCCAACTGTAGCTTTTTCATCAAGCTTGGTTATCTTGCTCACTGGAACATGTGTATAACAGATGCTTCTGAAGACTTTGAGGTCGTCCACACTTAGTTTATCTCCATACCAAGCTTCAAATGGAGTCCATTCGTTGAGAGCCTTTGTTGGTAGTCTATTCAGCAAATAGACCCCTATAATGACCGCTTCTACCCAAAATGACTTTGGCAGCTTCTTCTCAATGATCATGCATCTGGCTATCTCCATGATTGTTCTATTCTTCCTTTCACTCACTCCTCTTTGCTATAAAGTGTAAGGACTATTGAGTTGGTGCTTGATTCTAGCTCATTTGCATATTTCTTCTAACTCATTTGAAGTGTATTAAGTGTCATTATCACTGCAAACTAATTTAATAGCTAAACTTGTTTAGTTTTCCACCAGCGACTTGAACTTTTCGAACACATCAACTACTTCATTTTTTTGCTTCAAAAAGTAAACGCAACACATCCTTGAGAAATTATCTATGAATAGCACAAAGTATTTTCTTCCACTCAAAGATGGAGTTTGCATTGGTCCACACACATCGGTTGAATGAGCTAGAGCTTTTCCATAGCTATTTAAGTCGCATTTACTGGGAATGGTTGTCTGCTCAATTTATTTAGTTGGCAAGCTTGACATAGACTCTTCCTTTCTTTGATCTCTGGTATATTTTCCACCAGATTTTTTTGCTTCATTTCTCTAAGTCCATTGTAGTGAAAATGGCCAAACCTTTTGTGCCATAGTTTGGATCATCTATTCTAGCAGACAAGGCTAGAACTTCAGGTTTTCTCCTTTCAACGAGGAAGTTTTTTCCCATCATTTTCACTTTCATCAACTCACAACCCTCACTGTCTACTATTGTACACGACCAAACTTGAAAATGTAGAGAATAATTTATCTCTAACATTTGTCCAACACTAAGTAGACTCTAGCTAATTTCTGGAACGTACAAAACATTAGCGATGTGTTTTGTACCTGTTGGGGTCTGGACAGCAACTTCACCCCTCCCTTTGACCTCTACAAATTCTCTATTTCCAATCTTCACCTTGGACTTGAATGAATGATCCAAGTCCACGAAGTTGGTCAAATCTAGTATCATGTGGTTGGTACAACCATTGTCTATAAGCCAGGTTTCTTGCTGGTGTGAGCTGCATGACAAGAGGTCATGAACAAATGTTCTCCTTCTTGATTTTGCTGCTGGTTTTCAGCCATTTGAGCTTGTTATTGTGGCCAATTTGCTTTGTTCTTGTAAACCTTCTCAATATGGCTGAACTGCTTACACGAACTACACTAAATGTTAAGCCTCAACCAACATCTATTCTCCACATGATTCTTCTTTTTACAATGGGGACATGGCATATATCCCTTCATCCCACCATTCTTGCCCTATTAGTTGTTCACCTTTTTTTTTTTCCCTTTCTCTCTCCAGTAGGCTTCTTATTTGCTCCTTGAACAAATTTCCCTTTATACAAAACCATCATGACTCCTTCACTAATGTCTTCTTGTCTCAACAACCTTCTTTGTTCTTGAGCTTGTACGGCATGGACAAGCTCTATAAGGGTAATCTGGGATAGGTCCTTTGAGTCTTCAAGAGACGAAATCTTAGACTCAAATCTCTCGTAGACTCACTAACTCTTTTTCTACTGTCATTTTATCCATCATCTCTTCGCCAAGTAGTTTGACTTTGTTGACCATATTCACCAGTCGATCAACGTACTCCTTAACCTTTTCAAACTCTTGCATTTTCAGCATCTCAAACTCCTTCTCAAATTCAAGACTTGCATGTTCCTAGTTTTATCACTTTCACCAAACTCCTCCTTAAGCTTATCCCAAGCTTCTTTTGCTATTCCACAAGCCGTAATCCTTGTGAAAACTTGATCAGTTACGGCTGAATGTATGTGCAACAAAGCTCTTAGAGCTTTCACTGCTTCTTCTTCATGGAGTCGGACTTGGTTCAACATGGGATTTGGTCCCAATTGTGGTGCTTGCTTGGCCTCTTAGGAATGGTTTCATTTTAATAGCCAAATGTGGTACTATTCTCCATTGAAAACAAGAAGTAAAAGGTAAGCTGAGCTTGAAGCCATGAAGACAGGTTTGTGTTTATACTAACTGTGAAGTTTTTACGTGAAAAGGAGTTGAAACATATGTGTGAAGGATGAATCTCGGTAAAGAGAACTATGGCTTTGGTACCAAATGTTTGTTTACAGCTGGAGAATGCAAAGGAAAGAACGTCGTAAAAGTATTCTCAAAGACAAGTTTTTCAGAGAATGTTTTTGGTTGAATATTTCATCTTTTTGTCTTTTGTCTTGTCTACTTTTTCATTAACATAAACAAAGTATATATACAAGCATTGCCATCATCGTTGACATCATTAATACATTTACTCCTACAGAGCATTAATTATATTCTTAATCTGAGAGATATTTCTAAGATATTATCACAGAACCATACATTCTTAATTAACACAAAATATGTCAGACTGAACAATCCTAAAAATTAGCTAAACTACTATGTGGTAGTTAACCAAATCTCTGAAACCTTCTAGATTGACTCTAAATCATCGACCTCTTTTACATCGCATACACATTTGATCGAACATATTCTAGCTTGTATCACTTCCAAGTCGCATTACTTCATGGTCGATTATTTTAGTTCGCATGCCCTTTAGGTCACATGCTCTTCAGATCGTTACCGATCACATCTATCTTCAGTTCACATCCATCTTAGCTTACACACATGATCGTAAGCTTCAAATCATGCAATCATTCAGATCGCATTGACATGCTTCCAGCAAGATATCACTTGCTTTAACAAGGGCAATGGCTTATCTACTCTTATGTTCCCTAATAACTTTAGCAATCCTACAAGGAAGCTATGAAGTCCAATATGATGTAACCAACCAGAAAACACAGATGGTGGAGTGCACTTTACTAATGAGATTGGGGTTGAATACAACAAGCACATGAAATCTGCCATAAAAACTATATGGAGACTCTTACAACTGGAAAAACTAGTAGACATGAAGAACGTTTCACAAGTGATATTAACCATTGAAATCTGCATGGATGGAATATCATGCACTAGTAATGATGGCATTCATCTCACCGGAACCTATATAGGAGATTACCATGGTGATGTAAAAAGAGAATTCTCAAGAGTGCTTGTTCATGAGATGGCACACGTGTGGCAGTGGAACGAGAATGGACAAGCTCCTTGAGGATTAATAGAAGGGATTGCAAACTTTATGGTTAAAGGTTGGCTATGTACCACCTCATTGAGCGAAACTTGGCAGTGATAGGTGGGATCAAGGGTTTGACATAACAATTTGGTTTCTGAATTACAAGAACTCTCTCAATAGTGGATTTATGGCAAAGCTCAATCAAATGATGAGGAGAGGCTACAGGGATGACTACTTCATTGAGCTACTAGGGAAATCGATTCATTGACTCTGGTTTCACTATAAGGCAAAATATAATAAATAAGTATTATTAAAATAATTATGAAATAACATAAGAGATATATGAATGCATAAATAAAGTGTGATATGCTAAGTTTATCACAATGTATAAGCACTGAGAACTGATGAACATTTTGCTTCTGTCATGTATCTATGGACTCTGTTTGATACCAACAACAATATTCAACATTCATCAAAGGCAAAAGCTAAAGGCTCTCAATTCTAGAATTCCTTCAATCCAGCTTAAATAAATAAAAGAGTTTCCATATGTTATCACTTTTTTCTTCCTTGCATACTCAGCCTACTCGTCATTCTTATCCGTGCATGACCTTCTGAAGTTAAAACCTCAAATTTCATTTGTTACATTCTAGTGACTTGGTACTGGATAAGTCAGTTGGCCAAAGATCCAAAATTGTAGCGAGATACCAGAATTTTTGTTATAAACATAAATAGTTGATAACTTCTTAGTAGTAGGATTGTCCAACTAAAACCATAATCCTTGATGGAAATTGCCACTTCAATGAAAAAAATAAAAATAAATTAACAGCATATTGAAAATGAAATTAAAGTTACAATGATGGATAAATGTCCAATGAAAAAAAAATGAAGTACACATCTGTTGATGCGTGATTTTGACACCAACTAAACGCACTTGGGAAACGTTGAACTGACTCAAATGACACACGTGTACAGAAGTATTGAACTGAATAGAAGAAGAAGAACAATGTTTAAAGTGGCTCGGATGCTCAAGTAAGCAAATCCTACGTCCATTGGTATTGTATTAATATATTTGAGATCAGGTCGTGTTCATCGAGCTAACTTACAAGAGGTTACAAAAAAAGGGAGAGAGAGAGAGAATATATATGCTATTCAGAGAGAAATTAGCCAATCCCACAAACGAGAGAGGAACCCCCTATTTATAGTGGGATGAATTGAGGTAATGATTAATAAATCAGGGAGTGGGTCAGATTGTCGTGCAAATCCTTCCTTGGGTCCCTGTACTCACCTGCTTGAGTGATTTTCTCGATTCTTGTAGGGATTGGACACATGGATCGCCTCCTAGCCTTTCACCAGCGTGGCACACACCTACTGCACTGGTGGAGCATGCCTCTTGCGTCAGCGTGCGACGTGGCTTCGTCTGAATGGCTACTGGACTTACCTAAGCTTTGACCACTTATGCTGACAGGGCTCTGCGTCAGCCCTACTTTTCCAAGCATAACAACATCCATTCTAGATCCCCACTCCCTAACCGGTCTTTGAAAATGAAGAACCAGGTGTCTTAGAAACCTTTTACAAGAGATGCGCAACAAAACAGTCTTGAAAAAATGAAGAACCATGTGTCTTAGAAATCTTTTACAAGAGATGCCAAAGAGCATCTTTTGCAAAAAAAAAAAAAAAAAATGGCTAAAAAGCAGTAAAACGCAATTTTTCCCACAAACTATGATGACTTCTCATCTACTCTCTTAAAAGATTTCACGATCTCTTTTAAGCCAAATCATCCACAAAAGAGTCGGAACACAACTCACTTCTTCTTTGTCTCTTCAAAGAAATCACCATTTCTTTTAGGTCAAGTCACCCACAAAAAAGCTAGAATTGCACACATAAATTTAGCAAAATGCTGGGGGTTTATTTAATAGATCATGAACATTTCAACAGTTTCGGTCAGTAAGTTGGTCATTATTATAATATTCTAGAAAAGCAGTGCCAGTACTTCGATAGAAGTTATGTGTATAGTGTGAAAGGTATTTGTCTAAATGTAATGTACGGTAAATATAATTAGGGTGTATTATTTTATTATTAAGTTAAATGGAAATACAGTATTCAACATGGTATCAAAGCGAGAACCTTAGAAACCACATCTGAGTTTTTTTTTTTTTTTTATTGCGGTCGGCAAATGTTTTCTTCTAAATCTCTGGTTTGCTCCTTCTGGTTTATCGACTGTTTCTAGAATTTCCGGTGAAACCTCACCAAATCTGTGATTTCTGGCATCTTCTATGCTTTTTCGACTTTTTCTGGATCTTTCTGGCGCAACCGCGATTGCTTCTGTTATTTCCAACGACTTTGGGCTCCTTTTCTGTTATTTTCAGCGACTTCTGGATCTGTTTCGGCCTTCTTCTGTTATTTTTTATGACTTCTCCTCTGGTTTCTCTTTGTTCATCTCGGTTTTTTTTGGTTGTTGGCTAAGTGGCTGGTTTTCCTCTTCACTGGTTGTTTCCGATTGGGATGATTGTTGGAAAGATGGTTCATTTAGCAAAATCAAATAGGGTAGAAGTGATAATGGAGAAAGGTTTAGGGACTTATATGTACTAGGCCAAAAAGTTAGTTTGTCCCATATTGAAAAGGAATGAAAAGTGGGAAACTTTTGGGGCCTATATAGAAGGACCTAAATCATTGTTATTTGTATCCCAAGTTGTAATTCCATTATACTTCTTTTAGATTGCAAGTTTTGTTGTATCTTCCCTTTGTTTTGGGTATTTGTTGTATTGCCCAAAAGTTTGTAATATTGGTTTGGAGATAAGTGGACTTTTCTTTTGCAACGCCCGAGGACATAGGTTTCAATACCAAACCTCGTTAATTCCTGGTATTCTTTATTTTTGCATTTAAATTTTTGCTATTTATTTATGCTTTACTACTTGTTATTATTATATTCAATAGCTAGGATCTAGAATTTATGTTTCCGTTGCATAACAAGTGGTATCAGAGCCTAGGTTTAGGATAGTGAGTAGCTATTTGTATGGTTATATGCATGTCTAGGAAAATTCTGTCAACAAGACGATAAATGTCTAAGGAGACTGGATTTTAAGTGGGACCATTTGTGACTTGTTTCCTGGGAATTTTCCTAGTGCGTATTTAATCATTTCAACACTTACTACTACCTAGGGCTATTGTTGATTTGTTGGTTAGCTATTGAATATAATAATTTGTGGAGCTTGGTTATTGGCAACTTTGTTTACCAAGCCAATTGAGTAAAGCATAAATGGCGTCATTGCCCGATGACTCATCGTCCGAGGCATCACCATTCGCGGCACCACCATCCGTGCCAGTGAAGATGATAACGTTTTCAAATGCAAAAATTGATGTTGAAAAATTTGATGGTCAAAATAATTTTGGCTTGTGGCAGAGTGAGGTAATGGATAGCTTGTATCAACAGGATCTAGATATCATTCTGGAGGAGGAAAAACCAGAAGATATCTATGAGAAAGATTAGGTGAGGTTGAATGTAAAAGCTTGTGGGATGATTCGCTCATGTCTTTGTAGAGAACAGAAATATCCATTCATGAAAGAGACGTCTTCCAATAAGTTATGGAAGGCGCTGGAAAACAAATACATGAAAAAAAAAAGTAATGAGAATCGCTCTATTTGATGAAAAGATTGTTTCATCTTCAGTTGAGACCAGGTACGAATAGTAGTAGCCATATTGATACATTTAACTGATTAATTGCTTATTTGTTAAATTTGGATGAAACATTCAAAGATGAACATAAAGCTATGTTGCTAATTGGATCTCTTCCGGATGAGTTGGATCATCTTAGTATTACACTTCTTCATGGGAAAGAAAAATTGTCCTTTGAAGAAGTTTGTTCTGCTCTATCCAATCATGAAATTCAGAAAAAATATCAGAAGGAGAATAGAGATGAGTCAGCAGAAGCACTTGTAGCAAAAGGGGGTGGTCAAAGTCAGAGTCGTAAGAAGGAGAGAATAGGAAGATCTCGTTCGAAGGGAAAACTCAATAGGGATCAATGTGCCTTTTGTCTTGAGAATGGGCATTGGAAGAAAGATTGTCCGAAGTTGAAAAAGAAAGAGGGCAAAGCTGCTTCCGATGCATACGTTGTTGATCTGTCTAGTTAGCCTACCATCCACCTCTGGATCAAATGAGTGGATTATGGATTCAGGTTGTACCTATCATATATGTCTTCACCAGGAATGGTTCTTTAATTTTGAAGAACTTGATGGTGGAGTTGTTTATATGGGTAATGATAATGCTTGTAAAACAACTAGGATAGGTTCAATTCGGTTGAAGAATCACGATGGCTCAACTCAAACGCTGACTGATGTTTGATATGTACCGAAGTTGAAAAAGAATCTTATCTCTTTGGAAGCCTTGGAATCTAAAGGCTTCTCGGTGAATATGTGAGATGGAATTCTAAAAGTTTCTTCAGGCGCTCTTGTGGTAATGAAAGGCACAAGGAGAAACAACTTGTATTACTATAATGGTAGTATGATTATTGAAACGACAGCCGCAGTTGTACAAAAGGATGCAAATTCAGAAATGCTCAAGCTGTGGCATATGCGTTTGGGGCATGCAGGTGAAAAAGCCTTACTTAGTTTGGTGAATCAAAGCTTATTGAAAGGTGCAAAGACCTGTAAGCTAGATTTCTGTGAGCATTGTTTTCTGGGAAAACAGACAAGAGTGAAATTTGGCTCCGCAATCCATAATACTACAGGTATTTTGGATTATGTTCATTCTGATGTATGGGGACCTACCAAAACAACATCTTTGGGAGGTATGCACTATTTTGTCACTTATGTAGATGATTTTTCTAGAAGAGTTTGGGGTATGTGATAAAAACTAAAGATAACGTACTTGGGGTTTTCCTTAAATGGAAAAAGATGATTGAGACTCAGACTGGTAAAAAGATCAAGCAGCTACGTATAGATAATGGTGGGGAGTATCGTAGTGATCCGTTTTTGAAAGTTTGCCAAGATGAAGGTATAGTATAGTACGTCACTTTACAGTAAGAAATACACCACAACAGAATGGGGTGGCAGAACGCATGAATCGAACTATATTGGAGAAAGTTCGATATATGTTGTCCAATTCTGGGTTGGGCAAAGAGTTTTGGGCTGAGGCAATTATATATGCGTGTCATCTCATTAATCATCTACCGTCAACTGCAATTGAAGGCAAGACGCCGATTGAGGTATGGTCTGGAAAACCTGTTTCGGATTATGACTCTTTACATGCTTTTTGGTTCCATTGCTTATTATCATGTAAAAGAGTCTGAGTTAGATCCTAGAGCAAAGAAAGCAGTATTTATGGGGATTACCTCAGGTGTGAAAGGATACCGTCTCTGGTGTCCAAGTTCGAAGAAAATACTGTTTAGTAGGGATGTGACATTTGATGAGTCTTTTATGATAGAAAAGAAAATAGGAAGCCAGATGAAGGCTATCAGTACTCCGCAGCAGGTGGAGCATACTCAACAGCGGTGGAAGTTTAAAACAACATCAGTTAGCCCAGCTAGAAATGAGACTCCTATGATAGAGGAGTTCATTGGAGATGAAGAAGAGGATTCTTCCCAAGAACCTCAACAAGAATCCATTGCCATTAATAGGCCAAGACGAGAAATTCGCAAGCCTGCTCGTTTTGCTAATACGGTGGCCTATGCACTCCCATTGAAGATGGTGAAGTTCCTTCCACTTATAATGAAATAACTAGCAGTTCCAAAAATTGTAAGTGGAAGAAAGCCATGAAAGAAGAGATGCAGTCTCTCCATAAGAATGATACTTGGGAGGTAGTTCAATTACCAAAGAGTAAGAAGGCAATTAGGTGCAAATGGGTATATGCAAAGAAGAAGGATTTTCGAATTTGAAAGATATCCGATGCAAGGCAAGGTTAGTGGCGAAAGGCTACACCCAGAAGGAAGGAATAGATTTCAATGAGGTGTTTTCTCTAGTTGTAAAGCATTCTTCCATTAGAATTTTGTTGGCCTTGGTTGTTCAGATGAATCTTGAACTAGTTCGACTTGATGTGAAAACCGCATTTCTACACGGTGATTTGGAAGAGGAAATCTATATGACTCAGCCAGAAGGATTTAGGATTATTGGGAGAGAAGATTGGGTTTGTAAATTGAAAAGATCGCTTTATGGTTTGAAACAATCTCCGAGGCAGTGGTACAAGCGATTTGATAGGTTTATGATGGGGCAGGAGTACACAAGAAGCAAATTTGACAACTGTGTGTATTTTCAAAGGCTACAAGGTGATACTCTCATTTATCTACTCTTACATGTTAATGATATGTTGATTGCTTCAAAGAATGTAGAAGAAATTGAGAAGTTAAAGGCTCAACAAAATCAAGAATTTGAGATGAAGGATTTAGGTGAAGCCAAGAAAATTCTTGGTATGGAGATAATTAGAGACAGAGGAAATGGCAAGGTTTGTTTGACTCAAAAGCAGTATCTAAAGAGGGTCTTACAACATTTTGGCATAACTGAAAGTACAAAACCTGTAAGTACTCCACTTGCTCCTCATTTGAAGCTTAGTGCATCATTATCTCCAAGTACGCATGAAGAACGAGAGTATGTGTCAAAAGTTCTGTATTCAAATGCGGTTGGTAGCTTGATGTATTCAATGGTGTATACTAGGCCCGACATTTCACATGCAATTAGAATTGTGAGCAGGTATATGTATTATCCTGGTAAAAGACATTGGCAAGCTGTGAAGTGGATTTTACGGTATATTATAGGTACTGTAAACATTGGTTTGGTTTTTGAGTGAGATGAAAATCTTAGTCAATTTGCTGTTGGCTATGTTGATTCTGATTATGCTAGTGATTTGGACAAGCGTCGGTCAACTATTGGATATGTATTTACTCTTGCTAAAGCTCTAGTAAGTTGGAAATCTTCTTTGCAGTCTACAGTTGCTTTGTCTACTACAGAGGCAGAATACATGGCAGTTACAGAGGCTGTGAAGGAAGCTATTTAGTTACAAGGGCTATTGGATGAATTGAAAATTAGTCAGAAGAATATCACTATCTATTCTGACAGCCAAAGTGCTATTCACTTAGCAAAGAATCCAGTATTCCACTTTCGCACCAAGCATATAGATATTCGTTACCACTTTGTGCGGGAAATCATTACTGAAGGAAGAATCTCATTAGAGAAGATTAGGACTGCTGAGAATCCTTCAGATATTTTAACGAAAGTAGTGACAATGATCAAGTTCAATCACTGTTTGAACTTAATCAACATCCTGCGAGCTTGAATGTGGCTTTTTTGGCGCATTTGAGGGTGTTACAAAATTTGACAGAAGAATACAAAACTTTGAAGGTTTGCTAATTCGCCAAGGTGGAGATTTGTTGGAAAGATGGTTCATTAAGCAAAATCAAATAGGGTAGAAGTGATAATGGAGAAAGGTTTAGAAACTTATATGTAATAGGCCAAAAAGTTAGTTTGTCCCACATTGAAAAGGAATGAAAAGTAGGAAACTTTTAGAGCCTATATATAAGGACCTAAATCATTGTTATTTGTATCCCAAGTTATAATTCCATTATACTTCTTTTGTTTAGGGTTCTTTCTTTAAGGACCCTTTAGTTTGTAAGTTTTGTTGTATCTCCCCTTTGTTTTGGGTATTTGTTGTATTGCCCAAAAGTTTATAATATTGGTTTAGGAGATAGTGGAGTTTTCTTTTGCAGCGCCCGAGGACGTAGGTTTCAATACCGAACCTTGTTAATTCCTGGTATTCTTTATTTTTGCATTTAAATTTTTGCTATTTATTTATGCTTTACTACTTGTTATTATATTCAATAGCTAGGATCTAGAATTTATGTTTCCGTTGCATAACAGTTTCCGATTGGGATGACTTTGTATTTGTATGGGATTTACTTTGTCTGTGGATTCTGGTGCGTTTGTGTTTGTTTGGGATTTACGTTGACTGTGGATTATGGTTTGTTTGGGATTTACTTTGTTTGTGGATTTCGGTGAGTTTGTGTTTTTTTAGGATTTTCGTTGAGTGTGGACTCTGGTGATATTAGTTTGCTCTATATGTTTTTGGTTTGGAAGTGTGCTTTTTGGTTTTGGGTGTTCTGGATAGTTGCGGGACATTGGTGATTTGGGTGCTGCACAGTACTGCTTGACAGGAATATTGTCTGTGAGATTGTTGTAGAATTGATTACAATATGACAGATTCAAGTAAAGTGGTGGAATTTCCGATACCGCTTCCACCAAAATTACTGATAGGAAATTATTGGGAAAGCAGAATTTTGTTTAATGGCAACGAACTGTTAGACGATATGTTTCAAGCATTGACATGGGGGATCATTTAACTAAGGTTCCACCTCCAAAAACTGAGACGAATAAGAAAACTAGGAAGAAATGGCTAATGGAGGATGATAAATTGTTTAATCAAGTTCAAAACACTTTGGATCCACTGATGGATGATATTACTAATCACTATGATACAATTAAGGAATTGTAAGACTATCTTGAGTTCTTATACGCTAGTACACAAGACTTGTCCCATGTTCATGATTTGTTGTTGAGGATTTATCGAGCTAATATGCAAGAGAAGACATTATTAAAGTACTATACTGAAGTGAAGCAAGCTTTCCAAGAAAAGCAATCTATATTTCCTGTGACTACCAATGTTGTACAAATGAAAGAACAAGAAGAGCAAGTGATTGTGCAATGTTTTCTAGTTGGGTTGAGACTAGAATATGATGTAGTTCAAACACAGCTCCTAACTAGTGACAAACTTTTTTCTCTTATTGATTTCTATGCTCATCTTCTTAGGGTCTGTAAGGGGGAAAATAGAGGAACCTCACATGATTCTACTATAGATCATGCTGCTTTAGCTGGCATGAAGACTTACAATGGTAAAGGAAACAAAAGGGGTGAGTCAAGATATGGGGAGTAGTCGTAGTCATAGCACTTGCATTTGTTTCCATGGTAGTGCTAGGGGACATGTAAAAAGGTATTGTTGGAAACTTCATGGGAAGCCTCAGAATGGGCAAAGGTCTTAGAAATATGTTCATGTTGCTACTCAAGATGGTCTCTTACCTACTCCTTCAATGGTTACCACTCCTGTAGATGAGTATGCTTGCCTCACACAGGTTGCTAGTCCTCTGTCATTCCATTCCATCAACTACTACTACATTAACACAGTTAGGTAATCCTACAACTTGTGTGTCTACTTCTAGTTGCAATTGGGTCATTTATTTTGTTGTTACTCACCATATGATCGATGATACAAGTATCCTCTCGTCATTCATATCATCTTCTAATTTGTCTTCGGTTATTTTAGCTAATGAGTGTATTGTGTCTGTTATGGGATGTGGTACTGCTAATCCCACAAAATCTATATCTCCCTTTTGTTTTGTGTCTTCCTCACTTTCCTTTTAATTTATTATCTATTAGTCAAACCACTAATACATTTAATTGTGGTGTTTATTTTTTCCCTACTCATTGTGTCTTTCAAGATCTTGGGACGAAGCAGATTATTGGTAGGGGCTGTGTTTCAGGTGGTTTGTACATGCTTGATGACATTTCTACTTCAGTGCCACAACCTGTTGCGTGTACCATTCATTCCTCCTTGTCCATCTTCCATGGTCGGTTCGGACATCCTCTTCCAATTTTGAAGAAATTGGTGTCCAAGTTT
The DNA here is from genome assembly GCA_026225825.1 of Pistacia integerrima. NCBI lineage: Eukaryota > Viridiplantae > Streptophyta > Magnoliopsida > Sapindales > Anacardiaceae > Pistacia > Pistacia integerrima. The sequence continues at coordinate 44,030,586 of CM047749.1, forward strand.
AGAGTCAGTGTCACTTTTTTCAATGTGAGTCATATCAGTTTAGTCAACACCATCGTGTGTCGTATAGTTCTAGAGTGAATAAAAAAGTTGTAGCTTTGTTTGATATTATACATTCGGATATTTGGGGTCCTTGTCCTATTTTGTCTAAATCTGGGTATAAATACTTTGTTACTTTTGTTGATGATTTTTCGCATGTAACTTGGCTATATTTTATGAAAAATTGTTTAGAGTTATTTTCAATTTTTTGTGATTTTTATGTTGAGATACAAAATCAATTTGCCTCCTCTATTCAAATTTTGCGAAGTGATAATGCTAAAGAATATTTTTCTACATCTTTGTCTTCTTTTTTGTCCAACAGAGGTATCAATCATCTTGTGTGTATACACCTAAAAAAATGAGGTTGTTGAAAGAAAAAACCATCATTTGTTGGAGGTCGCTCGTACACTTCTTTTTCATATGAAAATTTCCAAAGAATTATGAGCAAATGCAGTTTCTACTGCTTCTTATTTGATTAATCAAATGCCCTCCTCTGTTTGGGTGGTCAGATCCCTTAATCTATTCTTTTTGCTTCTCAATCTTTATTTCTTCTTCCTCCCAAAGTTTTTGGGTGTACTTGTTTTGTTGAGGATGTTTGACCTCACCTTTCTAAATTAGATCTTAGGTCTCTTAAGTGTATATTTTTTTGTTATACTCGTTACCAAAAGGGTTATCATTCTTTTTCTCCTACATTGGGTAAGCATTTTATCTCAGCTAATGTTTCGTTTTTTGAAAATACTCCTTATGTCGACTCTTCCGTTTCATCAACCCTTATTGACTCTAATGATTTTCTTATTTATACCATTACTCAACATCATTCCTCACCCCCTCCTCATCCTCCTATGACTCAGATTTACTCTCGGCGAGCTACTCAACAACAACATATGGCACCCATATCGGCATCTAACTCATTACCAGCAATATCAGCCTCACCCCCTCCTCATCCTCCTATGACTCAGATTTACTCTCGGCGAGCTACTCAGCAACAACATATGGCACCCATATCGGCATCTAACTCATTACCAACCATTATCAGCCTCATCCCAAAATCTGGCTCCCTTTAACCTTGATCTTCCCATTACTCATCGTAAAGGTAAACGCTCTTATACTTATCCTATTTTCTCTTTTGTTTCTTATACCTCCTTGTCTTTGTCCTCCAAATCTTTTGTTGCATCTTTAGATTCCCTATCTATTCCTAATTCTGTGTTTGAAGCAATTGCTCATGATGGGTGGTGGAGGGCTATGGAAGAAGAAATGTTGGCTCTTGAGCATAATAATACATGGGACTTAGTTGACTTGCCAAGTGACAAAAAGGACATTGGGTGTAAATGGGTGTTTGCGGTGAAAGTTAATCCGAATGGATCTGTGGCTGAGTTGAAAGCTTGGTTTGTTGCTAACGGTTATGCTCAGACATATGGTATTTGATTACTCTGAGACATTTTCCTTCGGTTGCTAAAATGATTTCAATCCGGTTATTTATTTCTATTGTAGCTTCTTATGGGTGGCCTTTTCACCAACTTGATGTTAAGAATTCATTTATGCATGGTGATCTTCTTGAGGAGGTTTACATGGAGCAACCTCCGGGGGAATTTGGAAAGGTATGTAAACTTATAAAATCTTTATATGGCTTGAAACAATCTCCACATGCCTAGTTTAAGAGGTTTAGTAGTGTGGTGTCTGAGTTTGGTTTACATAGAAATGCTTATCATCATTCTATCTTTTATAAGCAATCTAGTTCTGGCATTCTTCTTCTCATTGTTTATATTGATGATATTGTGATTCACGGTAGTGATAGCATTGGTATTCATAGTTTGAAAAACTTTCTGACTTCAAAATTTCACATGAAACACTTAGGCTCTTTAAAGTATTTTTTGGGAGTTAGGTTTCTCAAAGTAGGAAAGAGATTGTCTTGTCTCAACATAAGCATGTGTTAGATTTGTTGACTGAAACAGGTCTAACTGAAACCAAGCCTTATGATACTCCTATGGTTCCTAATGTAAAATTGAATGCTGAAGATGGACAGGTGTTTGGTGATCCAAAGCGATACAGACAGATAGTTAGGGAAGTCGACGAATAGTTGGGAAGTTGACGGATAGTTGGAAAGTTGACGAATAGTTGGAAAGTTGAATTATCTTACAATAACTCATCCAGATATTGTTTTCTTAGTGAGCGTGGTAAGTCAATTTATGTCATCTCCTAGGACACTTCATTGTGATACGGTTTTTCATATTTTGAAATATCTCAAAGGGGCTCCAAGACGTGGGATTTTTTACAGTAATCATGGTCACAGTAAAGTAGAAGGATTTTTAGATACAGAATGAGCAGGATCATCTGTAGACAGGCGTTCTATGAGTGGATTTTGTGTTTTTGTTGGAGAGAATCTTATTTCTTGGAAAAGTAAGAAACAACCTGCTGTAACTAGATCAAGTGTAGAATCTAAATACTGAGCTATGGCACAAGTAAATTGTGAGCTTATATAAACAAGATATCTTCTAAAAGAAGTTGGAATTGGTGATCCAAGGATTATGAACTTATGATCTGACAACAAAGCAACCATACACATAGCTAACAATCCAATTTTTCATGAGCAAACAAAACATATAAAAGTTGATTGTCATTTTGTACGAAAGAAACTTGAATAAAAATTCATTGTCAGTAAGCATGTTAGAACAAAGGAACAAATAATTGATTTCTTTAATAAATCTCTAGTTGGAAAATGGGTAACCTATATTTGTAACAAGTTAGCCATGACAGATATATATACTCCAACTTGAAAGGGAGTGATAGAAGTTGTGTATAGTGTAAAGGATATTTGTGTAAATGTAATGTACGGTAAATATATATTAGGGTGTAATATTATTTTTTTATTAAGTTAAATGGAAATACAGTATTCAACATACGTCTGCTCAAGAAAGTAGTTTGATCAAAAAGATCAAGATTACAGCATTCACAACCCGAAAAGTTAACAGTCGAGGGAAAATTTATACTCTGATATGAACACTCATGATAATTACAGCCAAGGATAATCTTGTAATGAAAATGTGGTTCTCTCATCTCTTTTTCCCTCATTTTAAACAAGAATATGAAACTGCTTTCAGACGGAACCTCACTACATAAAACAAACCATCAATTTTACCTTAACTTATATTACGACTGAAGCTGAATTGCTGAAATAACTTCAGTAATGGCGTGGAATTTTCGCCTTTCCTTGAGAAGCATTTTTGCCAAATCAAGAGCTCGCCTCTCACAAGCTGCTCGTTTGCTAGAATCCTCAATTGATTCAAAATCCTCAACATGAGCAACACCGACAATCCTCCTGTCCATCAAATGGTAGAAACATCATCGATATGGATTCGCAATATCCTAAATAAATTTCAGAACTAGAATGCCAATGAAGTTACAGGAAAACAACAAAACTTAACAAATGCTGAAACCAATAACCTCAAAATTCTAAGCTAATAGGAAAGGAGTCTCCCTCACATTTATGACAATAATTAATTAATGGACTTCTCATGTGAATCCAAACTTATGTAAAGTCTTGATTTGTATCATTAATTGATTAATAGAATGGGAGAAATTTTAGAATTTTAACATAACCTATCAAGCTTAAGTTGATATGTAACATCACAGCACTGTTATAATTTTGATATTGATCAACCATCATTTATTATAAAAACATAAGCTGACAATTTTCACTGGAAAGATACAAGAACAAGGAGCTAAACACAATGGATCAGAATCAGAACATAATTCACATCATGACCTTTCCAAGCTTGAATTTATTCCAGTTCAGAAAATTAAGATCACAAAAGTAATTACTAGTGAATTCAACAATCTATTTATTGTTGGAAGCCCAAAATTTTAGTCAAGGGTCTGTCCACATTCACAAACTATATCAGGCAGAAACACTAAATTTATAAGGAAACATCGCCTTCATGATGGCAGGATGAAGAAACAAGACCATAAATATAAAAAATTATCAAGAAACCTTCCATAACTGCAATAATCAACTGTAAAAGTCAACACAAGCAAAGAAAGGAAGCCTGAGAACTATGACAGCAAATATATAAAAAAAAATGAAGAAAAAAATCTTCATCTCACCTTATCATTTTGGCAGCACCAAATCCAAGGGTGTCATGGAATAGATCTTTCATATATTTTTCTTGTATAAGCTGCTGAAGCTCGGGGTTGTTATAAATTTCAGGAAGATATGCCTCACCCGAACCATCCTTGTGTTGATGCCAAAGTGCTGTGAACTTATTGTGGAACAGAGTCCAAGTCTCTTCGATTGTCTTCAGAATCCACTTTTTATATGTCTGCAAGAAGACATTAAGTTAAGGCACGACCCATGAAAAAAAAATCAAATACTGCAAAAATGTCCCTTGAATGGTCCTTCAAATACCCCCCTCTCCCCCATAAAACAAGAAAGAAAAAGGAAGAAAAAAATTACAACCATGTAATCATAGTGTTACACATCTCATACTCATTTGGTCTGGATTGTTAATTATCTCACTATCATATATTTCTAAACTGCCGAACACTAATTTATACCAGCATGATTGTAAGTACTGAAGCTAATGTTATATTAAAATCTATAAGGCTTTAAGTTAAAAGTCTACCAGCAGCGACTTAAAACTCATTACTTCTGTTTTTAATTACTTCACTTAATATTTTCATTTGTTTGTCTTCTTTGATTTCAGCTACCATATCTGATCTTTCTAGAACTAGTACAAAGAGTTCATATGGTTAAAATTCCTCCAGGGACGACGGCTAAGAAACTCTAGATGTTAGTCATCATAGAGATGAGACTTGAGAGCTAAAGCTAACATAGTTAGTAGCCAAAAATAATTAAAAAAAAAAATAGGGCATATAGAAATTCAAAGATACAAACAAAATTAAGATGTTAGAACACAAGTCCCGAAATTTATTAAGCAGGACAAGTAACAAACAAGGTTGTTATAGGCAGCACCAAGGAAATGTGTCATTTTTTTTTCCTCAGAAATGCAACATGAAATGCCGAAAAAAAAATGGCACTCAGACAATGCCATGCAAAAGAAAGATATAAAAGTGCCCCACTAACCCCATAAAATTAATTAGCTAATAACCAAAAATAGCTACCTCATTAAGGGTAAAGAACAGGTATAATACAAAAAAGGGAAAATAAAGCTGAAGATGAATAACGCAATTAGGTAAAAAGGATCAGGACATGCACAAAAATACAGTCTCCAAATAACAAAAATAAATAAAGAAGGCAAAATAATCAGAAAACTGAGACATACTTTTCCGATCATTCCCTTGATCAACATGTCCATCTTGGGCAAAATAAGCCAAAATTAAGTTTCCAAGAAAAGCTCCAATATCAAAACCCATTGGTCCATAAAATGCAAATTCTGGATCTATAACCTGAGTTGAATCAAGAGTAACCATGACAGAGCCAGTGTGGAGATCTCCATGTATTAGAGCTTGTGCTCTTTCGCAGAACCTATACAAAATGCAGCTTCAGTGTATTATAATTTAAAAAATAAAAAAATAAAGAGTTTCCATACATTATCGAAAGAAATCAGTATTATGGAAGTAACAGTACTTGGATTTCAACTCAGCAACTTCAAGCTTTAAAGTGTTATCCTCTCGCACAGCCTCAGCATCACGATCAAGAAAAGGAGAAGTGCAACGGTTAAATTGAGATACTTTATAGGGGTCAGAAAAAACAACCTGCTCAGTAAGCCTGCATAGCTCCACATTTCCACAAAATTCAGCAACTGCATCATCAATAAGAAAAGCACATTAGCCATGTTCCATCAAACACATCAATGTAGTATAGTAACTACAGGACTCACATGCAAATGAATTACAGTTTCGAAACCAAGATCTAATAAACAGAACTAGAAAAAGGTTAGAATTAGGAGAAAAAATTATAAATGCGTGTGTGAATCAATGCTGCAACAATTCAAAAATAAGAATAAATTTTTTTCAAGCATGAATGCCATCTCATAATCTACAATTTACATATGATTGAAAGGTATTATGCAATAAATATCAGCTATATTAAAGTACAACTTTTTAAATGAAAAATTAAACTATACAACAGTGGGAAAAAAAATGAATCCTAAAACAAAATACGAATGATGGAAAAACTTTTACCAGCACGTTTGTGCTCCAAGGTAGTACGATAAAGAAGAGATGTGCTGAAAAGAGTCCTCGCCATATATTCTGACATGTGTTCCGCAAGCAATGGATACTCAATTCCAGCAATCAACCCTTTTCTCAGGATAATATGCGGAGGCTCCAAGTATCGCATACCAATCAACGCCATCGTATGGTCAAAATGATACACTTCAGGGAACATGACCAGGGCACAACTGGCCATGCTCTTTCAACGCCATTGCCTCAAAATATGCTCGCTCCTTTGTCATGGGCCATGATTCACCAATACACCGTATGTATGGAAGAGCCTACACCCAATCAAATTACAAAATATCTCAACACCTTCCGCATTATTTTCATATGTACATTAACACCACCCTTTAATAAATATGGAGGCACAACCTTAATCCATAAGAAATATACAAATAAAGCACCTGAAACTATAGTTAATGCGAAAAGGCTAAAAGCCTAGTTCAATGTCTAACGAGATTCATAATCGTCTTTTGTTCCTATCAATACCCCTACTTGTATAGAAAAAAGAATGTCATTTCTGAACATACAGACACTGAAATTTGTTCAATCACGAGAACATTAAGGTGCTAAACTTCTAATAAGCTGTAACCACTATGACATATTATTGTAATACACACTACATAAATTAATTTCGTAGTCAAACTAACTTGACAATTTTAGGAAATTAATGCAGTGAAAGTCTGAAGCTCAAACCCAGCTGGAATGTATAATATCTGAGATTGTAAAAGACATTTCACATGCTTATATCGATTGAGCTTTAGCTGCACGCTAGTTAGGCGGTTATAAAGAGCTGCACAAAAAGGAAACTTTAAAAGCAGCGTTTGTTTAGTAATGGAAAACAAATTTTCACAGAGAAAATCTAGGCTGATTTTTTCAAGCTTGAAACGTAAATGAAATTTGCGTTATAAAAACTTAAAGATATATATAACTTCAGACTATAGCAATAAAAAACACTTCTATCACCATCTGTAGAAGTACAATTGAAAACTGTTTCCAAACCATTTCACTGATAAGCTTTCTTAATAAGCTGACTTCTTCAAAGAAAAAAAAAATTAATCGTGTATTGAAATTGAAACTCTAAATACCTGCTTGAGGACAAAAGAACCAGAAGAGCCAGCAACAATGTAGACGAAATTAAGGTTGCCATCTCCGACTTCTTTGATGGTCAAGTCATCGAACTTGTTACCAATCTTGGAGGACAAAGACGGTGTCGCTTTGATGTACTCTATTAAAGAGTCCTCGTCAAGTCGTCTAAACTCCGAGAACGCCATCTGTGCAGTGGCTATTAGTAGCCAAGCTTTTCCGCAGTGTGGTTTAGAAGACAGTGAGAGAAGTTGAAGGTAAAGTAAAAGTACGAGATTTTTAAGGAGAAATAAAAGAGGCGTGATCGTGAACGATTATGAATTATCTATGTCTGTTTGGTCGCGAATCTTTAGGAGTCCTACGGTTCATTGAACGTGGACGTTTTTTAATTAAAATGAGATTGGTGACTTGGTGGGGCGTCATTCGTGCCGTGTTATGTGAAAGGCGACACCCCCCCGGGCCCGGCCGGGCCCAGTTTGAAGAAGGACAGTGTGTTAATTTTGCATTCAATTGAAAAAGAATGCAACTTTCCTCTCTTTTCCTCTGTTCTTTTATTTCTTCTAATTTTTCTTTACTCCTGTGCGCCTCCAAATTCATCTCCCACTACTGTGCCACCTCCACCACCCTCCACACCAGTCCACCACCATCTAACACCAATCCACCACCATCATCACAACCATCTTCTCCACCTCCTACAACCTCCTCACCTTCTGAGCCCAATGCAAATCAACCTGACCCCACCACACCTTCTACTCCATCACCTCCTACACATGGTCGCGGTGGCGGTGGCGGACCTAGGATTTTTGTCAGGGGACCTTTGTGACTCGCTATTATTTATCAAATAACTAGTGAAAATTAAAAAAAAAAATTAAACCTTAAGCAAAGAAAATAATATAATATCAATAATCTGAAAGAAAATAATGAAACAACATAATACTTTACCACATGAATAAATTTATCAAACAAGAAAATAATGAAACAACATAATACTTTACCACATGAATAAATCTATAAGAAGCAAAACCTTAAGCAAATTATGTTGAAAATAACATTCAATTCACGAGGAAACACAAGAAAATTTTTACGTGGAAAAACCTCTTCAATTAATGAGAGCAAAAGACCACGGCAATCTAATGATGCACTTAAATCCAATATAATTAAAAGAGTTTACAACAATCACAATCCACAAAAAATATTCTACACAAATTTCTCATTTCTCCTCTTTTTTTATTTATTTTTTATTTATTTATTTTTTTCTTTAAAAAATTATAATATAAATTTTCATGACTTTGATCAAGCCTAACCTAAGCTAAAGTCAACCAAAACTTAAATTAAATCAACGTTGCCTTGACTTTTAATATGAATTAATAAAAAACAAGAGAAATTTTCTTAGTATAAACATAGATAATAATTCAAACTTCTTTAATAATTTTGAGCAGTTAAAAAATGACGTTTGAAATGTAGGAAAATGGTGAGTGAATGGTGAAGAATAACGTTCAATAAAATATAGTTAAGGTTTAATTTGGGAAAGCAAGAACATTCGTAAACACAAAACACAAAATAAACTCACAATATCCATACCTTTTTCCATCAAATTAGAATAAAAAACCTTCAAAAAATAAGTATGATTCAACCATAAAATAAACTAAAAAGAAACGAGCAATACACATACTTAAAATTTGAAAAAACAGAAAACGAAGCTAATTGTAGCACCTTGATGAGTGAAAGTTTTAACAATTTTAGTCCTCAAAAGTTTTAAGAACGAATAATATAGAGAAAGTGAAAGAGAGAATGACAGAATAAAAAATTTTAGAGAAAAAATCATAAAAAACAAATGAACGTAAAAAGAAGAGTGGAGAGAATTTTAAACTTTTAAAACGATGTAAAGAATTTTAAACTTTTAAAACGATGTAGGTTTGAAATATATATATTAATAGTAAGTTTTTTATGAGTCTGGATATATGTATAATATTTCTCATTTTTTTTAAAATTTGAAGATATATATATATATATATATATAATTTTTTTATGGACCTATATAAATAATTTTTTTTTTTAAAATGTGAGGGTAGGCCTAGGGGTTGGGTCAGCCCCTGCATGGTCGTCTCAAGAATATTTGTGATCTTAGGCAAGAGTTACTTTAGGGCATTTTAATAATATAAGCATATATTAAAAAATTATTTCAATTTTATTTTTCTTGCCTTTTGAAATACAAAATCACTAATTAATTTTTTATATTCAAGTCTAGAAACCAAATCTTTTTCAATTGATAATATAGTCAAATTACCAAATCTTTTTTATGACATGGTTAAACGTAAATATGATTTCTATAGTAACATGAATAGTTAATAGTATTCTATAAGCTATCTATGCATTTGAAAAAGAATTCACCTTTTTTATAAAATCTAGTATCTCAAGTGGTGTTTTAATTTCTACATTTATAATTTTCTTTTAAAACATTTAGTTCTAAATATAAATCTAAACCATCAATATCAAAGAGCATGTCATGTTTTAAAAAGTTTTCAAGATTTAAATAATTTTTCTTCGAATTATTATCATTAAGCAATTTTAACTCTTCTATATTATAAAGCAAACCAAAATTATCACTATATATTTCAAATTGTTCAAACCTAATTTGAAGTGAGGAAATGGCATGATCAACTAAATATGTGTAATAATTTATTCTAAAAAATTCTTTAGCAGACAATTTCATCTCTTCGTTTTCATTCTCATCAAATTGTTTTTTTCTCTTTATTCTACGTTTTTCATGAAATTTTGTTTCTATATTCATTTGCTCTGCAATCTCTTTAGCAGAAATCATAGAAGATGTAAACCCAGTTTCTCTATAATTTTTCAAAAAATGAAATAAGATCTTTCAACTAATTTGTTGCAACAACAATGTCCATATTTTTATATTGTAAATATTTACTAACCATATTAATAGCAAATAACATTTCATACCAAATAATTATGCTTGATAGAAATTCAAAATTTTCAATCTCATATGTTACTAAAGAAATATCTTCACTTTTTGTTTTAGGATCTTCACTAGTTTCTGCTAATTAATATAAAGCATCTCTTATTTGTGGAGCTTGAAATTTTATTGTTTTAACACTTTCAAAACTACTTTCCCAACGTGTTTGTGATAATGGCTTAAGTATCAAATTAGAAACATGATCTTGTAACATTTTCCATCGTTTTGTAGAAGAAGAAAATAATGAGTATATGCGTTGTGTCACTCCAAAAAATACAATAGCATCAGCACATGAATTAGCCATATCACAAAGAACTAAATTAAGACTGTGACAACCACATAATATATAAAATGCTCTAGACTTTATATCTGTTAATCTTTTTTGCACACCTTGTTGTTTACCTTTCATATTAGACCAATTATCATATCTTTGTCTTCTCACATTATTTACATCAAGTTCAAGATTTTTTAGTATAATTATGAGTACATTAAAAAGACCTTGACCAAAAGTATCATCCACTTTGATAAAATCTATAAAATACTCTTCTATTTTTATAGGACTTCTTGAAATATTTATACATCTTAATATAAGTGACATTTGTTTTTGATGACTTATATTTGGGGTATGATTAAATATCACTAAAAAATATTTTGATTCCTTGATTTTTTTTTTAATAATGGTATTTCTTATTTCTAATGTAAAATATTCATCAACTCAATTTGTATATTATGACCAAGATAATGAGTATGAATTTCTCCATTTTGAATACGTCTAAGGTGTTCTTGCATTATTGGATCAAAGTCAACAATCATTTCAATTAAATTCAAAAAAAAATTCCATTATTTTCTTGATAAATCTTCTCATTTGTACCATGAAATATCAAATTATTTTTTGAAAGATTTTTTTACAATCGCTATAATTCTTAATGGTACATTCTTCCAATGCTCTTTCTCTTTATTTATTTTCTCTTGTAAACATTTATCAATTGTTTTGTTTTTAAGCAATCTCATCTAAACATCAACCCAAATGTTCATATTTATGGCATGTTTATTGTTTGTTTCGTGACTTTTAAGCTTGGCACTAAGATTTTTCCAATCTCCACACCCTTCGTTTACTAATTGAATTGTATTTGATTTTAAACTAAATAATTTACAACAAAAACAAAATACTTTATCTAATTCTTTTGAATATACTAGCCATTTTCTATCATGTTTTTCTCCATTTGGTAATTTTCGAATGTAATAAATTATAGAAAATCGTCTAAAATTTTCATCTCTTGGAAAATCTAAAACCTGTCTAATTGGACATTTCTCAACTAATTAAATCACATAAGCTTGTGTCTAAATTATTCCAATGTGCCGGATCATAAATATATTTAATAGTTGTTTCATCTTTATCATTAATATTTTCATTTTTGTCCAATGAAATTTCTTGTTCTAAATTTTCATGATATTCTTCACTATTTTTTTATGAATGTAAATTGCTATCTTTAAAAATTTCTTCACAACTTTCAATTGATTTTTAATTTAAATCTTCATTTGGTTTTTCTAGCATTTGGTGTTTTGTATTAATAACGAATCTATCAAGCACGCCTTTTTGGAATTGAACTAGTTCTTCTATTTTTTTATTTTCTTACGTTTTTCAAATCTAGATTCATACTTCCTAGTTAACATTTCTATTCAAAGAATAAATAATTTAGAGCTCTTACTATTATTTTGCTAAAATAAAAATAATTATAAAAATTAAGAAGGAACTTTAGCACCTGATTTATGCTCCTAATTTTGCTTTCTGCTGTGCTGACACTGTAAAATCCTATATTATTACCCTGCATAAAAATAATAATGTAAATCACACATTCACTTGATCAAATATAAAATAAAATAAGTTGAGAATGCTAAGAATAAAATGATTTAGAGCTTGTAATATTACCCTGCATAAAAAACAATAATATAAATTGCATATTCACTTGATAAATTTTCGTTTATAGAAATGAGAAAACTGAGACAAGAGATGAGAAAACTGAGACTTGAGAGTAAAATGAGTTGAGAATGCTAAGAGCAAAAAATGAGAACACTGAATTTTTTGACTAAAATGAGAGATAATCGGGTAAGTGAATTTATATAAGAGGTTGTCATTTGGATTTGGGAGAGAGAGGAAATTGTGATTTGACATTAGAGATTGCAACAAGCGAGGTGTCTCAACGGAAAAATTGAGTCAGCAATTTGTTTCAAGCTTACAGAGATAGGTTGCAAAAGGTGGGATTGATTGGAATTGGGAAATTATAAAGTAAACGACATATACCCACCCAAGGTAGGTTTATTGAAATCACAGTTGGTACCCCCGGTTTCCTAAATTGCAGATTCACACCCGTAATGGCTAAATTCTAAACCACCCCATTCCAATTTCCAAACCACCAGTTGGGTCCCTTCTTCTTTCCCAACAGAGGCCGGCCAAACGACCACCGATCCACCAGCACCGAAACCCAAACACACCAAAAACAATCAATCAACTCCATAAATCATCCCAAACAGACAACTCCGATCAACCAATTACTAGAGAGATAACCATTACCATAAAACACATAACCAAAAATCATCAACAAACCCAATTGAAAAAAAAATTCAAAACTGGTTAGGAGAGTTGGACGGCAAGCTAACAGGGTTAGGTAAGTGAGGGGTTTTGGAGAGAGGGCTAAGGAGAGGAAGATGGTGGTGTCGAGGAAGGTCAACAACAGCGAATACATGCCGGAAATGACTATCGTACGCGATGGAGAATCAAGATGGGTTACAAAAATTAGCAAAAATCTACCAAATTACAGGTTACCAAGGCTAGGAAAACGCTTGAATAATGATAAAGTGATGAATCTAATCGATTTTGGATGAGAAAATCGATCAAAATCATCACTTTAATGCTAGCGACGACACTATGGTAGTGTAGAGGGTGCAGATGAATGTTTTCATCATTTTAGGGATTGAATGGGTGTTTTGAAATTTTAGACATGTAAATGACTATTTTAGTTAATTAAGGGGTGTGAATGGAAAATATAAAACATGTTTTTTTTTTTTTTTTTTTGTAAATATATGTAACAAAAAATTATAATGAATTTGGGTATTTTTGGCTTTTTTGGGCCCTTTGGACCGGCTTGAATAAGAAATTATAGACTTTTTAGGCCCAATGGTATTTCTGTAAATTTTTTTTAAAAAAAAAAGGTAAAATAATTTAGGGCCCCCTTTTGGCCCTTTTTTTTTTTTTTTTTTTTGTGGCCCTAGGTAGGTGCCTCACCTGCCTACCCCTTGGGCCGGCCTTACTCGTGCACAACCACCAATCTCACCACCACCTTCTCAAAATACATCTCCACCCCCCATTGACATCTACACCTTCTCCCCCTCCTCCTCAACAATCCATTTCACCTACATCACCACCATTATCTCCACCTATATCTAATCCACCAACCAGTTCATCTCGACCACCACCACCACCACCACCACCAATAGCATCCAATCCACCAACGAGTTCATCGCCCCTACCACTGCTAGTATCTAATCGACCAAGGAGTTCACCTTCACCACCACTAGTATTTACTCCACTAATGAATTCCCCTCCACCAACACCAGTGGCCAACCCACCAACAAGTCCTCCTTCACCCTTCAAATTCATCTCCATCACCACCATCTGATCCACCAAAACCTTCACCTCCACCACAAACACCATATGCTCCACCAAATAGTTCCTACTTGATGATAAATATGCTTTAACCAAGTAGTTGACATTTCACAAGAAATTCTTTTACCAGTACAAGAAACCTCCCTTCTCTTGAATTTATAAAAATATAAATAAAAACACCATCAAAACTCCAGATTTTAATAAAGATGGACACTAATACACAGGACTAGAAACAAATAATATAAATGTCCTAGTAATTGTTACTCTGCATAGTGTTTGTCTGCTACTACTCCCATGACAAGCTTCTTGATAGAGTGCTGATGGACGAGTTCAACGATTCCAACAAATGAGAGGAGAAGGGAGAAGTGGTTGGGTAGATCTGCAAAAGATGAAAAAGGAGAAGCTGCTGGCCAAAGAAATAAGAAAAAGAGAGGAGAAAGAAGGGAAGAAGAAAAAGGATAACCGGCTGGCCAAATCAGAAGAGAACAAAAAAATTGAAGAGTAAGACAAGAAGAAAGAAAAAAAAAAAAAAAAAAAAAAAAAAGAAGGCGATGTAAAATTATGTTACTTTCTTTGGAGGCGACACAGCAGAAAAAAATTGAAGAAAAGAAAAAGAAGGAAGAAAAGGGAGGAAAGTTGCAAAATTACCACACTATCCTTCTTCAAACGGAATTCACTAACAAATGTTGACGGGAGGTAGCTGTTTGTCATTTCCAAACCTTTTGGGTACCAAGTTGTCTTTACGGTAAACTACAGGTGGGTGCATGTCGTTAGGCAAAATAATAATAGTGAACCCAAAGGGGCCAATATTTTATAGATAAAATAGAGTGAAAAAAAATGAAAAAGAAAAAGAAAAGGTACATGCACTTAATTTTTTCTTTAGTTCAAAAGCGCCTACAATTTACGGTGGCACTCAGTTACGTTTTTAAAATTTTTGTTTTCAAAAATAAAATCGAAAATGAAAATAATAAGTTTAATTTTGTATTTCAAATTTCAAATATGAGTTCATTATCATTTTCTAAAAATAGCATTTGAAAATATAAAACAATGAAAATCTGATTGTTATTTAATGTTTTCTTATGATAACTATGAAATATCGTGGTATAATGAATAATAAAACAATAACACTACTCTTACAATAGCCCATACAAAGAAGGTTTTACAAAGTGACGTGGCAAGTGATGTGGCAATGCCACATCATTTGACACGTCATCCATTTCAATATGTCAATCTTCTTCTCCACGCTTTCTCTTTCGCGCTCTTCTCCATCACCATTTTTGGCTGCTCTGCTAACTGCTCTTCTCCATCTCCATCACTCTCTTCATCTTCATCGCTCTTCTCCATCTCCATTGCTCTTCCCCATCTCCATTGCTGTCTTCATCTTGGCGCTCTTCTCCATCTCCTCTCTTCATCTTCTTCGCTCTTCTCCATCTCCATCGCTAACTTCATCTTTGCGCTCTTCTCCATCTACATCAATGTCTTCATCTTCAAGCTCTTCTCCATCGCCTTGTTCTCTAGAAGCTGCTGAGAGGTAATCCTCATTTTCCTTCAATAAAATATTTTGGACATTTTTTGGTTTGGAGCTAACTTATTTCTTAATCCTACCTACTCAGAGGTTGGAACTTGGACGTTGATATGGAGAACTTCAACAGAATGAGCCGCTCGGTTTATATAGTCCTAACCAGTGACCACTGATAACTTCAAGGAAATATCATGATAGCTTCGGGACCAAACTAAAAATGGTAAGTGGACTGGAAGCTACAAAACCAATGCCAAGAAGCTGATGAGGTTGCTTTTTTGCACAAGAAGCTAAATAGTATTTAACAGCAATAGTGCAATACTAATGAAGTCGAAAGAGTTTTTAAGATATTTGTATGCTATTATTTGCCAGATGTCAATGGTCTTCAGTTTACGTGCGAAAGGCAAAGATTATCCATTTATGGGCAACTCTGATGGGCAGGAGCAGTTGCTTAGACAACCATTTTAAGGAACTTGGCTTGCACATATTACTCTAAAAAAGAATTGAAATTCCGATATTAAGTTGAAATTAAAGTTATAAATACTGTGTAGCGTGTAGTATTAGCCGCTATAAAGCATTTTTCGGTCTCTGTTTCTAACCACGTTTTAAAGTTAGTATCCAATAAATTGCTCAAGCGCAACTTATATTTTATATAAATGATGCGTGCGGGATAATCTATCATTCAGCACCCTAATTCGTTAAAACAAAATTCTCATTGCTGTTCATTCTGTTGCTATAAGGTGCGGGGTATTCTATATCTTAAGGTATAGAATACAACCAAAAAAGATAAATAATGCATGCGGGGTATTCTATATAAGTTTTTGAAATCTTGTTAACCAAAAATACCTAGTATATCTTAAGGTATAACAAAATCACTCTACAACCACAAGTAAGGAAAAAAAAAAAAAAAAAAGTTAACTGCTAAAGTTCTATCAAATTCTTAGCTTCAAGGTCTTGAAACATAAAAACTGAAAGCAGATTCGAGACAATCCTCAACAAAATTGTATGAAACTAACTACCGACTACTCAGTACTTGACGGGAGCAAGGATGTCTAGTTGGGTGCCAAGCTTCTCCTCTGCTACCTTCTCAGCCTTCACCCTAAGTTTGTTCAACCGCTTCTTCCTCTCATAAACCACCTGAGCCATTTCTTTTCTCTTCTTCTCCAGCTCCTGTGGTAAGAGAGGGCACATATGAATGAAATTTGCATAAAAATTTTGATCATTAATCATGACATAAGAATCTTCCATAAGTAAATTTGAAAACAACTACTAAAATAAGGTAATCTCCCAACTTTACATTTTTTTTTTTTTTTGCAAATGATGCTCCATCACCAGGATCAACCAGTAAAAATGCAATTGCAAAACCAAAGACTACTTACAAATGAATTCTACACTAGCTTGATAGAAACACTAAAAATAATGAAAGTTAGCTCCAAACCAAAAAATGTCCAAAACATTTTATTGAAGGAAAATGAAGATTACCTCTCAGCAGCTTCTAGAGAACAAGGCGATGGAGAAGAGCTTGAAGATGAATACAGTGATGGAGATGGAGAAGAGCGCAAAGATGAAGTCAGCAATGGAGATGGAGAAGAGCGATGAAGATGAAGAGAGCAGATGAAGAAGAGCGCGAAGATGAAGACAGCGATGGAGATGGAGAAGAGCGATGAATATGAAGAAAGTGATGGAGATGGAGAAAAACAGTTAGCAGAGCAGCCAAAAACGATGATGGAGAAGAGTGCAAAAGAAAGAGCGTGGAGAAGAAGATTGACATATTGAAATGGATGATGTGGCAAGTGATGACGTGTCAAATGATGTGGTATTGCCACGTCACCTACCATGTCACTTTGTAAAACCTTCTTTATATAGGCCTTTGTAAGAGTAGTGTTATTGATAATAAAAACTTAGAAAACAACTATTTTTCTTTTTATGTTTTGGGAGTTTTTAATTTTTTATATTTTCTGCTCTAGAAAACATAAATTATAAATGTATTTTATGAGATAAATATAGAATGAAACAAATGGAAACAAAAAAGAAAAAGCCTTTCACTCAAATAATGAGTTAACGACATGTTCCCACCCAAAAAATAGCTTATTGACAAATTCATACCCACCCACTTTTTACATACCATTTTAGTACCCAAAACATAATTTTGCTAGTAATTTTTCTTCTCAGGAAGGGCAAAATAGCCAAAAATCCATTATTAATGAGGGCAGAATGGTCAACAATCATTGTTAGTAAGAAATGGCACATGTTAGCAGCGTCACAATCGGCGATTTTTGCCCTTTTTTGACCCATCCCGGCATTCAAAATCACTTCTAAGACCACCCATAGAATCCCCATCACCTCCTCTACAAAGCCCAAGCCTCCATTTACTGTTATCACTCACCATTTCCCACCACCACCTCCACTCGTATAGCCAACTCTTCAAGCCGGATTTTCGGTCAATTTCTTTGCCATAAATTCCCCCAGACACCACCATCACATTCCCCACAACCCACTCTACAAAAACCTTACTTCCATCACCATCCCTTGCTCATCGATCATAGGTCGTGCACCACATGACCTTTCGACCTTTAAGCCTATTTTTTATCGTTTTCGGTGCCAAAAATCATCCCTGCTACCACCAATTGATTCCCTAGATCTTCCTCTCCAAAAGCCCCAACATCCTTAGATCTCGTTTGCTCACCAATCGCTAGCGGTTGAAGCTCTCCCACCCTAGGGTTTTTTCGAGTTTTAATTGGATTAATTGGGATTGATTCATTCGATTTTTGTGTTTGTTAGATTGACAGACAATTGATGAATGTTTATTTATAATATTTGCTAGTCGTCGGCGCTCCCCAACGTCGGCGGCAATTGCCGACAAGGGAAGAGGCTAAGAAGAGGGCTTTATCATAAATCACCATATTTCCCACCCAAATAAGAGGGAAACATATTATTTGGGAAGTAAGGCATGTTTTAAAAGTTTAAGGGTGGAAAAATGTCAATGAAACTGTTTTTTGGATGGAAACATGCACTAACTCCCCAAATAATTTAAGCATAACACTATACATATAATAAATTCTCATATTACATTATGTGGTAAAAGATGATTGAGTAATTTTAAATTAAATATAATTTTTTACCAAATATTTTTTGCCATGTCATATACATAATTTAAACCCAAATTGGGCTTCTACAGTTTCTACATAAAATTATTGGCTGATGCCTTTTTCTTTATCCCAGCAATCGTCTTATAAGAACTTTAAATGGCATCCTGTGAAAGATTGGGTGAACGACATGCACCCACTTATAGTTTACCATAAAAACAAATTGGTATCAAAAGGTTTGAAAATGACATAGTCTTTCCGTCAGGTTTGGTTAGAGATTTTTGTCAACAATGCTTGAAAAGATGAAAATGTTCTTGAAAGTTTGTTTTTTAATTAATCTATGACAAGTCAACTTAGTCAATTACCTAAATACCCACATCATTTACATTAAATTACTAGTATGCCATCAAGTTGTTATGCGTTAATAAAATGACCAATTTGTCTATGTGAGTTTGTAAAAGATACTGTTATTTGGGCTTTTTTTTTATTTTTTTAAATATCTTCAGTTTATGGATTTAAATAACTTATTTGAATTTAAACAAATAAAATGTTGAATTATTATTTATATGAAATAATAAATTTATATATTAATTAATAATTAATTCAAACCCCAAAATCTAAAAACTCCAGTCACCCCTGGTTCTTTCTCTAAATCGCCTCTTCTCAATCTCACCCACACCGCCGCTCCTTTCTCCCTCCATCTTCCACATTCGTCAGCAAAATCACCAAAATTTACAAACATTTAATCACCAAAATCCATAACATCAACAAAACAAAAATCCACAACACCACCAAAATCATAAGAAATCTAAATGAACAAACTAAACAAACCGAAGAAGAAGAATTTTGACGAAAAACGTACAACATAAGAAATCGAAATACAGCAAAGATTGAAGCCGCAGTGGTGGGTTAGGGAAGGGGAGAATGGAACGGTGGCTGTGGATTAGGGACGCAGAAAAGGGCGCGGCTGTTGGTTAGGGAGGGATAGAGGGTGGGGGTTGTGGGTAACGGTGGGAGAGAGGACCGACGATTGTGGAAGATTGGAGGGAGAAAGTAGCGGCGGTGTGGGTGAGATCGAGAAGAGGCGATGTAGAGAAAGACACTAGGGCTGACTGGGCGTGTTAAATTTGGGGTTTTTTTTTTTTTTTAATTAATTATTAATTAATATATAAATTTATTTTATATATTTATATATATTTTTTTTTTAAATGAGTGATTTAAATCCGTAACTCAAGATATATATTTAAAATAAAAAAAACAGTATATTTACAAACTCACAGAGACAAATTGATCATTTTATAAATCGAGTAATGCTATGCTTACTTACGATCTTACTAACTATTGTAAATATAAAGTATAGTAGGGGTACCATGCAAATAATATGGGTACCATATGTAATTTTAACAAAGGTGAGAAAGGCGGTTAATAAGTTCATGAGTAAACATAACATTTTTCTTATAAACTCATAACAACTTGAATGTATACTAGTAATTTAATGTAAATGATGAGGGTATTTATGTAATTGACTTAATTGACTTGTCATAGATTAACAAATATCAAACTTTCGAGGGTATTTCAGTCTTTTTTAACATAGAAATCAAATCTCTAAGACCATCTCCAACCCATTGCACCAAAATGGTGCAAGTTCACACTAATTTGGTGTGATTTTTTGTGTAAAGCGCTATTCCATCTTCAATCCATTGTACCAAATATTACATTAAAATGAATATTCTTTAAAATATTCTCTTTCTTTTTCTTTTATTGTAATAACCAACAATTAATCTATTTCACCGATTATATATATATATATATATATATATATATATATATATATATATATATATTAATTAAATATTGAGAATGATATTTTTATTAAATAATAATTACTTTAAAAATTATACTAATTTAATAAAATTAAGCAATTATTTAATCAAATAAACATTACATTTAATATAGAAAAAAACATTACATTTAAGATAAAATGATACCCAAAAAAAAAAAAAAAAAAACAGCAATAGCACAAAAGGAAAATTTCATATTGAAAGTAATTTAATTTTCCGAATTAGTATATTCTTCCCACAAATGATCAATTAATGCATTTCGAAGAGCATGATAAGCCTCTGTATCCTTGATTTGTCCATGTCTAGCAAAAAAATTTTGAAATCGGACATTTTCATCAACGACAATTTCAACTTCGGGAGTTGACGCTTCCATTTGATTCTCAATCGATGCATCAACATTACGATCATCCTCGATTATCATGTTGTGCATAATAATACACGCAATCATTATATCATGTAATACATTTTTATCCTAAAAACATGTCGGTCCTGCCACAATAGCAAACCGCGATTGGAGAGCAGAGCATTGAATTAGTGTTAATTTTTATTTTGAGTTATTGTAGTTTAATATTTGCATTGAATAAAGTTTTGTTTTTAATTTTTCATCATTTTTTGAATTATATCATTATTATGAATTTATTATTATAAATAGTAATATAAATAATAATCAAATTAACTTAAATACAAATAACCAATTTTTTTTCGTATGAACAGTACCACACCAATTTGGTGTGGATGAACAGTGCTACACCAAATTGGGGCAGCAAATGGCGTTGCATTGGAGTAGCAGTTTTACACTATTTTGGTGTGAGATGACCTAACGAAACTTGAAGGAAAGTGACTGTTTGTCATTTCTAAACATTTTGGGTACCAACTTGTCTTTACGAAAAACTATGGGTGGGTTCAAGTCGTTCGCTCGTGAAAGATTTTTGTGGGACCGACAGACAAATTGAGCATGGATAAACTCTCTTAAGGGGGTGTTTGGTTTAGAGAATATTGGATTACTAGGAATGTTGGATTATTGGAAAGTTATATTATCTTGAAAATTATTGGGAATCTTTAGAAAAATGTGTTTGGTTAATTGGTGGGTATGTTATATTAATATTTTTGGTTGGAAGGAATAAATTGGTAGGACTAAATTGGTAAGTATGTTATTTAAATTACTGAGTTGTCCTTTAATCAAATATTATTATTACATTATTTTTTAATATTGATTATTATTTGGATTATAGAACCCACTGCATTTAAAAACTTAACAAAAACAACTCTATAATAAAAGTTTAAAAAATCAACAAAGTACCCCCACCAACCCAACCACTATTGACCGTCGGCAACCTAACAGCGCACAGAAGGTAGGAAATGGCCTCGTGCATCGTAGACATGACAGATCTAACTGTTGACAGCCGGATCTAATCTGGCCGTTGACAGATCTGGCCGACAACGGCCATAGCGACGCACGACAACCATTTTTCGGCTTTCTGTGTGTTGTTCCGGCAGCGGCGGCTGCTGGCCGCAACATGATTGTCGGCAGCAGGTGGGTGGGGGTGGTGGCTTAGGTGGGCTGTAAGTTGTTTTGAATTCAAGGGTAATTTTATCCAAAAAATTAATTAATTAGGGTGAAATAGTAAAAATAACATTTATGTAAATAAAATAAAAATAAATACATTATTGTCCTAAAATTTTATTAATAAGGAATAGAATTATAAAAAAAAAAGAAAAATTATCCCAATAATCTTACAATATCTAAAAAAAATAAAAGTAATTTGATTTTCTTCCAATATTACTAATAGTTATTATTATTGATAATTAAAGGTTACCATAATTTTATATTAAGTGACAATCAAACTTAGTTAAAAATCAAAAGGTGATAATTAAGTAATATAAGATGATATAATCCTAATAATCCCACGTTACCCCAACTAAACGCCCCTGGAAGTTAAAGAACAGAAGAAATGTAATAAAATATCGTTCCCCTTCACGGGCAATTACCTGACCTTTCTCGTTCTCTCTGTAATTTCAAAGTCACAGATGCAGAGGTTGCTGTCATTACTGGTGATTTCCACCGCCCTCGCTCTTTCCATCCAAGAAATCTCCGCTGCCCAACCTTCTGATTCAATTTCGCGGCTCCGATCACCGGAAAATGGCGCTCTCTCCCTCTGTGCTCAGCTCATTCAGCCCAATGGTTATCCCTGCACCGAACACACCGTACCGTCTCTCTCTAATTACTTAATTATTGTATAAATCTTATAATTGCTTGCAATTTAGTTAATTTCTCAGAAGGCGGAGCAAAATCTTATTTGGTTGTTGAGCTAACGGTCAAATACGGTCAATCTTTTTTTTTTTATTTTAATAAAATTGCTATTCGTAAAATCGAAATTTAATGAATTAAATTTAATTTACCGATTTTCTAGGCGAAAAACAAAGCCTTAATTTATCTCGGTTTTGTGTCAAAATTTGTGAGAGAGTGGAGAAATTTTTGGTGAATCTGACGAAGTTAATGAGTTAATAATGCAAATGCAGCATATCAATTTACTTTCTTTCTTTTTCCGTTTTGAACTTTCTGAAGCAGCCAAATGAAGTCTTATGGTGTTTTGGGAATGCTTTTGAAGAAGTACTAAAAGAGTTTCTAAAAAGAATTCGTTTAGTGCTTCTATAGAAAGCAATTAATTGCTTTAACAATTAAAAAGGAGCTTCTATGAAATTACATATCTGAATGCTTCTCCATTTTTATCTGAATACAGTAAAATAGAAACAAAAGTAACTTTTGAAAGCTCTTGAACATTAAACTGTTAGCGAGAAATTGACTTTATAATCATCGGTAACTTGAGTTTTCTATTGGTCATTAAAATATGTTTTTTTTTTTCTCTTGTTTTGATAGATTCAAACAAAGGATGGCTACTTATTGGGTCTCCAACGTGTGTCATCGAGGAATGCTAATCTAAGAGTTGGGCGAGGTCCTCCTGTTTTGCTGTTGCATGGTCTCTTTATG
Organism: Pistacia integerrima; assembly: GCA_026225825.1. Lineage (NCBI taxonomy): Eukaryota > Viridiplantae > Streptophyta > Magnoliopsida > Sapindales > Anacardiaceae > Pistacia > Pistacia integerrima. The sequence continues at coordinate 44,053,955 of CM047749.1, forward strand.
GTGAGCATCTCACTGTTCTCACTGTACTGCCACTACCTGTATAGAGAATAGCGCTGCATTCTTGATTTCATATTCTCATTTTTTTTATATAACTTAAATGCTCAGATGGTAGGATCTTTCTCTGTGTGCCCGCTTGTCAATTGTAGCGCAAAGATATATGGTCTAAACAATAAATCCTGGAATTCCATGTAGCATATCTCTCATAGTCATGTTATAGATGTCTTTAGCAATTTCTGGATAAACGATGATACTGAGAATATGCTGTACCTTATATTTACATAAATATATATGTTCAGCAGTTGGTTTGTTAGTTGGATAAGTTTTCAAGTGTGAGATTTTCTCAATGCCATTAGGCAAAACCTGCTAATTTTTCTGAACAGGGAGGTGATGCGTGGTTTTTGGACTCTCCAGAGGAGTCATTGGGCTTCGTCCTTGCAGATCATGGTTTTGATGTATGGGTTGGAAATGTGCGTGGAACGCGTTGGAGTCATGGGCATATATCATTATCTGAGAACAACAAGGTACTTGTAGTTTATGCTTCAAATTTCCTCATTTTCTGAAGTTTGATCATCTAGTTGTTTAGTGGTTGCCTGTATCCATAATTGAGGCCCACTTAAATTGCATATGCAGACTGGTTGGTCCTAAGTTTGTCTTGTATAGTGAAGGTTGAGCAGTGACAATGTTGAGGAGGATACAAATGGAGAATGGAGGGGGATTCAAGTTGGAATACTCTCCACACATTTTTTGCTTCTTTGTATGAGCATAGTAAGCACAGATTTTTCTTGCAGGATTTTTGGGATTGGAGTTGGCAGGAATTGGCTCTGTACGATGCTGCAGAAATGATACACACCATAAATATGATCACAAGCTCAAAAATCTTCATTGTTGGACATTCACAGGTTCCAACGACTATTCTTTTCACATTAAAGTTTGCCTTCTTTAGCTCCTTGCCTCAGTATGTGCTTCTTTTATTTGCATGCTTCACAGGGAACAATCATCACTTTGGCTGCTCTCACCCAACTGGACATAGTCAAAATGGTTGAGGCTGCTGCTCTTCTGTCACCAATAACGTACTTGGAACATATTAGTGCTCCTCTTGTACTAAGAATGGTTGCCGTGCATCTTGATCAGGTAGTCCTTTGCTACCCTTTATCTTTGTGGAAATGATTTCTAGTGATAGAATTGATTGTGAATTCTTTCCTGCAGATGATTTTTGCTATGGGCTTACATCAAGTGAACTTTAGAAGGTTTTATTATGCTTCAAATCATTTTAAATTTCAAGTTTCTAAGTGTTGGTGAACTTTTTGTTGTTTTTTTTATATTAATTTTATGGTGTATTTTATCTTCAGTAACGTGTTAATCAGTCTTGTCGACTCTCTATGCGATGGCCATTTAGATTGCAATGACTTACTAACTACCATAACAGGTTCGCTAACTCTCTCTATCACTCACACACCCTCACTCATTATCTGTCTCTGATTTGTTACCGTTGGAATACTCTTCGAGTAAATAGTTTCTATCGTCTTTTCTTAAGCAACAATTTAAGGTGTTTTTTAAACACTCGACCGTTTATGATTTTTATCTATTTTAGGCTCTTAGTTTCCATGATCTGTTGGAGGATATGGCCCTATATAGACTTCAACAGCAATTCATGATTTTAGGATATGATAAGTAAATTCCAAGTTTGTTTGATCATTTTTCCCCTTAAACAAAGAAGAATCAGATCCCAAGCAGTTACAATTGAGGATTTTCCAAAGTTGAGGTTCATTCTTTCTCACCTTAAGTATCTGAGTTTGGAAGTGGTCATTGCAATTTGCAGCGAAGTGTTAGGGAGGGAAAAAAAAGGACATACAAAGTATGGAGTGAAAATTATAAGAAATTTTTCTTTGTGAAAATTAAAATAACTTGCTGAGTCATATGATTAGTGGGTATCACCTGTTCAGAAAGTTCGAAATTAGTGGGCTTACATTGCAGTTTAATTAGTGCTCATTTAAGGGCCTTATAAATGGTGATATATTCTTCTTCAACAAAATAACTGCAGTGCTCTTTGTTATGCTATTTGAAATGGACCATGCTGACGCACAATTTATTGCAGGAAAGAATTGTTGCTTCAATAACTCACGAGTGGACTTCTATCTGGAATATGAACCTCATCCTTCTTCTGCAAAAAACATGCGCCATCTGTTCCAGAGTATACTCCATACATTTCCTTCTGGGAACTCTTCTTTTCTCTTTTTATTTATTTTTATTTCACCTACAAATCTGACTATTTTTCATGCAACAAGCTTTATAGTTGGAAGCTACTTTCTTATTTTTGCTACAGTTATTAAACAATATTACCTGCACCTTATAGACATCCTTGTTGTTCCTCTATTTATTCTGTTTACGGTTCAGTGAACACTTTGTAATGCATGATTCACATTCAGTTTTACAGTAGTTCAGCAAACCAACTCCTTTATCTTTTTCACTCTTATTTATTTTTTTATATTGTATTTTGGGGTTCAACGTAAACAAATTCAATGGTGGCATATATCATGGTGTTCAGAAAGTGGATCCCTTTATTTCTTTTTCAAGACAATAATTAAAAATTATTTTAATTTTATTAGGACACTCAAAATCTGTTTGTGCTTTTCTTACATTTGGCAGTGATCCGTAAGGGTACTTTTTCGCTGTACAATTATGGAATCTTCAAAAACTTGAAGCTATATGGTCAGACAAAACCCCCAGCATTTGATCTTAGCTGCATTCCCAAGTCATTGCCATTATGGATGTGTTATGGTGGAAATGATGCTTTAGCAGACGTGACAGATGTACAGCATACTCTAAAGGAATTGCAGTCGACACCAGAATTGCTTTATCTCGAAAACTATGGTCACATGGACTTTATTTTGAGCATAAAAGCGAAGGAAGATTTTCACAACCATATGATTGCGTTTTTCAGGTCGTTGGGAAAGTCCAGTAGATCTCAAGTGACTGCTTTACATGATATCTGATTATAATTCTTAATGTATTCAACTGGTTATCTGTATGTATATATTGTAAAGTCGCGTTTGTTCTCTTTTTAACCAATGAAGAAAAAGTTGTTTAAAAGGGCAAAAGAGTTTTAATGTTATTCCATTAATTACCGTTATTGAAGATAAAGCAAGATTATCTTCAATCTAGTCAGTTGTGCATGGCACAGAGACTTTTCACCTTAGTTATGGCATTTTTCTTAACCATTTTTCTAGGATGCAAGATGAAGCAAGTCATTTTGACAAGCGTGAGAAGCTTGTTTGTACTTTGAAGATGAACTTCCTCTGGGATTGTGGAGAAGCCACATGACACTAAACACTGGGGGCGTGCTGAATGTGCTTCTCTTTCGGGTTTGTATTTTATTTTATCTTTTTTTTTTTTTATTTGTGATGACGTTCCTGCTTCAAAGTATTCAAACACAGTGAGTCAGTTAGCGTGTGATGAGGTCAGTTAGTACTTGGTTCTTTTGAATCCCATTGTATAACTTTGCCTCTGTCCCCATCCATTTCGTGAAAGCTATTCTGTAAAATGTGCATCTTGAATCTTCATGACATTGTCTTAGCACCCATGGAAACGGTAATAGTCCAAAACTCGATCTTTGGTCCTCCCACTTTGTACTTGCTTTAAGATATGACATTGCTGGCACAAATAAATTCAGTGCACCCCAGGAGGTTCATGCTGAGCCACTCAGTTTCATTGGCCAGCTTTCTTGCCGTTGTCAGAGATAGCTATGTTTTTTTATAGCTTTTGAATATGGGGCTCATGGTCTTTGCCGGGCTGAGATTAGTGTTTGATAAGCTGGTTTCTCGGACAATCCCTTTTTTAATATTTGAAACTGGTAGTTTTTACTTTTTACCGCCATTTCAAGTAGAATACCTGGGGTATGAGTTATAGAGGAGTGTGCATGAGCCTTCTAATGTCTCAAAATATAATTTTCTTTTTCTTTTTCAGAAAGAAGTGGCTTACATTACTGACCAATCCCATGTTTGGATGCATTTTTTGGAACTTGGGATTAGATTATATCCAATCCTGATATCCTTTATTTGTCCCAATTATTCTTTTCCAGTTTCATGTTTTACCAAACACAACATAGAACTATTCTAATTCAATCATAACGTAATCCAATCTTAATTCCGAAACCTAAACTACTCCAATCCAATCTTGCCTCCCAAACGCAACCCTAAAACTTTTCTTTTGATTCTCTTATAATATTTCATTTGGAAGAAGTCAATGTTCTATTACTTATTTCATGTCTTCTTTTAATTTTCTTCTCACATATATGTAAAAATCATAACTTAATTTAAATGGTATATTGTGAAGATAATAATTACATTAGTTCTGCCTTAAATAAAAATAATAATTAGAATTCTATGTTATTCAAAACCTATGTGTCCTATGCATTTTTTCTTCTAATTATGTTCCTTTTACTGAATTATTATTTATTTAAATGTTGTTAATTTCTGCTCTAGCTCAGCTTGGTTTTAGCTCGAGCTCTACTCAACAATAGTTGAGTCGAGTTTAAGTTCGGGTTTCTCGAATACTTATTCGAGTCAAGTTCGATCACAGTACAACTTGACTTGAAAAGCTCGATTAATCTCGATTAAACTTGACTAAACACTATTATACAAGTTCGAATTCGAACTCGAATTCTAATTTTAAGTACCGAGTTCGAGTTCTAACTCGATTCCTCGAACTCGGTCAGGTTTGAATTCGAACACGAATTCAGTGCTGTAGCAATTGAGTCGAGTTTGAGTAACCAAATTCTCGACTCAACTCGATTTCACCTCTTACCTAACTCCAATACCTATTTTGCATCAAGACAACTCAAGGTATCAGGGTTCTAGAGCCCAAGAATATGCCATTTAATGCATTGTTGATTTGAAATAACAACCCCAAATTTTTTAGGGGGCGTTTGATTCAGAGAATGTTAGGATTACTGAAAAGTTAGATTACCTTAAAGATTATTGGGAATCTTTAGGAAATGTGTTAGGTTAATTTGTGTATATGTTATATTAATATGTTTGGTTAAGAGGAATAAATTGGTGGGTATGTTATTTAAATTACTGAATTGTCCTCTAATTAAATATTATTATTATATTATTTTTTAATATTGATTATTATTTGGGTTTTATAACCCCTTTGCATTTAAAAACTTAGCAAAAACAACCTCATAATAAAAGTTTGGAAAATCAACAAAGCACCCCCACCAACACAGCCACTGCCGATCACCGAAACCACTACAGCCAATAACCTAACAGCGCACGGAAGGCAAGAAATGGCCTTCATGCGTCGTATGGCCATTTCTAGCCAAATTTGGCCAGAAATGGCCATATCGCTCCATCACTGACCATTTTTAGCCTTAAGTGTCTTTGTTAACGACAATGACATGGTGCGACAGTGGTTGCCGGCGGCAAGTGGGTGGGGGTGGTGGCTTGGGTGGGCTGCAATTTGTTTTGAATTCAAGGATAATTTTGTCCAAAAAGTTAATTAATTATGGTAAAATAGTAAAAGTTATATTCATGTAAATAAATTTAAAAATAAGGGCATTATTGTCCTAAAATTTTATTAATAAAAGATAGAATTATGACACAAAAAGATAACCCTAGTAATCTTAGAATACTTAAGAAAACGTAGGTAATCAGATTACTTCCAATATTACTAATAATAACTATTATTGGTATTTGAAGATTATTGGTATTTTATATTACTTAACAATCAAACATGGTAATCAAGTAATATAAGATGATTTAATCCCAGTAATCTCATATAGTCTCCAACTAAACACCCCATTAGTGTTATTATTGTTACATTTTGAACTTGTGGTGAATATCTTGGAACTTTTTGGGGAAATTTTGAATTTTACTTCGAAATAGTGAATAAGAGAATTTATCACGCTGTGTACTTGTGGGCACTCAGAGCTGGTTGGCTCTAATCCACATAATTCTTAGGTAATAATTAATAATTTTGTTTAACCGTCATTCAATGTAAGGATCATAGTGTCACTTTTTTAAAGTAATGGGGCAAAGTGTACTTAGACCAATAGCTAGGAGCTGAATTTTTGCTCCCATCTCTTTAATTTAATGTACATACATAGGCGGGCACAAATCCCCTAATTTAATGTGCCCAAATTTTAGGTTATTTGCAGCTCTATCGTACATAAACAATGGATCTGCAATTGTAAAGACAAAAAAGTTTGTTGGATCAATTGATAGGATAAAATAGGGGTATATTTGACTTTTTATGGGATAATATATGTATAAAAAGACCTATTTGTCTTTATTGAATATAAAAAAAAAAAAATTTAATAGTGAGAGAAAAAAATGATTTCAACTTTCATTTAATTCTCTCTCTCATTATTAGGTCTAAAATTCAATTTTAAGATATTTTCAAAACATTAGATTTATTATTTGATTTGTTGCCGAGAATAAATCTAATATTTTAATTTAATTATATGATAAGAGTTATTAGACACTTGAATGTAATATTGTTATTTGAGGTCAAAGTGAATTAGGGAAGCGCGACTGTGAGAAGAAGGCTGCAAAAATTTTATTTAGAGGGGCCATGATCTCGTACATGGATTCTTCCATATTTTATTTCTGAATCTGCAAATTAATTTGTGGTTTAGGATCTGTTGCTCTAAATAGCTGTGTGAAAATTAATTAGTTGAGTTTTGTTGCAGCCCACACGGTGATATATTGAACATATTTACTGGATGAAATTTCGTTCATCTTGTTAACAAGTTGTATAAGGAAGTGAATTGTTGTATATTGATTTGCTAGGTAACAAGTTTAATCTTTAATTTCGGTTGTAAGATGTCTTTCGAATCAGGGGAATTATTGATTTGCTGTGATTTTCATGGATGTAAGATTCATTAACTATTCTCTTAAATTGTTTTTTGGAATTGGGGAAAACAACTTGATTAAAACTGGTTAACCAAACTGATTGTTTAGTTCAGTTAAAAACCGGTTTATAAGAAAAACCAGTCCAATTTCGGTTTTACTTTTCTTTAAACCGATTATCCAGTTCGGTTAAAAAAAGAATCGAACCGGTTTGGTTAATCAGATTTTGCCACCCCTACATTCTATATGAGACTTTATATGGGGATGTTTGTTTGAGCTTATGAAAATTAGCTTATAAGCAACAAGTGCTTATAAGTTAATTTTAGCTTATAAGCATTTGAAATTTTAAGCAATTACGTGTTTAGTTAAAGTATTTATAAGTGACTGATAAGTAATTGACGTGTTTGGTAAAATATGGCTTATAAGTATATTTTATTATAAAATGACTAAAAAAGATACTACATTAAATAAAGGTATACTATAAAATTTTAAAACTAAACAAAGATAATGTGGTAATATACTTGGTCAAACTAGCTTATAAGCAAAAAAAAAAAAAAAAAAAAAAAAACCTCCCTCCCAACTTTTTTTTTTTTGTTTATAAGCTCAACTTATAAGCTTAAAAAAGTTATAAACAAACATGTCAGCTTAATTTTAGAGCTTATAAGCTAGTTTGACCAGCTTATAAGCTTAGATAAACACCTATATTTGATTACCTATATAAATATATAATAATACTATACTTACAAAGAAATCTTACAAAGATTTCCATAAAAAATGAGGTGGCAAAAAATGAATGGAAGAGTGAAATAAAAAGTCAAACTCATTAAATTCACTCTTCTATTCATTTTTTGCCACATCATTTTGTATGAAAATCTTTGTAAAATTTCTTTATAAATATAGTATTGCTCATAAATATATATTTTAAAACATTTTATACGAGACTTTATACATATAATATTGTATATATAGATATATATAATCATGATTTAAGGTGATTAAGAAAAAAAATATTTTGTTATCAATATATAAAACATTGATACACAGAAAACACTTTTTTTTACAATTCTCTCTATTTTATCTAAACAACGTTCAGATCAATATATAAAAAAACATTTTTTTATCCAACTTTCTCTTTATTATCCATACAACATTCATATCAATATACGTAAAATATTTTTTATCCAGCTCTATCTATTTTATCCACACAACATTCAGATCAATTACAAAAAGCATTTTTTATCCAATAACTATTTTATCACAATATGAACTAGCATATTCATTTGTTGACAAAAATGAGATAAAATGGTATGCCTTTGTATGAAAATGTGTTGAAAATCAATGTATTGCAAACGGTTTTTACACTTGCAATAAGGGATTACACTTGCAACTTTGGGTGATAAAGGTCTTACATAAGAAAAAAAACATGTACTTACAATAAGAGATTACACTTGTAATTTGGGAGATAAAACGGGTACCTTTACATGTTTTTTTATTTTAAATCCATTTAATAATTCAATAAATTAATAACTATTTTCCAACCTCTATTCTTAGAAACATTAAAGTAATAATTACTTCTCTCTCATCATTTCATAATGTCAATTGTGTAAATTGTTTTCCCTCTAAAAAGTAAGGTTTAGGAGCCAAAAATAATTTTATTTTATTAAAGGATAAATTTGTAAATTTATCTTTTCTTTTCAAAAAAGTTTTTGATCTAGATCAATTCATTTAAATAGCACTACTCTTGTAAAAAATACCTAAATAAAATATGTGACAACTTTTAAAGGATGTTAAAAAAAAAAAAACTTGTCCTTTGTGATTGGTAGTACTTTACTTTTTTACATTGCCCTATTACGAGCCTTTAGATCATGATGAAAGAAAGTACCCTTTCATTTTTTTTATTTTTTTTATTATTATTTTTTTACGTTAAGTAGTGCCCTTTCATTAATGGTCACTCTGGCCATAGTTGTGGACGAGGCTCAATTATAACATTTGTAGATGCAAAATATTTACATTTATAGAAATAGAGTCTAATCTTGTGAGGTTGAGGCCACCAGCAATCCGTTGTACCTACACATACAAGAAAATAAGCGTGAAGCGAACGAAAAACAATGGGGTGGTGTTTGCCATAGGCACTCTGACGCTTAAGTCAGCAAGGCCGAATGTGGCTGATTTAGTGAGGTTTAGGGAGAGAGAATGTTACCAGAAGTTTAGTCAGAGATTATAACTACGATTGTGATCCGTAATTCTCAAGAGTGAGAACTGCGGGGTTTGAAGGTGTAATGTATGTCCTTGTGAGACGGTTGGCCTCTATTTAAATAGCGATTGTAGGATCTTCAGGTCCTAGTAGGAGTGTGAGTCCTCGGAGTTGAGGTTTTGTGAAAAAAAAAGAACCTTTGGCTCCCTTACCTTAGTGGGAAAGGAGTCCTAGCAGGTCTAAGGCACGAATCTTAGACGAATTAGGATAGTGATGGACTTCTTCGATAGAGTTCGGATAGTCCTGGAATAAGTAGGCACCCTAGGCTCCAAGTAGATCCTAAGTCCATTAGGTGGTCTGGGATCAAAGGGCCTAGGCCTAGACAAGCTGGTGATGAGGCCTAATCGAATCGGGCTTTGCTGATTGGGCCCGAGTAGTGAGCAACATGCTAGGTGTACCGAGCGGACCCGATATGCAGACTAAGTTGCGGGCCCAATTAGAATTGGGCCATAGCTCTAAGCTTTGTTGAAGGTGTCTTCATTTTTGGGCCTATTTGGGCAGAAGAAATTTTTTGACCCTAATAGTTTGCCCCCCACTCTCTAAGTTAAGAGGTGCTTAGCTTAGGGAGTAGATGTTGCGTGGCGGTGTGCTTAGTTATCCTTCATAACCAACTGGTTGAATATGTGAGTGTATTGCTTCTCCGTTTGTGAAGCGGAACAATATAGCTTTTACTATAGGTGATGCACTTGGCATACCAAGCTGAGTGGGTGAGTGGAGGTGAAGCACAAACATACCTTCACTCAGCGTATCTGACCGAGTGGAAAAGTGGAGTTGACCTTGGAAAACTCGCTTGGTGCGTCGGATTGAGTGAGGGGGAGTGGTGAATAGCCATGAAGATGCTATAATTAAGTGCATCAAACCAAATGATGGGATGTGAGGCACATCCTACGAAGATATCCTATGCATCGAACCGAGTGAGAGGATGTGAAGTACCATTTGAATGTGCCTGGACTCGGTGCATCGAACCGAGTGAGAGAATTCATGAAAGCTTGTATCACTCGGCGCGTCGTGCCAAATGATGTGTTGTGAAGTGGTTGTTTAAAGCTTCCCATTCGGCCGAGTAGGCCGGGCAAATGGATACGAAGTATCAGAAGGTGTTTGATCAAGTAAGTAATGAGATGATGCGCTCATTGGAGATGTAGTCGCCCGGTCGGGTTGACTGAATGATGATGCTAGGGCAAACGCAACTATCATGCTTCTAGGTATATGCGTTCCTGAACCAGTGACATGTGTAAGGTCAGGACGCAACTGTCATGCTTCTAGGTATATGCGTTCCTGAACTAGTGACACATGTAAGGTCAGGATTTCAACCTATTTTGGGCGGGAATTTGGAAAGTCGAGTCGCCTAGGGCAAAACAAGGTTTCGCCACATGGAACTATTTGAAGGGATAGTCATTAAATGCCATCCTTGAGCGCCTTTGGGTATTTCGTCTTTCTCATCTCAAAGTATTGAAGAGTTTCTTCGCAGGTCTTTCGTAGGGGAGAACTTTCAGAGCTTTGGAGATTTTTCGACGTTTTTTCACGATAATCGCTCCTTCTGAGTCTTGTTTTTTTATTTTCAAGTTTACTATTGCTTTTGCTTGGTTTCTGTAACGCCTCTTCTTTAGTACTATTCTTATAATACATACTATGTAAAATATAGATATGTATATAATATGAAAGATAGTGGGCTCAAATTTTTATTTTTATTTTTTTCATAAAAATATGCTTCTTTACAAATACAAAATACTATGTATAAAAAAAAACTTTATAATTAATACAAAATATCATAGCTGGTAGACATTGATGCCAATACTCTTCGCTCGTTGACGTCCATCTGACCGCTGCTCCTATTTCCTGCAAAGCAGAGAAGAACAACGGGGTGAGCACAACAATGCTCGGTAAGTAAATCCTTTACTACCTGTCCCCGCAACTCACTCTTTGGTTCTTTCCTTACTCTACTGTTCTTCTATTTCTATTTCTCACTATTCCTCTTTCTTTCTAATACTGTTCTTCTCCTCTAACTCTATTCTGCTCTTTACTCTTTCTTTCTTTCTGTTCTTTTTCTCTTATTCTTACTCACCATGAAGGACAATCATGGTTCTCTCTTATTCTCATTATACTCACCATGAAGGAAAATCATGGTTCTCGCCTGCATAAGCTCTACATGCAATTAATACAAAAGAACTGCATGTTTCTTCTTCTACTCTCTATTCTTATTAGCTCAAACTTCCGCATTCTTTCTCATACTCTCTCTCTCTCTCTCTCTTTCCATCTCATTCTTTCTTAAGCTTTCTCAAGCTTTCTCATTCTTTAATTCTTTCTATTGTCTCATTCTCATTTCTATTTCTCTTTCTCATAATTCTTTTATGTTAACTCTCTTTAGTAGTCACGGCCTCATCTTACCGGAGGCACGGCTGGGACTCGCTCCCACTCTACGTGACTTCTCCTCGTTCTAGCCGATTGAACTTGGTTATGCATGGATTCGGAACCCTTGGCCATGTGAGTGTATAATCTCTCTCTCGGGTACTCGGGTATAGCCCTCATCCGCATGCACTCTCACGGGCTACACCACTTCTCTATCTCATACTCATGCCACTCTCTCAATGCGGCGCACATGCGGGAATACTCTACCCATTACTCACGGGTTCCCCATCACATAACCTACTCTATGCTCTTATCTCTCTCTTACTCTTTCTCATGTTTGCTCATCTCTTTCTCAAACTAGTACTTATAATATAGCTTAACTCTTAACTTGTCTCATCTCTGTTCTTTCTCATTCTTACTCATTGGAATGTCACGACCTCATCTGATCGGAGGCACGGCTGGGCGCTACCACTCTACGTGACTTCCGCTCATTTCGATACCGATCAGATTTAGTCATGCATGGATTCGGAACCTTTGGCCATGTGAGTGTATTCTCTCTCTCTCTGAATGTCACGACCCCATCTTACCGGAGGCACGACTAGAACCTCATGTTCCACTCTGTGTGATGGTCACGGCCTCATCTTACCGGAGGCACGGCTGGGGATCACAAAGCACCCACTCTCGTGACTCTACTCGTCACTCACAGGTTCCCCATCGCACAACTTACTTTATTCTCTTCTTTAACTCTTGTGCACAAGTTCTCTACTCTTTCTCTAGCTACTTATCATAATGTAACTTAACTCTTAGAGTAATTCTCTACTCTTTCTCAACTTTTCTCTTTACTATCAGAGTATTCTCATTCTCTTTACTCTTAAGAGTTGCTATTCTTAACATTCTCTACTCTTTCTCACTCAAACTGTTACTCATAGTATAGCTGATACTCAAAATTCTCTACTCTTAAGCTAGTACTCACAAGGTAGCTCATACTCAACATTCTATATTCTTTCTCAAGCTACTTCTCAATGCACAATTAATGCATATGGATGGTTCATACTCATTAATGCACTTTTGAAAAGCCAAATGCAAGATTTCCTCAAAACAGTCATTCTGCACAGGTCACACTGAAAAGACCATAACTTGCGTTATACACCTCGGATTGCACGGTTTTGGTCTAGTTTTAAAGCCTAGAAACAGGGCTACAACTTTGATGTTTTGGTCTCAGACCAGTTCAATCCTTAAAATGCTCAAAAATCACTTAGAACGTCACAACGTGACAGGCAGATTTCACTTAGGCATTTCATCAAGCAACTTATGTGCATACAAAAACTCTTCTCTAACTACAACTCTCCTTCTCTTTTTAACCATCCAAAATGGGAGGAAACTCCCTTATATGGGCATGGTTCCTATCATAAAAGAACACTCCCAAATTATCTACTCAATCTCCTCCAACTTCATCTCAATTTCACTCTCTCATCACACATCAAAAACATTTCTCATAAAGGGAATATCCAACAAACATAACATAATTACTCTTCTCAACTCAATTCCTCAACAAATAGACATAAATCTCTACTCAATTTCTCAACAAGCATCATATATACATGCACAAATAAATCTCTACTTAAGAATTTCTTAAACTTTAGCTTGAGTTGGATTTAGTTACCTCATACTTGAGTAGTCTCCATTAAAGCTCTTTACTCTTGTTGGATCATAACTTTCCCTTATTTCCTAAGCATAAACTTAGTAAGAACTTAACCCTTACATGAATAAAATTCATCTCTAAAGTAGGGATTTTTACCTCTTCTTGCTTAGGATCACTTCTTTGTCAAATTCCAACTCAAAACTCTCAAAAATCCCTTAGAAAATTGAGTGAGAAATTGAGAAAATGGGAGATGAAGGCGGTGGAAATGGGTAAAATGAATGGGTTTAGAGAACTCAACCCTTATTAGCTCATATAATATCCACTCTTTCCCATTTTGCCTTTACTCTTTCTTGAAATTTCCACCTTTATCCTTTACTTCTTTACAAACTCACCCCCATTTTACACTATTCTCCATGAAATTTCCTTACATTTTACTCCCCACTTTTCCTGCTAATTAGGGGTAGAATGGTCATTTTACTCCTATGGAGAATTCTCTAGAAACCTCAAGGAACTTTTCTGCCGTATTGTCGCCGCGGCGAAGAACTTTCTCGCCCGCCCCAGAAATAGTCGAGGCAAGACAGCCGCCAACACAGAACCAACGTCGCCGAGGCGAAGCTTCTCCCTCACCCCGGCGAAGACTGAAACTCCAAAATTTGCTAAGTCTTGATCAATTCCATGGTACACACTCAATCAAACCCAAAACATAAACTCAACCAAACAACATGAATCATATGCAAACTCATTTAGGGGCAATTCCGTAATCCTTTAGGCCATACCTTAAACAGTGGCTACGTATTTCAAGTGGGGTGTTACAGTTTCTAGGATAGTATTTGTGTTTTTTTAAGGTGGTTCTGAGTGTATAGAGAAAAGAGAAAAAAAGGTTTTGGGTTTTTCCTAGGTTTGCTCATGAAGGAGATTCTCTGATTTTGGAGTGTTTTATTATGGTTTGCATGTCTTGTTTGGAGAAGTTGTGTTTGTATTTGAATTTCTGGAGTGATGTGATCGGGTTTTGATCTGTTTCTGGTGGGCGTGAAGTATGCTGGGTTGATTTTTTGGTGTGTTTAGGGTTTTTGGCAAAGGTAGAAGACATAGTCAAGTTATAGGGTGTTTTGGTTCGACTCGTCTCAGTCTGCTTGACCGGGTCTAGTGAAGTGGTCTGAGTGAAGTTTGGCTTTTGATAAGGGTTTGGTTACATAGGTCGCCCGGTCTCCCAGGTCGAGGGGAGAAAGGTCTGAACCGGGGGTCTTGAGGTAGTAGGTATTCAGTTGTCCCAGACGAGTCGAAAGTTGATTGGAGGCAAAGAGTTAGCCTGATTTTAGAGTTAGTCAGTCGGTAGCTCTAGGCGAGTGGGGCTTCGGGAACTGAGGATTCGACTTGGTATTAAAAACCAATCGGTTGCCCAGGTTGAGTGGACAAAGAGTTCAATGTCGCAGTCAGAGTCAAGTGACTTGAGTAGGGCGGAGATAGAAGTTGGGAATGAATATGAGAATGGCCCAACGATGGTAGTGATGCTAGAGGGGGTGGAGACGTCCCGATCGGCATACTAAAGGGAGTGAATGTGGCCGCTCCTGGGCCGAGTGATGCCACCCTGTGCAATGGTGATTTGGATAGGCAAGGGACAAGTGGGGAAGACTCTGATAAAGTCGATGGTTTTGGGAGTTTGCCCTCCACCAGTAGTGGCTCGAGGACGAGCCAAGTCGGCCTAGTAGCGGGATATTATGTAACTAAAGACTATTTGCCCTTGTTGAAAGAGAGTGATGTGTGGCGAATCAGGACGATGTAACACATCCCAAAGTCTGTCAAAATTAGGATGCCAAAGTCGTACGAAAGGGTCGACTAGGAGGCAAAAGGATGGGTGAGTGCCTACGAGAAATGGTTCCATGACGAGCTAAGGCTTCCCATTTCCCATCTTGTCTGGGAGGTCTTGAATCATTTCATGATTGCGCTGACTTAGATTATGCCGAATGGGTGGAGATTTTTGATGGCTCTGGAGGACCTCTGTGTGTGAAATCAAGTGATGTTTGGATGGCACGAGCTGTTGTACTTATATCTCCTAAAGGAAAATGACAAGGATAAAGGCTGATATCTGATCAATCTCAGGCATGATCAGGCTCACCTCGTGACTAGAGGTGGAATAAATGGGCCGGGTTAGGCGGGTCAACCCTAACCCGGCCCGTATTAAAGAAGGCTCAACCTAGACCGCCAAGTAGGCAGGCTGGGTTGAGCGCAACTCGCATGCAACCCCTAGGCGGGCGGGAAGGTTGATATATGGCAACCCGGCGACCTGTAGGTTGCTATTTTGTCATTTTTGTGAGCAACCCGCCAACCTGGCGAGTTGACCGTTAAAATTTTTAAAATATATATATATATATATTATTTATTTTTTTCAAATACTCATTTTACCCTTGAAATATAGCCATTTTATAGCAGTTGGAGGGGTTTTTTCCGTCATTTTCATTTCCCATTTTTTTCCTATAAATTAGCCCTAAACTCATATTTTCTCACATCCCAAATTGTCTCATTCTCTCATTTTCTCTAATCTCTAATCTCTAATTATTCCCTTTGTTGTCAATTTGTTCTAATTTTAATTTTTATTAGTTTTTGCAATTTTCAATTCATATTTCCATTATTCCATATTCCAATTCTCCTTCTTTAATTTTTTATTTCTTCTATTTCTATATCAAATTTTTTTTTAAACTACAATGGATAGATATTACTCTTCCATCAATTTCGATGATGAAGGAAACTATTCCTAGTCCCGCTGAATTTGCTAACATAAATGCAGTAGATTCAAATAGTCCCGCTCTCCTAGTCTCAGAATCCGATAGGACCGATACACCTCAAAATATGCCCGATCAATGGTTCTAGAAGTATCCGATACACCTCAAAATATGCCCCGATTCCTCCCCATGCTGCTACAACTCTCAATGGTTCTAGAAGTCGTCCTCGTAATCGTCGTACTCGTCCAACTTCATCTCAACAAGAAGCGGGTTCATCAACTGCTGTCGGAACTGAAGACAAACACACATCGACATTTGGGTGCATTTCGAGAAGTTTTACGAGGCAGAAAATGGAGTTCAAGTGAAGAAAGCAATGTGCAAGTATTGTGGAAATGTTTATAAAGCTGATTCAAGTAATGGTACTAGTTCTTTAAAAAGACATGGTAATAAACATATTGGTCAACAAGGAAATAGATAAACCAATCAAACTCAAATAACTAATATGGGTACTACTTGGCGTTATAATTCTGATGTATATAGGGAACAATTAGCTTTATATATTGCTGCAACTGATCAACCTATTAATATGGCTGAAGATAAATATTTTGAAAGATTTATTAAAAATTCATTTTTTCCAGGATTTAAAAGTTATTCTAAAACTGCAACTAAAAATGATTTAATAAAATTATTTGGGAAAATAAAATTAGAATTAAAAAATAAAATACATAGTTGTCATGTTAGTGTGGCTCTAACTACCGATATTTGGAGTGGTAGAGCTAAACAAGATTATATTTGTGTGACTTATCATTATTTTGATAATGAATGTAAATTAAATAAATTTTTATTAGGATTTAGATTAATGGATGTGGATCATAGTGGTCGACAAGTTTACAATAAAATTATTAAAGTTTTAGAAGATTATGATGTTATTAATAAAGTGATAAGTTTAACTTTAGATAATGTAATTGCTAATAGTACAATTATAGATTTTTTTAAAATTAATTATCTTTTTTTATAACAATTCGAAGTTTTTTCACTAACGTTGTGCATGTCACATTATTAATTTAATTGTGAAAAGTGGTATGAAAACCATTAAAGCTAATATTGATAGAATTAGGGATTCTTTAGCTTGGATTACTAGTAGTAATAAAAGAATTACTAAATTTCAAGATGCTTGTATAAAATCAAATATGTCTCCTAGAACTTTTACATTAGACATGCTTGTTAGATGGAATAATACTTATTTAATGCTTGATTCATGTTTACCTTATGCAAATTTAATTAGTTATTTTGTAGCAAATAATAGAGATCCTCATTATTTGGTAGAAATGATTGGCAATTAGCTAAAGTATTTCATTATTTTCTTAAATTATTTTACCAATCCACTTTATAACTTTCAGGTGTGTATTATCTTACTAGTCCATTGGTAATACATACAATTATAAAAATTTCAGAGTTATTTACAAAAAAAAAAAAAAACAAAAACAATGAAATTTTAAAAGAACCAATAAAGGCAATGGAAATTTTTTTTAAAAAATATTTTAAACCCATTCCTTTTCTTTATTGTTTAGGTGCTATATTTGATCCTAGAATTAAACAAGAAGGTTTAGAAAATGGTTTAGTGACATTAACTGAAAATTTACAAAACGTAGCATTTGCCAATCAAATAGGAGAGGTAAAAAATTGTTTTGTAGAGGTATATTTCCAATATGAAAACAAGTATGGGAACCCGCAAAGACACGAAATACACAGGGAAGTTGCATTAGAAGAAACAAATGAAGACTTCTACACCTGGAGTGCATTTAATAGGCCGAAGAGGACCTGAACCCAAAGCACAAGCATAACCTCCTCTTCAGAAGCACCAATGGCAACAACGAATATACTGTCTACCATGCAGTCACAGAGTAACGAGCTTCAACAATATTTGGGAACTCTCGAAATGTTACTAACAGATCCACAACAAAGAGCCAACTTTGATGTCTTAGAATATTGGAAAACCAGAAAATGTATTTTTCTGGTATTATCAAGACTTGCCTTGGATGTTTTTGCTGTTCCTGTCTCAATCATCTCATCCGAACAAACATTTAGTGTAAGTGGAAGAATTTTAAATGAAAGGAGGGCTAAACTTTCACAAAAAATGATTGAAGTCCTCACATGTCTTTGAGATTAGGAACGGTCGCGCCATCAAGATCAATACGAGGTTGTCAACGATACTTTAATATAATCATTTCAATTTTTTAATATAGATGATATGGATGAGGGAGGTCCTAGTCAACCCCAAAATTAGTTGTTTTGTAAATTGTAACTTGTAAATTAATTGTCAATTATTACACTCTTTTTTCCTTACCAAGTTTTTGTCCCATTGGGTTTTTCTTGGTTAGGTTTTTAACGAGGCAATAATTATTGCAATTTCTTATTTTATTTTTTGATAAATGAATAAATTTATTTTTTCTTATATTACAATTGAATTAATATTTGAAATGTTAATAAAAAAAATTAATTTAATTGAATTATTGATATTTGAAAAGAAGTTAACTAAAAATAATTACACAAAACAAAAAATTTAAAAAAAAAAAAAAAAAAGAGGCGGGCCTAACTGGCCCTGGCCGGCACTATAACCCGACGGGTTAGGGTTGGCGGGCCGGGCTGGGCCAGCCAACCCTTAACAAGTGGCGGGCCTAACCCGGCCTGCCTTTGTTAGCGGTCTAGGTTAGGTCGACCTGCCAAAAGGAGTAACCCGCCGCGGGCTGGGTTCGGTGGGCTACTTTTCCAACATTACTCATGACCGACCTCCGATCGAGCGATAAAAATTGGAAGGAATACTTCTTCTTCATAAGGGGTGAAGCGGTCTTTGGGGAGAGAGGTCAGGGCGAGATCCCATATACCTGGCGAGCAACTGGTGAGGAACTTAGTCTTTATTTGCACTTTGATTACTAAAGTCTTATTGTGTTTCTTCTTTGCAGATCTTAAATTCAATCGTGTTGGGCAGAGTGGGGACGGCCTAGACATGCTGACTAAAAAGATTCTTGCTATTCCAAAGACGCAGAGGGATTGGCGGGTCGTGTTAGAGGAGACGAATCTGAGGACGAGTCACCTTTGGGCTGGAATTGGTGTGATTCAGCGAGGTATCCCCTTCCCTTCGTTGAAGCAGACTTGGAGTGTGCTGCTAATTTGCTATTACAATGATATTTTATCTGGTAAGTCAAGACTGAACCTACTAACTATTGAGGAATTTGTGATTATAGAGAAGCTTATGAAGAAGTTGACCGTCCTGAGCGCGAGTGAGTCTATCGCGAGATGTCGCAAGAAGCAAAAGAGGGATTCTTCAACCAAAGAGGAGAAGAAAGTGGAGGATGTAGTTGTGACTCCATAAGAACAACCGCCTGCGCCCGAGGCTTGGTCATCCAAGATGGTAGTCTTGGATGAGGAGACTGAAATGCTTAATTTCATTATCCCAACTTCCGCGTTGACCTATTCGGATGCAACTTCCATGAGCAAGCTGGCCGATTCGTTTTTATTCCCAGCAAATGAGAGTCGCCTGAACCAGATGGGTGCGATTGCGACTACTGACTGGGGTTTCCCACACTTTCTAGGTATGAGCCAGATTTTTACCTTACTTTAGTTGTATTGATTGTATACTGATCGAGTGGTTTTATCATGTAGGCTTTCACAAGCAGCCCGCATCTTAGGAAATCCATCATGTCACAGGAGAAAAGGATACAGGATGTATCCAAATCCAACGCCAATCTGCAGCATAGAGAGGTGGCGGCCTAGAAAGCTGAGTAGAAGAGCCAGCAGCGATAGAAGGAGGTCGAGGCCGAGCGGGAATAATTGAAGAATGAGCTGGCTGAGAAGAGCACGGAGGTTGAGTCACTGAGGGAGCAGTGTCTCAGTATCACTGACGACGCCATCATTAGAGCTAAGGGAGAGCTCATGCTGAAGTACAAGGTCGGGAACACTGCCCACTGGAACCCAGATAAGGACATCCAGCTCTTGCAGGAGATGGAGGAGGAGGAGGAGGAGGCTACTGGTCACGCAGATTATGCGGAGGAGGAGGCTACTAGTCACGTAAATTATGCAGAGGCGCAGGTCGATGATCAGTTATTCAACCTTGCTAGTCAGCCAGGATGATCGGTTACAGAGGATGTCGACGACCCCGCTGCAGGGATGATTGTTGGGGTTAGTGACAGGGTCATTGAGTCGGAGATGAGTGAGACAACTCGTATTGCAAGTCATGATGCCCCTTAGGTTTATTTTTTCCTTTCTCATGTATTTCTGGGGCCTACGATGCCCTTTCATGGCTTATGTGCCTTTTTGTACCTGATACTTAGCCGTCTGGGGCTTTTTTGTTTATCTAATATTTAGCCGTTTGGGGCTTTATGTTTCTGACTGTGTTTCCATTTTATTGCTTTCTTCGTGGATGGATGGATCAATTGTTTGATTGCTTGTAGATGTGTGGAGGTGGAGCCCTCTTTCCTAGGTAGTTGCCTTGTAGGTGTATCTTGTCTAGGGTGGGGCGTTGTAGCCGAGACAAGGTGGTACATTTCGAGTGACCGAACCGATTTGACCATTTTGAACCGACTACTTATGTTGTGATGTAGACAAAGCCAAGTGGCTCAGTTTCTACTATCTCTTCGAAGGAGATAGGAACATGTTGGTATTACCGATTGGAGATGTAAGCCATTGAGTTGTTTTTGGTCGGGCTGTGTCAACCGAAGGTGTACATTTGCGTGAATTGTTAGGTCGGTCTAAGCCAACAAACAGTGTAAGTTGATGAAATGATCCGAGTCGATTGAAAGTGTAAGTCGATGAATTGGTCTGAGCCGATTGAAGGTGTAAGTCGATAAATCGGTTTGAGCCAATTGAAGTTGTAAGTTGATAAATCGGTCTGGGTCGATTAGAGGTGTAAGTTGATAAATCGGTATGGGCCGATTGAAGGTGTGAGTTTATGAATCGGTCCAAGCCGATTGAAGGTGAATGCCACTATATCGCTGAATAGTTCTTTTATTGAGTTCAGGCCACGAGGCCGACAAGGTGAAGGAGGTGCACAGGCCCATTCATCCTTTTTAAAACAAAAACAAAACAAGAATAAAGTCTAACTAAAAATAGTAATGTTTGAGATAGATTGCATTCCAACTATTGTTGATGTCCTTGCCCTTGGGGATTTGAAGTCTGTAGGCACCCTTTCCTGCTTCCTTGGTGATCTTGTAGGGACCCTCTCAGGTAGGGCCAAGCTTACCAAAGTTGATCTCCTTAGTGTTTCGAAAGACTGTCTTCTTTGAAAGTTCTTACTTAGACATTACGGTTATATGTCGGGTGGCATGCTGTTGGTAGATTGCATTGTGGATGTTTGCCCACTCGCGTAGTTTGTCGACTGTGTCCACGTTGTAACAAAGGTTCTGGCTATTGGCTTCTTCGTTCGACCATTGGAGTTTGGTTAAGAGGATCAATAGTTTAGTTGGGATGACCGCCTCAAATCCATATGTGAGGGAGAAAGGGGTTTCGCCAGTAGACGAGCGGGTTGTTGTTCGATAGGACCTAGGTAGTTCATCTGCCTATGCGCCCTTAGCTTTCTGGAGTGCTTCTTTAAAGTCTCATGATTTTTTTATTTGATGATTTAGCCTGGCTGTTTGGTTGGGGGTTGCGAGGGGTAGAGAAGCTAAGCTTGATCCCCTACATGTCGCAGAAGTCTTTGAAGCCTAAGTTGATGAATTGGGATCCATTGTCGGTGACTATTTCCTTCAGTATCTCAAATCTGCAGATGACATGTTTCCTGATGAAGGCTTTTACCTCTCGATCTCTAACTTGGGCAAGTGTTTCGGCTTCGATCCACTTAGTAAAATAGTCGGTGACCGCCAACATGAAGACTTGTTGCCCGAGTGTGATCGGGAGTTTTCCAACTATGTCCATCCTGCACTTTATGAATGGCCAAGGTGTAAGAGTGGAGTTGAGTCGCTCAAGTGGAAGGTGTGAGACATGGGCGAACTTTTGACAACTGTCGCATTTCTTCACATAGCATGCTGAGTCAATGCATATAGTTGGTCAATAGTAGCCAGCAGTGACCACCCGGTGGGCAAGGTTGCGTCCTTCCTACATGGTTTCTGCATTCACCTTCATGGAGTTCGGAGAGAACACACTTGGCTTCTTCTCGGCTTATGCATTTAAGGTTGGGGCCAGAGAATGACTTCCTAAGGAGTTAGCCCTCGTATATGGCGAATATTGCAGCTTTTGCTCTCAGGTTGCGTGCTTCATTCTTGTCAGCTAGGAGCTTATCGACATCCATTACTTCTTTGGCCTCTTTCGGGTTGGGCAAGTTGTTCATTGGATGTTCCTTCCAGTCGGTTGGCCATTGGAGGAACAATAGTGGGATGGATGACTAGGAGGAGCCTTGAAGGGTTGAGCCAAGGTTGGCAAAGTCATCAGCGTGGGTGTTCTCTGCTCTTGGGACTTAGGTGATGGAGAATTCTTCGAAGGCGAACCGCATTTCTTTGACCAAGTTCAAGTAGGTTGTCATCTTCGAGTCTCGGGCTTAGTAAGTGCCTTGTAGCTGGTTGACTAAGAGTTGAGAATCAGACTTTACCTCCAGCTTTCTTACTCCAAGCTCTTTGCCCAAAGAGAGTCCAATGATAAGGGTTTCGTATTCGGCTTCGTTGTTTGTGTACTTGAACCCATACCATATGGCCCGCTGAATGATATCCCCTTCTGGTGTAACAAGTACAATGCCAAGCCCACTTCTATTCACGTTGCTTGAGCTGTACATTGAGAGGGTCCACTTCAAAGAAGATCTACTATTCATGCACAATAACTATTTTTCTGCTTGGAGTGTAATGCTTGGAGTGAAGTCAACAATGAAGTCTACCAACGCTTGGGATTTGATGGTGGTGCGTGGTTGAAAAGATATATTGAATTCACTAAGCTCTATTGTCCATTGTGTGAGCTAGCTTGATAACTCTGGTTTATGGAGTATCTTCTTGAGTGGGAAGGAGGTAAAGATGACTACAGAGTGGCATTGAAAGTATGGTCTGAGCTTCCTGGATACATGGACGAGGGCGACTGGCAATTTCTCCAACTTGCTGTATCGTGTCTCGGCATCAAGGAGTGATTTACTTACATAGTAAATTGGTAGCTGTTTCGCATTGTCTTCCTGGACTAATACTGCTGAGATGACTGTCTCCGAGACTGTTAGGTAGGTGTAGAGCTTTTTCCCAACCACGGGCTTGGAAAGAAGTGAGGGAGAGGTTAGGAAACTCTTTAGCTACTGTAGGGCCTCCTCACATGTAAAGGTCCACTTAAATTTCTTAGATTTCTTGAGTGTAGCAAAAAAGAGGTGGCACTTATCAACAGATCTAGAGATGAATCGGCTCAAGGCAGCTACTCAACCCACAAGGCGATGGACATCTTTGATGCAAGTTGGTGATGGTATGTTGAGGATCGCTTGGATTTGGTCAGGGTTGGCTTCTATCCCATGTTGAGTCACCATATATCCCAAGAATTTTTCTAATGAGACCCCGAACGAACACTTAGTTGGGTTTAACTTCATATTGTATTTCCTTAGAATGGCGAATGCTTGGTCGAGGTGGTCAAGGTGTTGCTCGACCATAAGGAACTTGACGAGCATGTCATCAATGTATACTTCCATGGTGTCTTTAAGGTTTTCGACAAACATTCTATTGTCCAATCGCTAATAAGTGATTACTTTGTAGCAGTAGGTTTCCCTCTCTGTGATGAAAGCTGTTTTCTCCCGGTCATTTGGGTGCATTAGAATCTAGTTTTATCCTGAAAAGGCATCCATAAAACTTAGGAGTTCATGACCTGCTATTGCATCGACCATCATGTCGATATGTGGGAGGTGAAAAAACCCTTGGGGCATGCTTTATTCAAATCCGCGAAGTCTATGCAAACCCTTCACTCTCCGTTCTTTTTATTCACGACCACAACATTCGCTAGCTAGTCGGGGTAGTGGACTTCTTTAATCAGTCTTTTACTCAATAGTTGGTCAATCTCTTCATTGATGACCTGATTGCGTTCTAGTACGAACTTCCTTCGCCTCTCCTTAGTTGGAGGGTGATCCAACGTGAAGATGGTGGACGATTGCCTTGGGGCTGACTCCTATCATATCCACATGGGACCAGGCGAAACAGTCTTGATTTTGTTTGAGGAAGTTTATAAGTCACTCTTCTATCTTGGGCTTGAGGCGAGAGCCTATCTAGGTCTTTCGATCGGAGTGGTCCAGATGTATCTACACTTTATCCAACTCTTCCATAGATGGTTGATCTAGCTTGGTCGGAGGGATTGGATGGGATTGTAGTTGCTATGAAGCATAACCTTTTCCTTTGAAGGTGTTTTTGTAGCAGTCTTTGGAAGCCTTAGGATCGCCCTTGATTTCTCTTACTCCTTATTTTGCTGGAAACCTAATAGATTGATGGAAGATGGATGGGACAGCACGAATGTCATGGATTTAGGGTCGACCTAAGATGGCGTTGTATGGTGAGGGGCAATTAAGCAATAGGAAGATGGTTTGCTTATTAACTCACTGGCGTAGACAGGCAAGGCGATTTTACCGATGGTTTACTTAGATGGTTATCAGCTGCTAGTGAGCAGGCGATTTTACCGATGGTTTACTTCTGCTCAAAACTGAACCCGACTAGGATGGTTGGTCGTCTATTGATGTTTGATTCATCCAGTCCCATGGTCTTCACCATTTCAAGGAAGAGGATGTTTGTTGAGGATCCCACGTTTACGGATACTCTCTTGACTAGGATGTTGGTGATCTAGAGGGAGATGACTAGAGCATCGTGATGAGGGGCGGCAAGGGTGATTAGCTCATCATCTTCAAATTGAATGATTTGGTTTGTATGCGCTCAAGGGGATGGATGAATGGATCGGACTTCTAGGTGATGGTTGGCTTAGGCGTAGCGCTTGGCTGAGTAATAACTCACCCCACTGATCTCCGACCCTATAGAGATGATGGAGCAGAACCCCTTTGGTGTCGGTTCACATGGAGGGGGAGATGTTTCCTTCGAACTTCTCTGGCCAACTGTATTCTTCCATTTATCTGTTAATAGGTCTCAGAGATGTCTCCTCTTTAATAGTGTTGTGACTTCCAATCATAGAGCGATGTAATCGATGGTGTTATGACCATGGTCGCGATGGAGTTCGCACCACTTAGTCTTGTCTCTCTTCGCATCGGCATTAAGTTTGGCTGGCCACTTCACAATAGGTCCCATTCCTTTCATGATTGTCATGACTTGAGCTGGTTCGACGTTGAGGTTGTACTCTGGAACCTTGAATTGATTTGATCTGGATGGTCTATTTTATGCTCTGATCGGTTGGCAATCGTATGGTTTTTTTATTTTGCTTGGATTGCGGGAAAGGGGTTGATAGCGGGGCTCAAACGTTCTAGACTTTGGCCTTCTTTCATTCCACCTTTGGTGACGGTTATCATATCTGGCATGCCTCATCTGGTTCACCTCGTCTTCCTCCCACCTGATTTGGATCATAGCTCTGGCTAGGATGTCTTCCATTGTGGTGCAGCCAAGCTTTGTCAGGTCTTTATCTAGTTCTCCATTCGGGAGGAGACCCTTTCTGAAAGCATCTACTGTTGTCTCTAGATTACAAGATAGGATGGAGATTTTTTCTTTATTGAATCTATTGACGTACTCTCTCAACAGCTCCCTCCTCTTCTGGTAAACTCTGTATAGGTCGGCTGACACTTCTCAAATTTCTTGCTGCTAGCAAATTGTTCAACGAAGGTGTCGATGAATTAGGCGAATAAGCTGATTAAGTTGTTTGGAAGGTTAGTGTACCATTGAAGGGCCAGTTCGGACAGGCTTGAGCCAAAGCTCTTCCACATGCAGGCTTCCCTCAATGTTCAGAGTATCGAGGCGGTAAACATCCGCTGCTTTTATGAGGTTATATGGTCATCCGGGTTGGTTGTGCCATTGAAAGGCTTCATACTAGGGATGGTGAATTTGTGTGGCATCTCGGCTAGTTCAATTGCATCCACAAAAGGGTGAATCAGCATAGCAGTGAGGTTGGCTCTTTTTGGTTGGGATTGACACTTCAGGTATACGTGTCATCATTGCCTCTATGTCGGCCAATATTTGCTCCATAGGCGGGCGAGGCGAAGGCCACTAGGTCTGCCTGGTTGGCCTAGTTTGTCAAGTGATTCACACTCGGTACGTTTCGTTGGGTCAAGTCACATGGGGTAGTTTAGCGAACCATTCCATTGTGTGTTACTTGGTAACTCTGATCTCCATTCATTCCCTCGAGTTGGGTGGTTCCCATTATGAGTGATCGGGTGTTTTGACCCGCATGGATGGTGAAGGGGTTATTTTGGGAGTCGCTCAGTCGGTGGGGATGGGGATGGATGGACTCGAGTAGGATAGATTAAAGGTGAGGGAGTCCGCTCGACTCGCGAGGATGAGTCGAGCCAAGTGGGGTTTGGGTAGGAATGGTTGATTGGAGATGAGATAGGTGGCTCTTGTTGTGATGGGCTTTCCGTTACTTGGATGTCTTGATCTTGTGCCTGAAATGGGTCGACCGAGAGTGGCTCTATTGGCAGTCCTCGCTCAATTGGGTTCTGGGCTGACTCGTCCATTAGCGATGAATAGAGTGTGAGAACAACATGCATGAAGAGTGGTGGAAATGAAGATTGAAAGCATGAAAGGTTGGATTTCAAAAATGGTTTTCAAACAAAGCTTGGAAAAGAGATTATACCTACTCCTTTGCTTTGGATTGATGAAGATAATACTCAAAATGATGAGACCTTCACGCTTTAACACTACCTTGAGAGAGTTAGAGAGTGGCCGTGGCTAGTGAGAGAGCTTTTAGTTTGTTTTTGAGTGAACAAGTGAATAAATGAACTAAAATGCAACCTTTTGCATTTATATATACTTGGACAATTTTGCAATTATTTGTTTTTCACTTCCAAGCCCCAATAAAATCTTGTTTCAAAAGGGAGCCTAATTATTTATTATGTCACCCTTTGAATAATCAATATCAATCAAGGGTCCATGTAAACTAAACTAGTTTGCATTAACAACCCATAAATTTACCCTTTTACCCTTTAACTATTAAAAGGTTATTTTCATTCATCTTGTTAATCTTAATGCTTTAAGATATAATAATTAAATATAATTAATTATTGCTTGACCATTTTAACCCTTAAAATGTCATAAACAATTTTCTATGTAACTATTACCATAGAAATCCCGTTATTACCCTCGGAAGGTGCTAGCCCTCTTCGAATAATCATTTCTCTCTCTCATCCTTCTCTAACTTCTCAAGGCTATTGGTGTGACCATGTAGGTCCACTATAGATTAGCCGTGAACCGGCTCTGGATGAATCCAGAAACCTGTCTGGAGGCCCAACAACTATGGTAAACATCTAGCAATGTACCATAATGCCTAAACCACGATGAAAAAATACTTCATTGAACCCATTTCAGATCATACGTACCAGGAGGTAAAGTCCCTCCATTGAAATATCCTGATCGAGCATGGATTCATGGAACGTCAAAATCTTAAACTTGATCTTCTACCGAATCGTCGATCAATATGTCCGGAACTCGTCATCAAAACTTGCTTTTGCATGACTAATAATAGACTCTGGCTAAAGATTATGATTTCTGATATTTATCGACGTTCGTCTAGAACTTGAATCCGGATGGAGTCAGCGGTACTCCCGATCCTATATTTCCGAGTCAATGGATCCCCTCTTGAACCATCGTTCGTTTTTGTATATGAACAACGCATGACTAAATAGGCTTTATTATATGAAACATGATTAGTCTCGTACTTATACACAGTATGAACCATACGCATCCATATCGGATCCGACTACAATGTATCAGGTCAAAGGACTACATCGTGCACTAATATAACCAAATGATAAATCATTGACTACATGCTTTTCCAAGTGATTTGTCGTTATTCGATCATGTTCGAAAAACAGTTCACCAATCGTTAATCCATACCAATGCCTCAGTGACATGACTATCATCGTCATTCGTACTTATATCAACTCATGATATCTTTCGGAAGCATCCGATATGCCTACTGTGCAATATAGTTATCCAAATTATATTGCTTCCGTAGGGAACCCTTTTCGATAATTCATTTACTGATTAAATGAATCATCTGGATAATTCATATACATACTTTATTTTAAATGCATGACTGAATAAAGGAAGCAATTTATATATATGAATTGAAGAACTTTTTCTTCCATTATTTATGATATATAGATACAAGACAAAATGCTCTAAAACCAACAACACGAATGGTTTCTAGGGCATACACTAATATACACTAACATAGAGTTGTCGCAATCTTGTATCCGAGACCATTGGTCTGTGATCTAGAGTCTGGAGAGGCTTCATGGACGAAACTAATGCACAGAAACGATTAGGTTGTACCTGATAAGGTTGAAACTCAAGGTCATAAAATTGACTTACCTTCTATTTCGTAGACGGTTTTCACTGGATAGGCGTTTTGTCGTCGGATGGCGGGTTCTCAGCTTCTAATGCTGCCACCTTGTCTGAGTGTTGTTGCATAAGGGCAGTCAGAGCTTCGAGTTTGGCCTCGAGGCCAATACTGGTGTTATCTGAATTTTCAGCCATATAGAGTTTCCTTGTGAAGCAAGGTTTGAAAGATGAATGATTGCCAGAGACCCATGGTGGGCGCCAAACTGTAGATGCAAAAAATCTACCTTTGCCAAAATAGGGTCTGATCCCGTGAGGTTGAGGCCACCAGCAAGCCGCTATACATGCACACGCAAGAAAACAACTGTGAAGCAAACCAAAAACACCGAGGTGGTGTTTGTCGTAGACACTTTGACGCTCAAGTCAGCAAGGCCGAGTGAGTCTAATTTAGTGAGGGTTAGGGAGAGAGAAGGTTACCAAAAGTCTAGTCGGAGACTATAACTACGACTGTGATCCGAAATTCTCAAGAGTGAGAACTGCGGGGTCTAAAGGTGTAATGTTTGTCCTTGTGAGAGGGTTAGCCTCTGTTTAAATAGTGATTGTAGGATCTTCGGGTCCTAGTAGGACCGTGAGTCCTCGGAGTTAAGGTTTTGTGAAAAATGATAACCTTTGGCTCCCTTACCTTAGTGAGAAAAGAAGTCCTAGCGGGTCTAAGGCACGGATCTTAGACAAATTAGGATAGTGATGAACCTCTTAGATAGAGTTCGGAAAGTCTTGGAATAAGTAGGCACCCTGGGCTGCAAGTAGATCCTAAGTCTAGTAGCTGGTCTAGGATCAAAGGGTCTGGGCTCAAATAAGTTGGTGACGAGGCTTAAGCGAATCGGGCTTTGCTGATTAGGCCCGAGTAGTGAGCGACATGCTAGGTGTACCGAGCAAACCTGATATGCAGACTCAGTTGCGGGCTCAATCAGAATTGGGCTATGGCTCTGACTTTGTTGAATGTGTCTTCATCTTCAGGTCTATTTGGATCGAAGACATTTTTTGGCCCTAACAACAGGCTAGGTGTATTAATATATAATATAAGAAGTAAAATTACTTTTTTGTCTAAACTTTTGATAAGATGAATGGTTTAAGGTTTTATTAGATTATTTATTACGTCGATAATTTCTCACTCTTAGACGGCATTCCATTAGTGACAATTGATAATTCACAAACTGTGTTTCATGGTACGCATAATATTTTGGTAATATTATCGGTTATGTTTGGTTCATTATTTTTATCCATATTCTCAATCCTATTCCTCAAATATTGTTTGACACATAATTCCAAAAATATTACTATATTTTTTTAATTACATTTAGACCCCTTTAAGCTTATTAATTTCATTAAATACCTCCAGAAAAAAGTTTAAAAATTAACAAAAACACCCCATCAACCCATACTTGCCAGATTCCGGCAACCACCATTGGTGGTAGTCGGAATTTGTACAACGGCCTACCTACGGACCAGAAATGGCCGGAAGTTAACCGATTTGGCCGTCAACGACGGTCATATCTTTGGTCGTTGCTAAGATGGACTTCTTTTGACATTTTTCGACGGTCGATGACAACATTTGGCTGTAGATCTGGCCTTTTCTAGCCAAATCCGTGGTGGATCTGGTAGGAAAAGGCCTTAGCGACGCGTTACGACACAGATCCGACCGATCTGTGTCATAACAAAATTTTCCCCTCTGTCAGAGTCCGGTGGTGATGGACAGAATCTAACACTGCAAGTGGTGGGGGTGTTTTTGTCATTTTATATATTAGAGTCTTTAATTAAATTAGCAAACCAAAGGGTTTTTTCATAAATTTTTAAAGTTTATCTCGTAATACTCCCCTATCTAACTACCCAATATTATTCCTAAAATCCTATCCAAAATAATGAACCAAATGCACCCATCAAAATTTCTTCGCATATTTTTCAACCACAATTTCTCAGAATTTTTTATTACGCAATAGAAACTTATCTACCTTCCTTTTTCTCTCTGGTAATTATTATTTCCGTAATCAGGTGAATCATTTAGAGCCATAAATTTTGTTGTTTTGTTATAAAATGTAATGATATGAGACAGATTGACTTACAGATAAGAGCTTGATGGTTGAATGTTTTTCGCCATTAGGTAGCGCGTGCACGGTAAGGGATCGAAACTTATCAGCTGCCTTTTTCTCCCCGCTCATCATTATTATTCTTAATTCTTCAAATTAATTTTCTAATTCACTTCTCGAACTTTCTCGTGCAAAATAAAAAAATGCATGAGAGAAATTCTATGGTCCCATAATATTCAAACCAACAAATATCATTCAGATTTTTTCTAAGCATACTCTAAAGTTCAATCATCCAATCAATGACCAATAATATGGGTGCATTTATGTCATACTGGATTGTAGTGAATGATTGAGTTATATTATATTATTATATATAATATTATGCTCGACAAAATTATGTAGAATATTAAAAAGTTGAAATTAATCTTTAAACTAATTTAAATAAGAATAATTAAGTTAAATACTATAAACTATTATAATAGAATGCACATAGCAGTGCATTAGGCAAAATCTTTGCAATACTTCCCCTATCTCATACAATACTATACTAACAAACATACGGTATTAGAATTTAGATCAACCAACCTTCGGATTTTATTTTTTTAAAAAGACGAGGTGTAGAATTAGTTTACGTGTATCTCAACTAATCATTAAAATCTATTGAATATCTTATAAATCTAATATTATAAGATAAGTTAAATGGTCTTAAGGCTAGTTTAAAACTAAAAAATCAATGGAGAGAACAAGCCTTCTTAATTTTCTTAATAAAATATAATTACATATATATCTATAAATGATAAAATAAAAAGATCATTTTCTTTAAAAATTATACACAATTTTATTGTTTCCTGTAAGACTTAATTAAGAATATATAGACTATTTAGTAAACTATTAAAATATTAGACACCTAGATTTGATTAAAAGCTTTATCTTTAATTAATAATACAAATTATTATTAAAACTTAACGCTCAACTTTAAAATTTAAAAAAGGTTAACTTATTATACCAATATCAAGTTCCCTTTTATTTAATATAACTTATATAAGTGCAGCACTTCCCCGAGGTTTTTATATAAACATATCATGAGGTTTTGTGCGAGAAAACAAAAGGCTCATAGGTTTCTGTATAAAACATAGAATCTTGGTAGAATGATTATATACTCTTATTTTATCTTTTAAGAATATTTAATATTTTTCATATGATCGAATTATTAAATATATTAAATAATTACAATATTAAATTTTGATAATTCATACGATATTTGAGATTTTTTTTTTTTTGTCATCTATTTTACTCTTATAATAATTACTTTTTACAAACATCGTTAAAATACAGAGTAAATTTCTTCACTAAAATTCAAGGGTGTCCATAAAAGGCTCCACTTCCCGTAATGAAGTAAAATACTGCATACTTATTCCCTTCTCTTCATTAATCACTACAATGAAAAGAAAATAAAATGAAGATTGAAAAGAAAAAAGAAAAATAACCAGTTACAACATGTAGTGAAATATAACCAAACAAAAAGCCAGTACAATCTTGAAAGCCACCAACGATATATGTAAACAATATTACATAATAGAGCTCATGAAGAGAGTTTCATGAAATTTATTCATTTCCCCACCACCCAATCATCACTCGCCACCTGTCTCTTATTTCTTATGACTCCACCATTTCTACTTTCCCATTGGCTTCCGCCTTCTCCACCAACTCTACCTTCCCATTTTCCGCCTTCTCAACTAACTCTGAAACTCCTCCATTGATGGATATTGCCTTCACGGCCTTTGAATTGCTGGTAATTTCAACACTCCTTCTTCTCACCTCATCTACAAAGGCCTGAATGTTCCTGTCGGAGGAGCCGCCTTCTGCCACTGCTTCCTCTGCTGCCTTCTTCCACTTCAATGCGTTTTGCTTCATCTCCGCCGCTTTAGGCCCAGAAGTCGCCTCCAGCAAGCATTTCTCAATCTCCTCTCGAGGGATTATCCTGTTTTCAGCCTCTCCACGGCACATTCTGATTCCAGTCTTAAACACGTCCACTAAATACACAGCATCAGTGACTTGATCGCCCCATTGCGGGAAAGCCACAACCGGCATGCCTGATGTTAACGACTCCATTGTCGAGTTCCAGCCGCAGTGTGTTACAAAGCAAGCAACACTCGGGTGAGCCAACACTTTCTCTTGTGGACTCCATTGCACCACCCTGCCGTTGTCTCCAACTTTCTCCAAGAACCCATCAGGAAGAACAAGGAGTTCGAGGCCGGCATCCTTGTGCGGTGGCTTCATCACCCACAAAAATGAAACGCCAGAGTTCAACAAACCGTGAGCAATTTCGTCCACTTGTTCTTGCTTCAAGTAAACCACACTACCAAAAGAGATGTAAACGACGGATGAGGCTGGTTTCGTGTCGAGCCATTCTATGCAGTCATCAGCCTTCATGAAGTCACCACGGACGGTTGAGGATGGGGCCTTGGGGTTCTTGAACAGCGGGCCAACAGTCTTGATTGGGGAAATTCTCGACATGTATTCGATGATGTCGTGCTCGAGCTCCTGAAAAGTGTCCATCAAAATGCAAAAAGGCTTGTCGAGGTTTCTGTACTGACCAAGAATGGCCCTCCTCAAGAAAGGATAAGGAGTTGTTGGATGCAGAAAACTAGGCACTTCGTCATACTTGAGGAGTGGCATACACGGCAACTGAACATCAATTTCAGGGTTTTTTTCATCTGGGAATGGGACCAACCCGTGATAGTAATGGTAATAAGCGGCAAAACAGGCACAAGATTGGACCCAAAGCATTGCGGAAGGAAGGCCTAGACTGTCCGCAACATCGGACACCCAAGGAATGAAAGGGTTGTTGATTAGGCAAGAAACGGGACGGTTTTGTTCAGCGTTTTTCTGGATCATACGAGGAATCAATTCTTTGCCTACGAGCTCGAGTTGGGGCAGGTATTGGTCAAGGTCCTGTCGCCTTGGCTCGTCCTCGTCCCAACCATCTTCGAAGAATTCGAACCGAATGAAGCCATCTCCGACTGGGGTGGGCTCGTCAGTGAGATTGCTCGCTTTCTTCATTTGTTTGCCAATGCTATCAGGAGTGGTGAAGGTGACTAGCAAACCTTTAGAGGCGAGACGTTTGCCGAGTCGAAGAAGAGGGTTTACATGGCCTTGGCCAGGGAAGGAAACAAGAAGGACATGAACAAGAGATTCAGAACCCATTGCTATTCTTCTCTGTAGATTTCTCGGTTTAATAGATTAATTACCTAGAAAGAAAATAGAGGAAGAAATGTGAAGATTGAGATTATGAGAAGAAAAATGATTGTGATTAGTTGGAATGGTAAGACATGGAAGGGAAGAATGCAATATATATCAAAGGGTTTCATGGAAGATATGACTGTTAGCTAGCTAACTTTGTATATGAAAGTTTGTTTAGAGTTAGCCAAGTCAAATTGTATAAGTAAATTAAGTAGAGGCCAAATGAGTGCAACCATCAACTGAACGTCCTAGCCCCCTATCTTACATAATTATCTGAATCAGCACTGATGTCAGTCACTTAATTTCTTGCATATTTGATGGTAATCATACCTCCCCAATTCAATTCCAATTAATCTCTATTAAGTTAAAACCAACATTGATAATTAGGTAAACGGTGAATCCTCAGCTTTTTGGCATTTAATGCTAGCTTGTTGATAGTCGACTATTAGGTAATAATAATGTTTGTCCATATTGCTGCCATTTTTAATTTCTTCTATACCCGAGCTTACACAATATTTATATAATGATTATTTAAAATAACATTTTACTATCTAAATTTATATTCTGTTTTTTTATTATGATATTATTGTTATCTTATATTACCACTATTTTCTTCTTTGATAATCGCTAACCGTAATCCTTCAAACCTTATTCTTGTTGACCTCGTCAATTACCAGCAATCGAGTAATTAAGGTTTACGTAACCGTTCCTTTCAAGTTAAATTTCGATTAATCTCAACTACCAAAAAATTCATCAGTTTCTCTTCTTTAAAAACCTCAATAGTTTGAATCAAATTTACTCTCTATTCATCATCAGAATATAAATTTAAATAATAAAATGGTA
Source organism: Pistacia integerrima (assembly GCA_026225825.1). Lineage (NCBI taxonomy): Eukaryota > Viridiplantae > Streptophyta > Magnoliopsida > Sapindales > Anacardiaceae > Pistacia > Pistacia integerrima. The sequence continues at coordinate 44,088,363 of CM047749.1, forward strand.
TTTTAAAAATATAAAAAAGTGTCAATAACTATTATTTAGGTGAGAAAAAGTGGTTAACTCTTTAATTTCGTGTTAAAAGAAACTTTTCATCTGGATAGACTTTTCTCGAGCGCCTTTAATTTTTTGCTAAAAAAATAGCTGCTTTGTTTGAGCCAATAATTGAAACAAAGTAAATTAAGGCAAAAACGACATGAGCATTTTGGCTGGACTAGCAGGTTAAATGGCTGACAAACAGTTACAGCAGCTGACCCATCGGTAGGTCAATTCCGAGAACATCTAATTTTTAGATGTATACGAAGAGAAAACAAATTTCTTTAATTTCATATGCTAATCAAACAATAGAAACCAAATTTCTTTTCTTCTAAATGCATGTGGCGCTGTCTAGTTTCGAGTTTAATGCATGTGCCGTATGGTTATAAGAAAAACCAAGCTTCTGTTTTCACATTGTGAAAGATGGAGTCATGGAGTTGAGTTTTCTCACGGTTTTTATTTATTTATTTATTTTTAATTCACGAGAAAGTTTATTTAAACTAGAGAAACAAAGATATAATCGATCCTGGAAAGACATGATAAACTTTACCTCTCATAATAACTTGTTATTGTATACGTTACCAATTGAACTTGTTAATTTCATTACAATTATAATTCCTTTTCATTAACTTTCAGGGGGTACTCTATCTACTAGTCAAATGAATGTTTGATTTAAATTACATCTGGGTAGTTAAACGGTTCGATAAAGACTTTTGGATGTATCAATCAAGAAGTCCTGAATTCAAGTCCCACCTCAGATGAATAGATGTTAATATAAGTAGTCACTGGAACTCTTACTCGGAAAGTAGTTTCAAGATCCCAAGAGATTAGTTGAGGTGTGCACGTGAGCTGGTTCGGATACCCCCGGTGATTAAAAAAAAAAATTGAAAGAAGATAAAAGCAATAGGGCAGTGCTTATATTGATTGTTGCAATCGACAAAAGCGACTTGATTGTGTATAGAATTACTTCATTAACTTATATTGATTGCTTATATTAAATAGTCGGTTCTCTGTGTGCTTGATGAATCGTGGTGTTAATTTACTTCCAGGTACAAAGCTAGCTTTGACAACTCAATTTGATGAAAACAAATTTGCTTGTTGCTCTCTTCAGTGGTAATGAATTTCATTAGTTAACATTGCAATTCTCAGAATCTAGATGAGTTCGTGGTTACTGGTTAACATTGCATTTGTCGGAAAACTTGTGAATGCATTAATTGAATAATGGCTGCCCTGTCTGTTCTTATCAATTTGTGGTTTAGAAATTAATAAATTTCTGATCAGGGCATCATTAATGGGGTTGGGACAATAGCGTGGGCAGCATTATGTCTCTAATTTTTTTTTTTTTAATTTTTAGGAATATTCGGGCCAGTTTACACGCACATTGACTAATCTCTTAGGATTCTGGAACTATCGATCCTGTAAAAGCTCCCATGGTTATCCTTATTAGCAATCAAAGAGGGAGTCAAACTCAAGAGCTCTTGAATAATATACCTAAGAGTGTCTCTAAAATTAGTTCAGCCTTTTTTATTTGTTTTTTAAGAATGGAACCACACTAAAATTTGTGTCATTCTCCTTATTTAGCCCCTAATTATTAATATAATAGGAATCATTATAAAATAAACAATTTAATTTTAATTCTTAACATAAATATAAGTACTTTAATTTAATATACATAATTATAACTAATTATCTAATTTATTTACTAATTATTATAAATGTTATAGAGTATTTAATAATTAAAAATAAATGTTAAGTTAGTTCTAAACTATTTTAATTCTTTTTTTTAGTATGTGTATTCATATGAAGTCTCGTATTCTACCAAACATAAAACAACACTACATATATTTCAGTTTTATGTAATCCAAACTTTTTTTCCACAAAAAAAAAAAAAAAAAAAAAAAATCCAATTAAGAATGGGTTAGCATGAGTAGTGGGTAGAACCAGAACCTACCTAGAACTGACATTGTGCTGGTAGGTTTTGGTTCCATTTTTTTGGAATCAAAACCTGGAAAAAAGAACCTGTAATGGGTACCCGGCTTGGAACCTGCAGTGGGTACCCTATTTTGGATCCTAGGTTGAAATGAAATATCTATGAAGAATTGAGGGTCTACTATAATTTAACATATAAAAAAATTAAAATGGAAAAAGTTAAATTTTTACAATAACTTAATTAAATAAATACACAATTATACTTATTACAGATAAACTACATCATATAAAAAACTTTAATATATTATAATATATTAATATTAAAGTTTTGATTAATTAAGTGTATAATTGGAATTAGGACCAATTAAAAATATTATAATGTTATTAAAAGAATTATTTTTTGAAAAAAAATAGTATATTTGTTTGAATAATAATATAATGTTTATTTATTTACTTCAATTATCAAGTTCTAAGTATATCTGTAGTAAATTAGTAATTAATTAATTATATAAAATAAATTGATAAATATTAATACATTATTAGTTAAATGATTACTTAATTAATTATAATATTACATTATAGTTAAATGATTACTTAATTAATTATAAGTTTATAATATTACATTAATAATTTAGTACATTACTTAATTAAATAATTAAAAATTTATTTAATTATAACATTACATTATAGATTTATAGTATAATTATTTAATTAATTATAACATTACATTATAAACAAATTATTACTTAATTAAATGATTACTTAATTAATTATAACATTCAATTTTAAACATTAATACAATACTTAATTAAATCATTAAAAATTTAATTAATTATAATATTACATTAAAGATTTATAATATGATTATTTAATTCATTATAATAGTACATTATAGTATGATCACATAATTAATTATAATATTACAAAATTAAATGATTATTTAATTAATTATGACACTATAATATAAACATTGGTAATTTACTACATTAGCACAATACTTAATTAAATGATTAGAAATTTAATTAATTATAACATTCTATTATAAATTTATAGTATGATTACTTAATTAATTATAACATTCCATTATAAATTTATAGTATGATTACTTAATTAATTATAACATTCCATTATAAATTTATAGTATGATTACTTAATTAATTATAACATTATGTTATAAACAAATGATTACTTAATTAATTATAGCATTCCATTATAAACATTAGTACAATGTTTAATTAAATTATTAGAAATTTAATTAATTATAATATTATATTAAAGATTTATAGTATGATTACTTAATTCATTATAACATTACATTATAGGATGATCACATAATTAATTATAATATTATATAATGAAATGATTACTGAATTAATTATGATATTATATTATAAACATACTACGTTAGCACAATACCTAATTAAATGATTAGAAATTTAATTAATTATAGCATTATATTATAAATTTATAGTATGATCGTTTAATTAAATGATTACTTAATTAATAATTACATTCTATTATAAACATTAGTACAATACTTAATTAAATGATTAGAAATTTAATCAATTAAAACATTATATTATAATTAAATAATTACTTAATTAATAATAATATTACATTATATTATAATCACTTAATTAATTATAACATCATATGGTAAAATGATTATTTAATTAATTATAAATTTATAACATTACAATATAAATATTAGTAATTTACTATATTAGTACACTACTTAATTAAATGATTAAAAATTTAATTAATTATAACATTACATTATAGCATGATTACTTAATTAATTATAGTATTATATTATAAAAATTATAATAAAAATTAACACAATACTTAATTAAATAATTAGAAATTTAATTAATTATAATATTAAATTATAAATTTATAGTATGATTATTTAATTAATTATTTGTGTTTTGGTTTTAATCGAGGAATTTTATGTGAATTAAAGTGTTGCTTAGAGATTAAAAGATTTATGAGTCACATTGAACACAAATGAATGAGTAATCAAAATTTGTTAGGGGTGTATTTGTAAACTTTTAAGTATTTTTGTCATTTTTTAAACTAATAGGAGGGTAATATATTTTTTATAGGGTACTTGGGAAAGGAACCGAAACCTATATTTTAGGTTTCGATTCCTTTTTTGGAAATCTGCACTATGCGGTTCCAGTTTTGATTCTTCCAAAAAATACAAGGTATCCGAAATCATTCATCCCTACAGTTAAGTTTAGTCTCTCAAATGTTGTCTAGTGTATCCCAAAAATATTTTTAATTTATTTTCCTATGATGCCAAATGAACTTTTATAGCAATGTTTCTCTATTCTCATATATATATATAAAGAAATATGTAGTACAAAATATACGACAAACACTTAAGCTGCTTTTTTCTTTCTAGAAATAATATTCCAGAAAGACAAAAAGCATTCTTAATTAAATACACCATTAAATATGTTGAATTTCCTTATTGTACCATTTGCCCATGCTTATTATCCTTAATTTGATTATTAATTTAATTTGAAAAAAAATTGTTTTCTTGCGTTGAACGGTAGGTGAACCTACATTGGTTGTACGGGTGGAGAATATATACTAAACATAAATTTGACCATTAGTTTGAGATCTGTAACCCACCTAAACCATATAATTAATGTACGTTGTCTTTATCATTAAATATTAATTAATGGTGTAATCTGATTATTCTGAAATGGATTTAGATGTACCAAGTGTACTGCAGGATCTTTTGTTCCCATCTGTAGCATATAATTGACCTATTTTCACTTACACAATTATAGGATTGTTACCATAGTTTAGAGATTTAATTTGATGATTTGATTGTAATTGATATGTATTAGCATAACATTAGGATCTAGATTGATATTATTGATATTATAATTTGCACCCATGAGAAGTAAGAGTTTAAATAAAATCTGTGATTTTGATGTTAGATCGCAGATGAATAAGAAATCAAACAATAATACAAAGAAAATATTTTTTAAAGTGATTCGAATGCTTAATACAATTCTTATGTTCACTGTTCTTGTATTATTTTATGTGTTTTTTGTTGTGCACAAAGACGATTTATAAAGTATGAATCAAAATCAAATCCCTAATTTGAATAAAAAAAATATGCTTACATGTTATTACAGTGTCAAACTTGTAATTAAAAAATCTATAATTAAGAGATTTACCGCACAACAAATACGTAAGTTGTATATATCAGCAGGGTACTGTAATTTTCCAAGTAAGTAAAACAAAATATTCGAAGTTTTCAAAGTTTCCATATTATGTTGGGAGTCGTTGCATGGTTTTAAAAACTTTTCTTTTCTTTACGAAACTCTGGTGGAAACTAATGGTAAGCATACGGCAGCTTTTCCATTGTTGAAGTCTGTTGGCTTTGTAATTTAATTCTTGGTAGAGAAAATTACCATTGAAGAGCAAAAATACAAAAACTTTAGTGCATATTGACTCCAACTATACCTATTGGAAAAGAAAGGAAAACGCACATTCGCATTGGGATCCCAGCTAATTTCTCACAGATTCACACCCTCTTTCCCACTTATTTTCCCTTTTTCATATTAATTATGAGCAGAGAAAGAGAAAAGAAGAAGAGATTTCATTGAATATCGTATTAAAAATTTGATATTGATAATGCTTTGAGAGATGATGATCAAAAGTGGATTTCAATAAATAGTATTTGGATGGGTTGAATGTTTCTGCTTCGTGTTTGACTGGCAGCTAAACAGAAGCATCATCAGTTAGAAGAAAAATTTAAGTACATAAAAGGAACATACAAAGTGTGGCCGTCTTTTATATGATTTTTTGGTGGCTACCAGCTGCTGATATGATTACGACGTACATTTAATGAAGATAAGGATTAATTTAATTGGGATCCATGTTGATAAGTACGAAGCTTGTAATATTAAGTTAATAACGAAGAGAAAAATAGACGTGTTGAATTATGGAATGAATTTAAAATATTTTTCATCCGTCATTCCATGCCTATCTTTACCAACTCATAATTTTTAACATAAATGAAGTAGGAGATATGATATAAAAATCAAATAAAAGACTAAGAGAATCGAAAAGGCAAATCACATTCTTCATAATATATTATAATATTAAGAGAATCGAAAAGGCAAATCACATTCTTCATAATATATTATAATATTAAGAGAAAAATGTGTTTGATTAGACAGTATATAGTCTGACCATAAAAATAGTAAGAAGAGAAATTGCTGATGGATTTATCTTTTTTCCACCCAAAGTTTACCTTAATTACACTTTTTCCACCTAAAAAGTTTCAAAATACCACTTTCCGCCCAACATTTATATTCTGTTAATACTAAAAATACACTTCACTTTCTCAGCCAATGTTCGGTGAGTTTCAGGAGCCAAGGTAAGATTAGTTTTTTGTAGAGTGAAGGTCGGTGGATCGAATGGTGGTAATCGATTGAATATTCGCCGTCAAAATCAACCAGAAATTAGGTGTGAGTGGTTCCGGATACCCTACATTTTTCGGGAAAACCGAAACGGCATAATGCAAGTCCCAAAAAAAGGAACCAGAATCAGAACCGCACAGTACAGGTTCTTAAATTCAAGGAATCGGAACCTAAAATGCAGGTTCCGGTTCCTTTCCCGGGTACCTATAAAAAATCAATTACCCCCTATTAATTTAAAAAATGACAAAAATACCTTAAAAGTTGACAAATACACCCCTAACAAATTTTGATTACTCATTCATTTGTGTCCAATATAACTCATAAATCCTCTAATCTCTAGGCAACACTTAAATTCAATCAATTCATCACAATTCACATAAAATTTCTCAATCAAAACCAAGACACAAACAATTATTCATCTGTAAATTGTTAATTTAATGTTATAAATTGTTAATGTTTATAATATAATATAATAATATTGTAATTAATTAAGTAATTATTTCATTATAATGTAATGTTATAATTAATTAAGTAATCATACTATACATTGTTGACCAAATGTTGAAAATGATAGTTTTGTAATTAGGCAAAGTTATTAGACTGTTTTGTAATTAGGCTAGTTATCATGCGGTGCCATTTTGCTCTTCTCTATATAAACAGAAGAAACTGTAGCTTAAAGTCAGTAAATGAATACACTACTGAATCAGCTGAGTTAACGAGCTCTTCTCTTTCAAATTTCCTTTCGTGTTTTGACTTGGTATTAGAGCTACTGATTAACATCAATGGCGACTGATTCTGGTTCCACACAATCTCTTAAAAGTGTAGAAGAACTCCTAAGAGAGTCAATCGATCGCTCCACTTCACACTTGCTCAAAGAATCTTTTAATCGTGCATCTTCAGCTTTACCTTCAAGTTTGCAAACCATCAGCCCAAAGCTCACAAGAAACAACTATCGATTCTGGAGCTCACAGGTTCTCTTTGTTGTAGGATTGCATGAATTGGAGGATCATCTTATTGGTAAAGTTCCCTGTCCTTCTCCTTTGCTTGTAACGAATTCAGATATTGAAAATGAGTTAGGGCAAATTAGAGGTGAACTTAAGATTGATGATGATGTGGTTAGTAATAAGCTGAATCTTGCATATATTTTATGGAAGCGTATAGATAAATTTCTTGTAAGTTGGCTATTAGCTTCCATTTCCGAGAGTATGTTAGGAGTAATTTCGAAATGTAGGTTCTCCACTGAAATTTGGAATATGTTACATCTTGAATTCCTAAAGGATTCTAAGGCTAGAGCTTTGCATGTTAAGAATCTGTTACAGACTACTCAAAAAGGGAATTTGAGTATCTCGGAGTATGTTAAAAGGATGAATGAAATAGCAGAAAGTCTATCTGCTAGTGGTTTGATTGTGGCTGATGAGGACTTGTTGCAATATGTATTAGATGGTCTAGGACCTAGAATATGATGCAGTTATTGTTAATTTAACCTTTGGACTTGAATCCAAAGTTGATATTGTATCCCTACAAGAAGCTCACTTCCTGTTACAAAAATATAAGCTTAGATTAGATAAACTCAACACAACAAATCTGTATAACCACTCTGCAAATGTGGCATCACTTCATCACACTGGAGTTCTTACTGATGTCACCAACACCGACTCTCTTTCCACTTAACAATTCAATACTAAAAGCTCACGTAACACATCACAAACACCTGCACACAAATCCATTCCAGTTCCTTCATTAGTATCACTGGGAAACCCACATTATCAACAAAATTATGCCATACCTGTTGCTACTGCTTATAATTCTGGACTAGAAAACCAACCTCCACTGACCTACAATACTTCCATGTTCACTCAAAGACCTCCCTTTCAACAGTATGGTAGAGGTAGAGGTAGAAACTTTGGAAGAAACAGACTGGTTTGTCAGCTTTGTAACAAGGCAAGACACTCTGCTGTGCAGTGTTATCATAGGTTCAACGCAGCCTACAATGGCAATTTTAACAGTGCCTATACCAACTCACAGCCATCACACTTCAATTCACAGCCACAACAGTTTTATTCTCCACAATAGTCGGCCTCTCAGTCATATGTGGCCAATGGGTACTCTTCTGGTTCACTGCCTCAACAGTACCCTATAAACTCTCAATCCCAATAGTTTGGGCAGTCACAACCTATTGGACAATCTGCTGTCTCTTTCTCGCAGAATCCACAGCAATCATAGTTTTCTCCAAACATAGCAGAAAACACTAAAAGTCCACTATTAAGTGTTCCCAGTCAGCAGTTAGCAGGAGATAGTCAAGTTTTTGTTGCCAGCTCAGACATCTCATTTCCTGGTTCTAAATCCGGTTATCCCTTGTATAATCAACAAGCTCATCCTCAGCCTGTTTTTCACTCTGCCTTTGCTACATCTTCCACTTCTACTGATCCTGTGTGGTATATGGACTCAGGCGCAACAGATCATGTCACTGCTGATTTGAATCACATGAGTCTTAGCAAGAGTTATGATGGTGGAAATCAACTTCAAGTGGGGAATGGTGAGTTCTTTAACATATCTCATATTGGTTTTACTCCTTTGTCTAGTGATCTTCATTCCAAATGTTTACCACTCAAAAATATTCTATGTGTACCTAAAATTACAAAAAAATTTGCTAAGTATCTCTAAGTTTACCAAGGATAATGATGTAGTGGTAGAGTTTAATGCTGATTGTTGTATTGTTAAGGACAAGTTAACCAGGGCCACTTTGCTGCAAGGGGAACTTAAAGGAGGCTTGTACCAGTTGAACATCTCACCTAAGTCTGTTGTACCCTGTTCATTTAGTCCTGATGTATCTTGCTCTTGTGGTTTTTGTTCAAATATGTCTGGTCCAAACAAGTCTAAGTCCGACAGTTCTTAGTCAAATGAATCATGTTTTGAGTCTTGTAGTCAAACAAGTTGTGAACCTGATGTATTCTGTTCTAAATACAATTCTGGTTGTCTTCATAATGTAGAGTCAAAGAGACTTGTTAATAATACTAGTGATGCTAGTAATTCTGGTACTCATGGTTTTATCACATGTAATAATTCTTTCAGCAATAAAAAATTTGACAGTTCTTCTGATATTCTTAGTTCTGAGTGTAAATCTGATTGTTCTAATTCTGTAATTCATTGTTTACTTGCTAATACTACTACAAATACATATATGACATGGCACAAGAGACTAGGACATCCACATTCTCTAGTTTTACATAAAATTCTTGCCACTTTTTCTAAAAACAGTATTAATCAAACTCCATCTAAAGCAATGCCTGTTCCTGAATTTTGTGATGCCTGTCAAATGGGAAAATTGCATCTCACCAGCTTTCCATCCTCTTCCTCCATGTCTATTGCACCTTTAGAGCTAGTACATAGTGATGTGTGGGGTCCTGCACCCTTACCTTCAGCCGAGGGTTTTCGTTATTATGTACAATTCTTAGAAGATTTTAGTCGATATACTTGGTTGTTCCTTCTTTGCACTAAAGCGGAAGTAAAATCAGTTTTTGTTAAGTTTCATCATCTTGCCGAAAGGCAATTTGGTTACAAACTCAAATGTTTACAATCCGACCAAGGAAGAGAGTACATTGCATTACAACCCTATCTTACTGATTAAGGCATTCAGTTTCGATATTCATGTGCATATATTCATCAACAAAATGGACGATGTGAAAGAAAACATAGACATATAGTAGAAACCGGATTAACCCTTCTTGCCCATGCTTCCATGCCTTTATGCTTTTTGTGGTTAGCTTTCGAATCATAAATAGGATGCCTATTGCCACTATTAATTTAATGTCACCTTATCAGAAATTATTTAATCATATGCCTGTTTATGACTCCTTAAAAGTGTTTTGGTTGTGCTTGTTTTCCTTTTCTTCGTATGTATAATGATAATAAGTTTGCTTTTCATTCCGTTAAGTGTGTTTTTGTTGGGTATAGCCTTGTTCACAAGGGTTATAGATGTCTAAAACCTGATGGTAAAATTGTCATAACTCCAAGTGTTAAGTTTAATGAGGTTGAGTTTCCTTTTGCCCAAGGTCCTTTTTGTTCTATATTCACACCAAATAATTCCCAAGAAACACACATTGAAACGTCTTTCTCTTTTCCATTTATTGCTGTCTACCCAACTTCCTCTAGTCAAGCTCCTGGTTCCTCTACAGTATTCCGCCCTGGAAACAAGTCTAACAATGGTGCAACATGAAGGTAATCACTCTAACCCTGTTACTACATTGCAGTCTAATCCTATGTTTTCAAAACACAGCAAGAGTTCATTTAATTCTGTTGTTCCACCTAACACTAAGAGTCAATCAAATCCTGATGGCAGTAACTGTTTCACCTGTGCATTTTTCTTCAAATCCTGATGCTCAACCACTTGTTTCACCTGCCCATTTTTCTTCTCCTTCAAGTCCACCTCTAAACACAACCATCAGTTGTTCTTCTTTGCCCACTATACCTTCCAACATCAACCCTTCATCGTGCTCACTTGAGGTTGATCTCACATTGTCAAAATTTTCCAAAGATTCAAAATATTCTCAGTCAGTAACTTCTCTGCCCACTATACCATCCAACATTAACCCTTCATCTTGCTTACTTGAAGTTGATCTTACATTGTCAAAATTCTTTAAAGATTCAAAACATTCTAAATCAGCAGCAACAAACACTCACCCTATGTTGACAAGGGCAAAAACTGCTGCTATAACCTCTGCTGAACCAAGTACTGAAGTTGATTATTCTACTGCTTGTCTTACTACAAAACATGAGGGGTCTGTACCTATGGTTGCTCCTGTAGTGCACCAAGTTTCATTAGGTTCAGAATTGGCCTTTAACATTGCAACCTCTAATCCTCTGTCTGTTCCTTCACAACAACAAGTTGAAACTGAACCAGCATCAGTATTTGATGCTTTAGCCAGTCCTAGTTGGAAAGCAGCCATGAAATCAGAGTTTGATGCACTTGTACATAACAAAACTTGGACACTTGTACCTTTATCTCCCAATATGAATGTAGTAGAAAACAAATGGGTGTTTCGTACCAAGTTTAATGCTGATGGTACCCTACAAAAGTATAAGACAATGTTGGTTGCCAAGGGATTTCAACAAACCCCTGGTTTTGACTACTTTGAAACATTTAGTCCCGTAGTTAAACCTTCTACAATCAGGATAATTCTGACTTTGGCAGCAACAAATGGTTGGGACATACAACAAGTTGATGTGAATAATGCGTTCTTGAATGGGACTCTGAATGAAAAAGTGTATATGCAGCAACCAACTGGGTTTGAAGATCCTTCTCAGCCTACTTGTGTATGCAAGTTACAGAAGGTTTTGTATGGTCTTAAACAAGCTCCAAGGGTTGGTTTGATAAGTTGAAAACATCCTTACTTAGCAAAGGATTTTTGAATTCCATTTCTGATTCTAGTCTTTTTATATGTAAGCAAGGTTCTTCTCTAACGTATGTGTTAGTATATGTTGATGATATCCTTTTAACAGGATCCAATCCAGCCCACATTTCACAACTGATGCAAGAACTTAATGAAGAGTTTGCTCTCAAAACCCTTGCTCACTGCATTATTTTCTTGGATTAGAGGCTACTAGAACCTGCAAAGGCATTCATTTAAAGCAAGCTAAATATGCCTCTGACCTATTAACAAAGACTAGAATGCTAGATGCAAATCCTTGCTGTACACCTATGGCAGTGGGCACAAAATTAGCCTCAAACGACAGTGAATTGTTTGAGAATCCTAGTCTTTATCGTAGCACAATTGGGGCTCTTCAATACCTCACTCTTACCAGACCTGATCTCAGCTTTCCTGTCAACAAATTAAGTCAGTTTTTATTAGCTCCCACTAATCTACAATGGCAAGCTTGCAAGAGAATTTTGAGGTATGTAAAAGGGACATTAAATCATGGCCTACTTTTCAAGCCTGCAGGCAGTTTGCACATTGAATGCTATGCTGATGCTAATTGGGGAAGCAATTTAGAAGATAGTAGGTCCACAAGTGGTAATTGTGTGTACATGGGTCCAAATTTAATATAATGGAGCTCAAGAAAGCAAAAATTAGTTGCTTTATCTTCTACTGAAGCTGAGTATAGGGCTTTAGCTCAAACTGGAATAGAGGTTGCATGGTTACAGAGTCTATTTACTGAATTGAGCATTCCTATAACTTCTAAACCGGTCATATGGTTCGATAATGTTAGTGCTGCTGCCTTGGCATCTAATCCTGTGTTTCATGCAAGGACCAAACACATAGAAATAGATGATCATTACATAAGAGAACAGATGCTGGCTAACAAGATGGCTATACAATATGTGCCATCAAAATTACAAATTGCAGACCTACTGACAAAGGCTCTGTCTGTTGCCCATTTTGTAGAATTACGTGCAAAGCTCAATGTGATAAGCAAAGATGACATGCATTAGTTGTTTGGTTTGTGATCTAGTGTGTGGTCTGTTGCACTTTGTGATCTGGTGAAGTTTGGAGTTGCAATGTGTAATTTGGTGTAGCTTGTGAGTAGTGTGAAATCTATTGGAATCTGTGATCTGGTGAAGTTTAGAGCTGCAGTGTGTAAATTGGTGTAGTTTGTGAGTAGTGTGAAATCTATTGGAATCTGTGATCTGGTGAAGTTTGGAGTTGCAGTGATTGTTTTGTGCAGACTGGTTTGTTATATGTTTGGCATCTACTGTAGTTTGGAGTTGTAGTGATTAGTTTGTGGTTGATTGATTTATTGCAGGTTGTGATATGGTGAAGCTTTGCAGTTGCAATGTGTGGTCTGTTGATTTGTTAGAAAATATGATATGGTGAAGTTTTGCTGTTGCAATGTGTGGTCTGTTGTATTCTGTGATCTGTTAGAATTTGCAGTTGCAGAGTGATTCTGTTATGGTTAATTAGAGGATGTTATAGAATGGTAAAAAAGTGAATGATGTTGCAATTACAGAGTGATTCTGGTATGGAGTTGCAGTGATTGGTTTGTGGTTGATTGATTTATTGCAGGTTGTGATATGGTGAAGGTTTGTAGTTGCAATAAGGATGTTTTAGAATGGTAGAAAAGTGAATGCTGTGATGTTGCAGCATCAGTGTTTGTTAAAGCCAGGCTTGTTTTTTATTTGCAGAAGCTATTGGCTATGAAAATATGATGTTGGAGTAGTAGTTTCAGTGGTAAAGTGCAGAAGTACAATTTTTTTTTTTTTTTTTTTTTTTTTTTTTTTTTGCAACCTTCAAGTTTAGTTCAGAACTGGAATTTAATAAGCTTGATTTCTCAGAATATTGAAAGTATGATGTTGAAGCAGTTTCAGCAATAACGTGCAGAGTTATTTTTCAGAAGTGCATAATTTTTATTTTTCAGCCTTCAAGATTAGTTCAGAACTGTACTTTAATAAGCATGATTTTCAGGAGATTAGCCATGCATGTGTAGCTTGGTTTGAGGGGGCATGTTGACCAAATGTTGAAAATGATAGTTCTGTAATTAGGCAAAGTTATCAGACTGTTTTGTAATTAGGCTAGTTATCATGCGGTGCCGTTTTGCTCTTCTCTATATAAACAGAAGAAACTGTAGCTTAAAGTCAGTAAATGAATACACTACTGAATTAGCTCAGTTAACGAGCTCTTCTCTTTCAAATTTCCTTTCGTGTTTTGATTATGTATAATATAATGTTATAATTAAATAAATTTTTAATTATTTAATTAAATATTGTTCTGATGTTTATAATGTAATGTTATAATTAATTAAATAATCATACTATAAATTTATAATGTAATGTTACAATTAATTAGATTTTTTAACCATTTAATTAAGTAATGTACTAATAACTAATGTAGTAAATTAATAATGTTTAAAATGTAATATTATAAATTTATAACTAATTAAGTAATCATTTAACTATGTAATGCTATAATTAATTAAGTTATCATAATATAATGTAATGTAATGTAATAATGTTATAATTAATTACATAATAATTTAATTAAGTAATCATTTGTTTATAATGCAATGTTACAATTAATTAAGTAATCGTACTATAAATTTATAATGTAATGTTAATATGTTATAATTAATTAAATTTCTAATCATTTAATTAAGTATTGTGCTAATGTTTATGTAGTAAATTACTAATGTTTATAATATAATGTCATAATCAATTAAGTAATCATTTAATTATATAATGTTATAATTAATTATATGATCATACTATAATGTAATGTTGTAATGAATTAAGTAATTATACTATAAATCTATAATTTAATATTGCAATTGATTAAAATTCTAAGCATTTAATTAATATACTAATGTTTATAATGGAATTTTATAATTGATTAAATAATCATACTATAAATCTATAATGGAATGTTATAATTGATTAAATAATCATACTATAACTCTATAATGTAATGTTATAATTAATTAAATTTTTAATCATTTAATTAAGTAATGTAATAGTGTAATAAATTCTGTTAATACCCAACATTTATATTCTGTTGATACCCAAAATACACTTTACTTTCTCAGGCGATGTTCGGTGAGTTATCAAGAGCCAAGGTAAGGTTGTTTTTGTAGAGAAAAGGTCGGTGGATCGAATGGTGGTGACCGATTGAATATTCGCCGTCGGAATCAACCAGAAATCATCTAAGAACAGGAACCTTTAACTTTGTGATAGTTGCAAATCGACGAGAAATTAGGTATTAGAATAAGAGGGTTTTTTAGAGAAAAGCCAAAGGTTTAAATAGTGATAACAGAGAGAATTTTCGTCGTCAGACTCGACCAAAATTAACTTTGGGTGGGAAAGTGGTATTTTGAAACTTTTTGATATGAATTTCTTCAACCTCAATTCATATACTACCCTAAAACAACCACTTTTGACTCAACCTAGGCTAGGTTTTCTTCCAACTCCTTATGACGCATTCGTCTGTCACACTTCACACACTTTCACAACCATCAAATAACTAAAAACAACTCCTTATATCAAACTCCAGTCATTCACAAAGTCATTTATATTCAAATGCACCACAAATGGATTCATACACACCATGCAAAACAAAATCCGGAAAATGAGTTAACTTGAAACTAAAGGATAACAACTTACATAAGAGATGACCAAGGAATCAATCAAGCCTAAAGGAAACTCCACCAGCTTGATAGACATTCCACCACCAAGTTTGGCCGAACTTGGGTAAAGGAAAAACAAGAGAAAACACTTTCTCAAGACAAAGCACTATTCATTCAATATTCAAAGTCATTTTACAAAATGATCAAGTGGCCGTTAAATAGGCTTTACAAAAATTAGGGATTTACCCCTAGCAAATATTACATGATGGAAACATTAAAATATTACATTCAAATTAATAAACAAAAGTCCACCACACATGTCAAAAACAAGCCATAACCATTTAATGATCAAGTGGACAACTTTTCCCTAATTTAAGGACCTTTGTCCTTAACAACAATTTTAGGGTTTTTCCTCCAAAATTTGAATCAAATGACACCCAAAACTTGGGCTTGGGCCAATGAAACTTGCTCCCACTTCTTGTTCACGTTTTTGGTCACAAAATTGGGCTTGAGCCGTGCCTTGGAACCTTAAGACCTCTTGGACAATTTTGTGAACTTCCTTGAGTGCTTGGGATGCTTGGGCCGAATGTTGATCTTCATGTTGTCCTTGAGTCTTCATTGAAATCCCTAGCATTTTTGATGGGCAAGATGGGCTAGGATTCTCATCATCCTCCCCGGGTTGAGGAGGATTTGTCCTCAAATCCGAAAGTATGCCATCTTCTAAGTATGGAGACAAGTCCCCAATGTTGAAAGTAGCCGAAACATTGCCAAATTCAGAGGGTAAATCAATTTTATATGCATTATCCCCAACTCTCTTAAGGACTTCAAAGGGACCATCGGCCCTAGGTGCCAACTTGCTTTTCCTCTTGGAAGGAAATCTCTCCTTTCTTAAATGAACCCATACAAGATCACCCGGTTGGAAAATGGTGGGTTTCCTATGTTTGTTGGCTTTCTTTCTATAGGCTTCATTAGATTTTGCTATTTGAGCCCTAATTGTTTCATGTAACCTCTTCATGGACTTGGCCTTCTCCTTAGCATCAAGACTCAATTGGATATCAAGGGGTAGGATACTAAGTTCTATGGGAGTGATAGGGTTAAGGCCATAAAGAACTTCAAAAGGAGAGTGGTTAGTGGTAGCACTAGGGGACCTATTATAGGCAAATTTGGCATGGGCTAACTTGTTGTCCCAATCTCTCAAACTCTTGCTCACCAAGGTTCTAAGGATGGTTCCTAGGGTTCTATTGGTGACTTCGATTTGACCATCAGTTTGGGGGTGATGGGAAGTGCTAAACAAAAGTTTGGTACCTAATCTACTCCACAAAGACCTCCAAAAATGGCTAAGAAATTTTGAATCCCTATCCGACACTATGCTCCTTGGTACACCATGCAATCTCACAATTTCTTTGAAAAATAATTCAGCCACATGTGATGCATCATTGGTTTTATTGCATGCAATGAAATGTGCCATTTTAGAGAATCTATCAACAACAACCATTATGGAATCTTTACCTCTTTGGGTTCTCGGCAATGCCACAATGAAATCCATGCTCAAGTCTTCCCATGGTTGGTTAGGAATGGGCAATGGAGTGTACATCCCCGGCTTGAAATGACTCTTAGCCCTATGACAAACCCCACACCTTGCCACTATGGATTGGACATCCCCGATCATCTTAGGCCAAAAGAAATGATCCTTAAGAATCCTCCGCTTTTGGTAACCCCCAAAATGACCCGCAAGCCCTCCACCATGCACTTCTCTTATAAGTAATTCTCTAAAACTCCCTTGTGGTACACATAACCGGTTTCCCTTAAACAAAAACCCTTCTTGAACCACATAATCCTCAAAGCTCCCCTTTGAACACTTAGCCATAATTTCGGCCATTTGTTCATCTTCTTTGTAATGCTCCCTCATCATGCTAAACCCAAGTACTCTTGCATCCAAAATGGAAAGGATGGAATACCTCCTTGATAATGCATCCACAACTACATTAGTACTCCCTTGCTTGTACTTGGATACAAATGAAAAGGATTGAAGGAACTCAACCCATTCGGCATGCCTTGAATTCAACTTAGGTTGCCCATTGATAAACTTGAGAGCTTGGTGATCCGAATGCAACACAAATTGTTTAGGCCTCAAATAATGACTCCAATGATCTAAAGCTCTAATAATGGCATAAAACTCTTTATCATAAGTGCTATATTTCTTCCTAGAATCATTGAGTTTCTCACTAAAATATGCCAATTGCCTTTTATCTTGAGTAAGGACCGCCCCTATCCCTACTCCACTAGCATCACACTCCACTTCAAACACCTTAGAAAAATCGGGAAAAGCTAGAATGGGTGCTTCACAAAGCTTCCTTTTAATCACTTCAAATGCATCTTTTGCCTCTCTTGTCCACTCAAAATTCCCCTTTTTCAAGCGCTCGGTGATTGGTGACATTAGGGTACTAAAGTTGGGCACAAATCTCCTATAAAATGAGGCTAAACCATGAAAGCTTCTTACTTCACTAATGGACTTAGGTTCGGGCCAACTTTTAATTGCTTCAACCTTGGATTGATCAACCATAATTCCCTCTCCCGAAACCACATAGCCTAAGAAGACTACCCTCTCCATAAAAAACTCACATTTCTCCATCTTAGCATATAATTTTTGTTTTCTCAACACTTCAAACACTTGCCTAAGATGGTTTTTATGATCATCCTCACTATGACTATACACTAATATGTCATCAAAATAAACAACAACAAATCTGCCCAAAAAAGGTTTAAGTACCTCATTCATCAATCTCATGAAGGTGCTTGGTGCATTGGAAAGGCCGAAAGGCATGACCATCCATTCAAAAAGCCCTTCCTTGGTTTTGAAGGCTGTTTTCCACTCATCCCCTTCTCTCATTCGGATTTGATGGTACCCACTCCATAAGTCTATCTTGGAGAAGATGCAAGAGCCATGTAACTCATCAAGCATGTCATCAAGCCTCGGTATGGGAAACCTATACTTGATGGTAATGTTATTGATAGCCCTACTATCCACACACATCCGAAAACTTCCATCCTTTTTTGGTACCAAGAGGGCTGGAACCGAACAAGGACTCATGCTCTCCCTCACATACCCTTGACTAATTAGCTCATCCACTTGTCTTTGCAACTCTTTGGACTCTCCCGGATTGCATCTATAGGCTGGTTTGTTTGGTAAAGGTGCCCCATGTAGCAAATCAATATGATGTTCTATTCCCCTCAAAGGTGGCAGCCCGGGTGGTAACTCATTAGGGAAAACATCTTTATACTCATGCAATAAAGGTTGGACTAGGGGATGGGGTGTGCTAGCATCAACTTCTCTCCTCTCGGCAATAAGCAAGGTTAGGATGGGTTTGTGTTTGGTGATGACCTTTTCTATTGATTGCCATTGAGGAATAGGTTCTTTTGTGAGTTTTCGGTTTTGGTTGGTGAAGGTGTGGAAAGTGTTTGATGGGGTGGTAAAGGGCTTAAGGTGATGGTTTTCTTGTTGAACCTAAAAGTGTAAGTGTTCTTCCTCCCATCATGGACAACTTCCCTATCATATTGCCAAGGCCTACCTAGCAACAAATTACAAGCATCCATTGGTATTACATCACACAACACTTCATCCACATATCTCTTGCCTATGGAAAAAGTGACTACTACTTGTTTGGTAACATTAAGGGTGCTCCCATTGCTCAACCATTGTAATTTGTAAGGGTGGCTACGGTTTTGGGTAGGAAGCTTCAATTTTTCAACAAGGGTGGTGGAAGCTACATTGGTACAACTCCCACTATCAACAATAACCGAACATACCTTCCTTTTGATGGTGCAACGGGTTTGGAACAAATTTCCCTTTTGTTCTTCGGTGGAGTCAACTTGTGCATGCAAAACCCTTTTCAAAATCAATGCATCACCAACATCAGCTTCTTCAACAATCTCATCACCACTCTCGGATTCTTCCTCTTCACTATCTTCTTCTTGGACCGCCTCTTCGATCTCTTGTATCTCTTTGAGGGACATTACCCTCTTGTTGGGACAATTGGCTTGGAAATGTCCATAGCCGTGACACTTAAAACATTTCTTGTCTTTCAAATCCCCTCGGGTGCCTCCTTGAGCCACAAATTTTGGTTTCTCCTTAGGTGCTTCATTCACTCTTTCCTTGCTCTTGTCTTTGTTGTTGTTGACATAAGGTTTGGAATAAGATGGGGATCCTTTGTAGGAGTTGCTGCCCTTGAAATATGGTTTTGGTGCTGAAAGTTTCAGACTTTGGAGTTGCTTCTCAACCTTGTTGGCTAGCTTGCATACATCCCCCAAGGAATGATAAGGCTGCAATTCCACTTTGTGAGCTATTTCCCTTTGTAATCCTCCCAAAAACCGAGTAATGGTTTGCTCATTTTCCTCCGGAACATCACTTCTCATCATAAGGCCCTCAAACTCCCTTATATACTCCTCTACCTTCCTATCCCCTTGCTTAAGATTATACAAACTCATGTAGAGATCTTGCTTGTAATTGTCGGGCAAGAACCTCTTTCTCAACATTCTTTTCAATTTTTCCCACGACCTTACTCTAGTCTTCCCCTCTCTCTCTCTCTTCTTTTTTATGTTTTCCCACCACAAGGAAGCATATCCTTTAAACTTCAGAATAGCTACCTTATATTTCTTTTCATCCGTATACCCCTTAAACTCGAACACTCTCTCAATATCACTCAACCAATCTAGGAAAGCATTAGGGTCTAGGCTACCCTCAAATTCAGGCAAGTCTATTTTGATACCCCTATCATCATCAATTCTTCTCCTCCTAGGAGCCTCGGATCCACTAGAGGATGCATTACTATCTCTTAAATCTTCCATATACAGTGGGATCTGAATTATGGTTCGTTGACGGTAATGCGGTCGACCTTCCCGTTTGAACGGTTGTAGGGATTCCTCAAAGGTGGGTTTTGGTTGGGATAGATGAGCAATGTCCTTAGACATGCTAACCATCAACTCCATCATACTGGACATATTCTTCTTAACATCATCAAGTTCTTCTTGAATTTTCAGGTTGGCACTCTCCCATGGGGGTTGGGGTGAAGTTGGAGAGGAAGTGCTCTTGTTTGCCATGGAGATGGGGGGAAAATTTGGCTACTGTGAACAGTAACCTTGGATGAACAGTAACTTTTTGAAAGTTAAAGAAAAATGGAAAATGGGAGGGAAAGGTCAAGTGTATGCGTTTTGGTGATTTTGGTTAAGTGTAAGTATTCTGTGAATAGTAACCTATGAATAGTAAACTGTGAATAGTAATGTGGGATTAGGCT
This sequence comes from Pistacia integerrima, assembly GCA_026225825.1. Taxonomy (NCBI): domain Eukaryota; kingdom Viridiplantae; phylum Streptophyta; class Magnoliopsida; order Sapindales; family Anacardiaceae; genus Pistacia; species Pistacia integerrima. Next base: position 44,109,112 of record CM047749.1, read on the forward strand.
AGGAAATGGTGTAAAAAAAATTATGGTTAGGGTTTAGGGTTTTTTTTTTGGGTTTTAGATGAATTTGGAAGGGATTGGTTTGGTTTGGATGGGATGTCAAGTGGGTGGTTAGTGTTGGTGTTTAGAATATTGTTCAATGAAAGAGAAAAAAAAAGAAAATTGCACAATGGTTTGGCTTGGCCGAACTACACACACACTCAACACTTCTCCAAATGTTTTTTCATCAATCAATACCTCAATCTTCACAAATTCAATCCTCAACCTTAGCTCTGATACCAAATGATATGAATTTCTTCAACCTCAATTCATATACTACCCTAAAACAACCACTTTTGACTCAACCTAGGCTAGGTTTTCTTCCAACTCCTTATGACCCATTCGGCTATCACACTTCACACACTTTCACAACCATCAAATAACTAAAAACAACTCCTTATATCAAACTCCAATCATTCACAAAGTCATTTATATTCAAATGCACCACAAATGGATTCATACACACCATGCAAAACAAAATCCGGAAAATGAGTTAACTTGAAACTAAAGGATAACAACTTACATAAGAGATGACCAAGGAATCAATCAAGCCTAAAAGGAAACTCCACCAGCTTGATAGACACTCCACCACCAAGTTTGGCCGAACTTGGGTAAAGGAAAAACAAGAGAAAACACTTTCTCAAGACAAAGCACTTTCTCAAGACAAAGCACTATTCATTCAATATTCAAAGTCACTTTACAAAATGATCAAGTGGCCTTTAAATAGGCCTTACAAAAATTAGGGATTTACCCCTAGCAAATATTATATGATGGAAACATTAAAATATTACATTCAAATTAATAAACAAAAGTCCACCACACATGTCAAAAACAAGCCATAACCATTTAATGATCAAGTGGACAACTTTTCCCTAATTTAAGGACCTTTGTCCTTAACAACAATTTTAGGGTTTTTCCTCCAAAATTTGAATCAAATGACACCCAAAACTTGGGCTTGGGCCAATGAAACTTGCTCCCACTTCTTGTTCACGTTTTTTGTCACAAAATTGGGCTTGAGCCGTGCCTTGGAACCTTAAGACCTCTTGGACAATTTTGTGAACTTCCTTGAGTGCTAGTGATGCTTGGAACGAATGTTGATCTTCATGTTATCCTTGAGTCTTCATTGAAATCCCTAACATTTGTGATGGGCAAGATGGGCTAGGATTCTCATCACTTTTTGTGTGGGAAAATATCATTAAAGCAAGCCTTGGGTGGGAAAGAATCGTTTTCTCCATCAAATTAGCCATGTTAACAATCGGCCTTGATGGGTTACCAAAGGTTCAAGCGACGGTAAGCCAAAAAGTCATCAATATAATCACAGCTAATCGGCAAACCAGTCAAATGTTCAAAGTCAAATCACGTACTACTGGAAACTAGGACGAGAAACTCTTGGATATACATTTTTTTCTTTATTTCAAACATAATTCCAAACTTTAAATTCCAACACACCACCCACACAGGACCCCCCACAACACAAAAAAAAAAAAAAAAAAAAAAAGTGTAATAATACAAAGTGTTTAGTACATCGTCAACAAAAAACGATAGAAATGACATGATTTCTAGCTATTTTTTCATCTTTTGACGGTTATAGGATCTTTGGACTTGCTAAGTTCTACATTTAAATTTCCAATTTGGTCAAAAACAGTCGCAAAACAAATGCGGTTTGTTTTAAAGAACTAACATCAATAGATGAATCGACTATTATAGATGATTTGGATGTCAGAGATGTTGAATCTGACAATTGCCAACAACATTTTCTATTATATAATATAAATATAAATAGGTAGTATCCAATACAACATGAGAAAAACAGTACAACAAACAAAACGTTGCATAGGACTCCAATTCAACTTCTCCATTGGCTATCAACTTGTTCACCAGTTCCGCTACTCTCCATTGATGGACTTTTACTCAGACAATAATTTCTAACACTTTTTTTTTTCAAAAAGTTTCTAGGTTTTTCAATTAGTAGAATAATCTCTAAAGTAAAATAGATTTCATAAAACAATAAAAATACGTAAATTGGTAGAATCTTTTCTATAATATGAATGGTTTGGAGTTTGGACTCCACCTATACCCCACTCGTAAAAGACAAACTCAGTCTTTAAAACTTGTGTACTCCGCTGCTATCCTCCATTCAAAATCATCGGCGATCAAAGATTAGTGATAAGAGTTTCATCTCACAATGGTCTACACTTGGTTGCTTTTAACAGTATATATAAGTTACAATTTTACCTTCACACAAAATAAATGGGATTAAAAAAACAATTTGAGCAGCCTTTCAAATTAAGGAACTCAAGTGCTTCAGGAGGATTAAAATACAAGAAAATAAACATTTTGTAGGACTTGTATTTTCTTGGTCCCGGGCTACCCCCTCACAAATACCCCCCTAATCAAATGGCTTTATCAGCTCTCTACTTTCTAAGATAAGTAGTAGTGTAGTGACTTAAACTTTGAAAACTTAAATAAATTAATTTCTTAATAAACACTAAAGTCTAGTGCTTATTTTAGAACATTATAAAACGTGTTTAACGTGGAAGAATGAGTACATCATAAAAAATTCTGGTATAATTTCAAGGAAAAACTATTAAATAAATCGGGACGGAAATGACAAAAAAATACTGATTGAGATGAGAAGCAAGTTAAGGTTGAAGTTGCGACTTGCTTATTAAAAGATAAAATGGGGTAGCTGTCCAATTAATGTAAATGTAGTAGTTGAGATAAGAACGTAAATATGGCAAGACAAAAGTAGCTGCGGCTGCTGTTCAAATTACATGGGAATTATAGCTACCCGTCGTGATTAAGACGAAAAATAAAAAAAGCTAGCTTTATTTATCTTTTCTTCAGCCACAGAATTTGGAACAAAATCTAGTTGCATTTTTCTTGAGGAAGAGAATGCTAGTTGTCTATTTCTGGGATATGTTATCCTCTTGATACGCCACTCATATATATATATATATATATGCTACTTCAAATGATAATTTAATAAAAGATTTAGAAACTTAGAAACATAGGCTGAATCACTTGTAATGCAAGAATATGGATTATGTTTGAATTAAATATTCATGAAAGCAATTGATTTAAAATTAGATTTTGATAATTAGAGTGCAATAACAGAATTCTTAGACTATAACTAAAGTCAAGATGTTAAATTTAATTATTTAATTGCCTTTATTCTTTGCTTAAAAACAACCATAATGCTGGATAAACACCTATTATTCACCACGTCTGGTCCATCAATTTTGGATCGGTTTCTGAGTTGATCGGTCAGTTAGATTGGTGACGCCAAAAACAAACACATCCCTATACCGGTCAGACCAGTTGGTCGGATCGGTGACCTCATAACAAACACATCCCTATCAAATTAAATTATTATCTAATTTTTTGTATTACTGCAAAAACACTCCTAAAAATTCAAATTAGTCCCTAGAGTTTTGAAACCATACAAAACACCCTTAAAAATTAGAAGTAGTCCCTATATGTTTGAAATATCATAAAACCCGCCTACAATCTGAACCGGACCAAAGAGGCTACTGATTCCCAGTCTGGTCCGGTCCGGTTTTCAGAACATGACAGACTATGAAAGTTACCAGAGTAAAGTTAGACTTTGTATAACCTCAAAGGGTAGACGATTCCTTAATCATGAACCAACGCCTTCATATTGTTCACTGTAAACAAAAGGGAAAGACAAAAACTTGCAAAATTTTAATGTCACTTATATATACCTTATGTGTAAACTGGGACAGAGAAGGTATCAGCAAATTATTTATTTAGTTATGAGAACTTTCAAACTAATCAACGAAGACATGGTATTTGAAATCGGTACGGAGATAATATTTGAAAGAGGTAACGAAAAGGAAAAAAAGAAAAAAAATTGATTATAATTCCTTTAAAACATTAAAAAAAAAAAAAAAGTAAAGATTAATCTGGTTTGTAATAATGAGAATTAAGATTTGATTGAATTAAAATCTAAAATATCATTGATATTCAACTTTAAAGGTTGGAAGTTTTCGGTAAATTTAATCCGAATTCTATTTATAATTAAAAAAAAATAGATAAATGGATTTACAAAGAGATCTAGAGGAGCTTAATAAAGTTAATCAAGGAGTGGGGTTATTTAAGCCCCATCAACCTTCTTTCTAAGCCCTAGTAATAATTTTTTTATAAAATATATATCTTTAAACTAATAATTACCAAATAGGACATTTATTCATTTGTTACACCCCATATATCACAATATTTTTCTCAATTCCCTAAACCCTTCATTTTTATTTTCTAGAAGTGTGTTTTGAAATTTTTTGTTTGGAATTATGTTGTCATAGTTGAAACTATTTTGAAGAGATGAAAAATTGAACCGAACAATGGAAATAATATAATAATGGTTGAAATTATTTTGAAGAGATGGAAAATTGAACGAATGCAATATGTAAATCGTTTATCAGAGCGATAAAGGCCAGCTGATTATGCCTGAGATTTCTTACTTGGATTAAGAAAAACCAGAGAATTTTGCTTCTTTGGTGGGTTAGAGACAAAGTGTATACAGTTGCGTATACAAAAGCAAAAGACCAGTTCCTGTTAAATTATTAACCACATTTGCAGGTCTGTCGCAATGGCTTTATGCGTGCAGTCATGTCATCATTTGCTTACATTCATAACTCTTCACATGAATCTGACCTTTCTTTTATCCACACATGGGCATTACGCGTATTAGTCTTATAAACTTGTGGTCTTGCAACATTCTCAATTTTCTTTTTATTGTAATTCTATTTTTAGGTGATTCAATATGTCTACGCCATAAGAGACGGACACTTTTGTCATTCATTTGTGATCACAATTTTCTCAGCAAGAGACAATTCAGATAATAGCTGCATTCTCTTAATTATTCTAACTTTTCATTAATACATGCGTTGAATTTTCACAATGATGGGGCTCTTTCCCATTATGTGAACCAAAACAACTATAACTAATAGACCCTTAAGTCCTAACCTTATCTTCTTCCTCTCGCTGTCTGTCATTGAGTAAACCTTCACTTTCACAAGAATTTCCATTAGTAATCTCATCAAAGAACCACTGAATATTCATGTCCGACGAGCCCCCGACGGCCACTGCCTTCCTTGCTGCAACCTTCAATTCCGTTAAGTTCTTCTTGTACTCTTCTGATTTGGGTCCACTAATGATTTCCTTAATACATTTTCCCACTTCCTCAGTACTAACAATACCGTCACTGTTTGGCCTCATCCTTAGACCAATCTTAAAAACATCAGTTGCAAGCTTTGCATTCGTTGGCTGGTCGGTCCATTGAGGATATGCTATCACTGGCACGCCTGCAACTATTGTTTCTGACATAGAATTCCACCCGCAATGAGTTATGAAACATGCAATAGCCGGATGGGCCAAAACTTTGGTTTGGGGACACCAAGATGAAATAAAGCCCTGGTCTTTCGTTTCTTCGACGAACCCATCTGGTAATTCTCCTGCACCGTTAGGCGTTGGAACTTCTGGTTGCTTGGCAACCCATAAGAACGGATGGTTACTATTCTTTAGAGCTGTTGCTATGACCTCCATTTGTTTTGCTGAAAAGACGATGATGCTACCGAATGATACGTAAATAACTGAAGAAACTGCCTGTTTGTTTAGCCATTCTAAGCAAGCATTTTCCGGTGTCCAGAGTTCAACACCAACATCGAATTTTTCATCTTCACCGAGTAGCGAAGTGGGGACCAGAGGACCGACGGGTCGGATTGGACAAAGCTCAGACATGGAGGCAATGACTTCTTTCTCTAACTCAAAGAATGAATTGGCTAATACCCAGTTGTGCTTCTTCATGTTTTGGAACAAGTCAGAGAATATTTTAAGGAGGCTACTGAACGGATTTGAAGGAAGAACAAATAAAGGCAGATCTTCTGTGGACAACAGTGGTAATCCTGGTAACTCAACACTTAAGTCAGGGTTCTCTAAGGTGGGAAACGAGTTTAGTTTATTGAAAAAACGATAATAAATAGCAAACAGTGAACATGGTTGGATCCAGAGCAAGGCACAAGGGACTTTATGCTTAACAGCAACATCAGCCGCCCATGGAACAAACGGATTGATGATGATGCAAGAGAGTTTCTTATGGTTATTATAGTAGTGTTCTTTGATAAGGTTTGAGAGTTTAACGGGTCCGACTTTTTCTAGAGTTTCAAAGTAGTGGTCTAAATTGGCTTTGCGGTCATAGTCTAAGTCGAACCCATCAGAGAAAAACAGAAGTTGGATATCAGAAATAGAATGGCTTGCGGTGCCTTTGCTGACGTTGTTGTTGTTGTTCTCGTCAGTGGTGGTGGTGAATTGTTTTAGCATGCGTTGTTTGGTGGTTTCGGTGCAGGCAAGTGTGACATGGAGGCCTTTCAAGACAAGGCGTTTGCCAAATCTAAGCAATGGATTAATGTGACCTTGAGCTGCGAATGCCACCATTAGCACATGATGATGAATGACTTGTTTGTCTTCCTTTAGAGCCATGAATGGTCAGACAAGCAAAGTTCTCTGGAAAGACCAAGACGAGGCTACTAAAGAAAGAGGAAGGGAGATGTTGAGGTGGAAACTGAGTATAATATGATAAGCCGAAATCACATGCCATATATATATATAGACAGTCACTCGGACTTGTGAGTCTTCAATGCGCTTTTCTCTAATTAGGATCACAATGTATATAACGTCTTGTATTACTAAATAAAATCATTTGAAAGAAAGTAATTTCCCCACAAATTTTACTGACTGTTTAATCTAACCCATAAGATTTAATTTTTAAAATCATCCATCTAGTAGTAAACTTATCATTTTAATAGCATAATTAGAGTTCATATCTAATTCTTATTTGGTGGAATTACCTTTTTCTTTGTGGGCACTTATATGTTTGTCTTCAGTTCGAATCAAACACGCGTTAAGACAAAGGAAATTTTATATATGGTGATATGTATAGATTCCTGCTTCACCTTGCGTATAAATGTATAATACCAGGACTTCCAGTATTTACCTCTAGAAGTAGATATTGAGACAATAAAAGAAAGAAAATAAGAACACAAATACATACTAAATCTACGTGAAAGTTCTATCTCCACAAAAATAAATCACTAAGAAAAAACACTAAGTTCTGTTGCTTTTATTCTAACCCAGTAACCAAAATTCTAAACCCTTCGGTGTTACTCTCAACTCAATTCTACAATACATTTCTGTAAAGTCTATTTTCTGTAGTTTCACTCAACTCCCTCTATAAATGTTTCTCAAACCCTTTGGTGTATAATCATGCTTCTAAGCCTCCCTTGATATAAGATTTACACACTCCTATATATGTAGATTTGAATTCATATATATACTATCCTCTAGTTGTGAAAGTATCAAACTTCTCCTCTTAGTATATAATACAAGAACAACATCATATTACTCACTCACTCTTGTAGTGAGGTTCTCACCCATGCACCCACACTCTTGCCTCTTTCTCCTTGCTTGGACATTCCTATTGAAAATGTCCTAGCTTGTGACAATTATAGTACTCCACCGTAACCTTGTCAAAGCTTTGTCTGCCTCTTCCCCTTCCTCTGCCTCTAAAATTGCCACGGCCGCAACCTCTTCCTCTAGATTGATTTTCATGTGTAATCTTCAAAGCGTGTTCTTCTTCAACATGAGAACTCATGCATTGTTCATGCACAAGCAGGGTGCTTTGCAACTCATCAATGGTTAAGGTGTCTGTACCCTTAGACTCTTCAATGGAACACAACTGACATGATTTTGACACCAACTAAACAACACATGCAAAACGTTGGTGGGCCAAGAGACACACGTGGGTATAGACAAAAGACGTAGTAAATGCAGTAGTGAGAGCTCTTTAAAGTGGTTCGGATGCTAAAGTAGCGAGTCCTACGTCCACTGATGTTTGTATTAATATTAAGGGTCAGGTCGCAACAGTGTACTGACTTACAAATGATTTGTAAAAGATGAAAGTGATAGTACAAGAGAGAGATTAGCTAATTGAGAGAAAAAATGGGCAAATTCCTTCAATGAGAGAGTATTCTCCAATTTATAGTGGGATGGATGGAAGTAATGATCATTAAATCTGTGGGTTGGTGGGAACGTCAGGGCAAATCCTTCTTTATGTCACATTGCCCACCTTCCAGAGTGATTTGCGCGATTTGGAGCAGGGAATGGACACGTGGGATCTTCACGTGCCTACCGGTCGCGCGCGCTACCATTCTCGACAGAGCAGTCGCCCTCTCCCTCACGTGATTTCCCTCGTCAGCCCTTTATTTCCCAGGCATAACAGAAGTCCCCTAGTTTTTAAGGTTTGAGGATCGAACCTTGGAAACTACAAGTCATGCCGCGATTGGAGGTTTCCTGGAAGTTCTGGCGGCTCCGACCTATTTGAAAGTAGGTCGGGATAGGACTTTTCGCGAACACGACTTCGCATGGCCATCGTCCAAGCGACCTGACTTCATCAGGTGTTGCTCTCTGTACCTTAGGGATGGAGGCATTTAATGAAGCAGTCCCTCCGTTGACTGGTGTCCCGCGTGTGTTAAGCGTTTGTCAGGTGCATTAAATGCGATGTATGCTGACATGTTATCACTTTATCAGAGCATTAATTGCATGGCACGCTGAAACGACAACCCTTATCACAGCATTAAATGCAGCTTGGGGTGCAATTAATGCGGAGAGAAAGAAAGAGTCGTCGTTTGAGTTTCTCAACGGAAGAAATGTGGATTTGATTACCCTTAATTGCGACTCTCTCTCTTCCCCATTGATCAACGACACGTGTCTGCGATCAACGATGAGAGATTGTTGCCGCCCAAGCGTCGTTTCGATTTCGAGGGGGGCGAACACCGGTTCACACGCTATAAAAGCCCAAATCCTTCTCAGACGATGCCGCCAGAGTCTTCTTTACTGAGAGCGAAAGATTTTCACAAACTAGAACCTTTGCCTTCCAAACCGGCGTTTTTCCGATATCCGAAAGAGGAATCACTCACGTGTTCCAAGAGGTAAAAAAATTTCCTTTTTCTTTGTTTTCTTAGTTTTCATGGTGTTGCAATGGCGTCGAGTCTTCTGATGTTTCATTGGAGACGTGACGCTAGCGTCAGGTTCAAGCCGTGAATGGCAGCTCGAGTCATACTGTTAGGGTTTAGGGAGTTTATTCCACATCGCCGTACGGAACAACGTATGATGGCTAAATGACCCTTTGCTTGTCGCTGTTGCAGACTACAGAATGGAACCCTCAACGACCAGGTCCGAGGAAGGAACTAGCTCGTCTTCACGAGGTGTTCCCGCGAACGTAACCCACGAGGTCTTCTCGGTTCTCACCCGGGAAGAGCTCAAGAGGGTGGTTAAATAGTTCGGTGTTCTTGTGGAAGTCTTCCGCGACATCACCTGGTCATCGCGGTACCCTTCCAGTGGTTTGGCCACGATCGCCGAAGAGATTTTTAAGGGTGGGGGGTTGATTCCTTTCCACCCTTTTATCAGGTCGGTCCTGGATCACTTCGGGATTGCGCCGATGTAGTTAACACCAAACGCATATGTCATCGTCGCTACGATGTACATCGCGTGTCGCGAGAGCAGACTGGGCAAGCTAACAGCGGTGGAGCTCGGCTGCTCGTACTATCTAAAAAGGAGCAAGGACAAGGACTCCTACTACTTGGCCCGGCGACCTACCATTACCGCAGGGATACATAGCTACCCTAGCAACGTAGGGGCCTACGAAACAAAGTTTTTCTTCTTTTGTTATGACGACCGTTGTCGCTTTCAAGATCCAAGTAAGTTCTTCTTCGTCAAATTCATTAATTGTGCATTTCTTTCTTCTAACGACCTGCTTCCCTTTGCAGTTAACAAGTCAACCAGCCTAAAGCTACTCTCCAACCTAGACAGGATCATATCTTTCGGGGTTCTCCTCGAGGCTAGTCATGACGCGAAGAAGCTCGTGACGATCGCGAACTTATAGAAGTACTATTTTTTCAATGCGGGCGCGTCTTTAGAGCCCCTAACGAGTAAGTTGTGCCAATTGATTCTTTTCTGGTCGTAGAATAAAATTCTTTCGCTAATGTACTTGCATGCAGCGACCATGCCTCCAAAAGAGTCTGAATAGCCTCGACGAGCGCCATTCAACTTTCCTCGGTCGAGGAAGGCCAGTAGGCGGAAGGTCCGCTTGCCCCGCCCCTGAGGCTCAACCAACGTGAATCGTCAGAATTCCTCCCAACCTCCCGACTCGAGGATGCATCGACCCAGGCCGTATAGGTCACCTAGCCATCCGCTACTCGCCCGAGGTGAAAGACAACGGCTCAGCGAGTGAAGAAGAGGAAACAGATTCTGGATGATGAGTCAGAGTCTGAATCTGAGGGTGACCAACTCCAAAGGTTACAGTAGGGCATTGGAAGGAGGTCAGGTAAGGAACCCGTGGATGGGACAACTATTGCTAAAGAAGCGAAGAAGGACACCCTGCCCCAAGGTCGGACGTCTTGGGGAACTTGCCCGAGTATCTGCAGCCAGTAGTCTACTCTTTACTTGAGTGTGGACTATCAAAATCGTATGAGCATTTTGCTGATTCGGGCGATGTTGCCCTGATGACCACATCGGTTCAACACTTAAGCAAGGTGAACGAACTATCCTTGGCGTGGAATTCTTTAGTTATTTTTGATAATTCTAAATCATTTCTTGTTCGCAGGCCCTGCCCGCCATGTGAATGTCCCTGGAGAAGTCTCAGCTGGGCGTCACGAAGGGGAAAGTGATCTGAAAGAGGAGAACGTGGACGCTTAAGCGGAGCCTAGAAGCCGTCAAAGCTGAAAGAGAACTATATGCTGATGCAGTGAACAAATACTTGAACCAGAAGAACGCAGCTATGCGCATAGTGGACTTCCAAAGGGCGAAGCTCGAGCGACATGCGGAGGAAATAAAAGAGCTCCAAAGGACCGTGGCCAAACTCTCCAAGGAGGTCGGAGAGAAGGACTAAGAGCTCCAAATGACCTCAATGTGGGCTTTGCGAGCAGAACAAGAAAGGGAGGCCTCCGAGAAGAAAAGGCAAGTTCTTGAGGCCGAGCTTCAGGAAAGTCAGGGGAGAGTTGCTTCCCTGACCAAAGAGATGCAGAGCCAGGCAGAGGAGGTCGAAGAGAAGGCTGTCGACTGGGCGATCGGGTTTATCTACGCCCTGCAACCAAAGAACCCGTATCTGGATATGTCTAACCTCACGGGGGACTGGCAGGAAACTTTGATGACCCTCGCAAGGCAAGATGACGAAGTAGCGGCCGCCCGCGGACCTAATCAGGCAGGGGGTTTGGGTCTTGCCTGAGAGAAGTCCCCAACTGACTAGCCCTAGGGCGATAAGGTCGGCCCTTTATGAGTCATAGGGTTTAGTCTTGTCAGTTCGCCATTTGTACTCTAATGAAATACATTTTGCTTTTACAATTGCTGTTCGCTTCATTACACATGAGTTTGCAGTTTACAATTCAAGTCTATAATTATTTACGCGAACAATATTACATGCGAAGACTGTTACAAGTGAACAAAATAACACTTTACAAGGAAACTTAAAAGTCAAACTAATTTACAATGGAAGATGAGTTCGGGATTACTGATAGTATGGCCGAAGGTGCTCAGCGTTCCAAGCTCGGGGTACTTTGGAGCCGTTCAACCTTTTGAGATGATAAGTCCTCGGTCTTATCACTTTGTCGACGTGGTATGGACCTTCCCAGTTTGGTCCTAGTACTCTAGCACTTGGTTCCCGGGTTCTGAGAACTTCCTTAAGCACAAGGTCGCCAACCTGGAAGTCTCTTCGCTTGACCTTCGAGTAGAAGAACTTCTTTGCACGTTGCTAGTAGGCTGCTATCCTTAGCGAAGCCTTGCTGTGATGTTCTTCAACAAGATCTAGACTTGCTCTCATAAGTGCTTCGTTTTCGGCCTCATTGTACAAGTCCCTCCGAAATGAACCAGTCCCCACCTCCACAAGAATCATTGCTTCGCAACTGTATGCCATCGAGAAGGGTGTTTCTGAGGTGGAGGTTTTCGGAGTTGTTCTGTACGCCCACAGGACTTCGGGGAGGTCGTCGGCCCAATTCCCCTTGGCTGTGCCAAGTTTGGCCTTTAGGGTGTGCTTGATGGTTTTGTTGACAGCTTCAACTTGGCCATTTGCTTGAGGTCTTGCGACTGAGGCAAACTTTTTATGGATGCCCAGCTCTTCGCAAAACTGTTTGAACTCCTCGTTATCGCATTGTTTTCCGTTATCCGAGATAAGGGTGTGAGGAATTCTGTAACGGCACACTATAATCTTGAAAATGAAGTCTTTCAGCTTTCTGGTCGTGATCGCGGCCAGTGGTTCAGCTTCCACCCATTTGGTGAAATAGTTTATTGCGACCATGGCATACTTGACTCCCTCTTTTCCGACTGGCATGGGACCGATAAGATCGATCCCCCACATGGAGAATGGCCAGGGGCTAGTCATCGTTATCAGCTCGTGAGAGGGGGCTCGCAGAATGTTCGCGAACCATTGACACTTGTCACACCTTTTAACAAAGTTGTGGGTATCTTTTTGGATTCGGGGCCAATAGTACCCTTGACGAACAACCTTGTTCGCAAGAGATCATGCAGTGGTGTGATTGCCGCAGATCCCTTCATGAATTTCCCTCATGATATAATTTGCCTCTGCGCTGGTTACACATCGGAGGAGAGTGGCTCGAACCCTGCTGTATGCTTGATCTCACGATGAGAGATAGCGCAGATCTTGTTCGCAGGACCCGTGCCTCGACCTTGTCGTCAGGCAAGATCTCATCCTTGAGATACCGGTAAATAGGTGTCATCCAAGAATCTGATTGTGTTACATTCACGGCCTATTCGATCGGGCTGATGCTCGGAGCTTCGATGAATCGAACAAGAATGTTTTCTGGCATCTCTAAGTCTAGCGACGAGGCCATCCTTGCCAGAACATCCGCCACAAAGTTGCTATCTCTGGGGATCTGAGTGATCGCAAAGTGCTTGAATGGCTCGAGTGCAGCCTTGACTTCATTCAGATAACGGATCATGTTTTCTTCTTTGACTTGGTATTCTCCTAGAATTTGGTTAACAACCAGCATAGAGTCGTTGTGGATGCTGAACGCGGTTACACCCATTTCTCTGGCCAATCGCAATCCAGCAAGCGAGCTTCATACTCAGCTTTGTTGTTGGTCGCCTTGAATCCAAACCGCAGGATGCCGTGAATGCGAGCCCCTTCGGGACTCAAAAGAAGGAGACCTGCGCTTGCCCTCTTCCTGGTCGACGATCCGTTGATGTAGAGGCTCCAGGTTGATAGATTCTGAATGGTTTCCTGGATGGCTTCGTTTGACTATTGTTCCGACTCATTCAAAAGATAGGAGAATTCTGAAATGAAGTTAACAACTGCTTACCCTTTGATGGTCGACCTTGGCTTGTACTTCAGGTCGAATTGACTTAATTCCATGGCCCATTTGAGCAGTTTACCTGAGGCTTCTGGCTTCTGGAGGACCTGTCTAAGGGGGTAATTAATCATTACATGGATCGTGTGGGCGTGGAAATAAGGTCGCAGCTTTCTAAAAGCGATTAGTAAGGCATAGGCTAATCGTTTCATTTCCAGATACCGCATCTTAGCATCCAACTGACGCTTGCTCGCATAGTATACAGGCCATTAGACTTTTTCCTCTTCTCGAACTAGGGCTGCATTGACCGCGAACTGAGAGACAGACAGGTATAGGGGCAAGATCTCTTGCGGAAGAGGCTTGGAGAGAAGAAGTGGCTTCCCGAGGTGTTCTTTTATACTTTGGAATGCCTGTTCACATTCGGGAGTCTATTCGAATTTCTTATTGGCCTTCAGAACATTGAAGAATGGCAAGCAGTGATCTGTTAGCCTCGATATGAAGTGACTTAGCACCACTATTCGCCCATTAAGACTCATGACATGGTTTTTGTTGGTCCGGCTTTCCATATCGAGGAGAGCTTGGATTTTCTCGGGGTTGATTTCTATTCCCCGCTGGTTAACCATGTATCCTAGGAATTTACCCATGGATACCCTGAACGAACACTTGAGAGGGTTCAGTTTCATTCTGTAGAGTCGAAGGATATCGAACATCTTTGCGAGATGCGCTACGTGATCTAAAGCGACATGGGACTTGACCAGCATGTCATCTACGTAGACCTCCATTGACTTAACGATCTGGTTGGAGAACATCCTGTTAACCAATCGCTAGTAGGTCGCGCCAGCGTTCTTGAGGCCGAAGGGCATAACTTTATAGCAGTACAGTCCCCGATCTGTAATGAAAGACGTGTGCTCTTTGTCTGGCGCATACATCAGAATTTGATTATATCTCGAGTATGTGTCCATGAAACTTAGCAGCTCGTGCCCCGAGGTGGCATCCACGAGCTGGTCAATTCTTGGCAGGGGGAAGTTGTCTTTAGGGCAAGCTTTGTTGAGGTCGATGAAGTCGACGCAAGTTCACCACTTGTCATTGGGCTTCTTTACCAGAACCGGGTTGGCAACCCATGTCGGGTAGAGTGCCTCTCGAATGGACCCATTATGGAGGAGGTTATCCACCTCTAGTTTTAAGGCGGCATATCGCTCTGGATCCATTGTCCTTCTTTTTTGTCGAACCGGCTTGGCTTCGCTGTTGATGTTCAATGCATGGCAGATAACATCCGGGCTGATCCCAACCATGTCTACGTGCAACCATGCGAACACATCGATGTTCTTCCTGAGGAAACTAGTCAGTTGGGTAGCGAGCTGGGAGTTGAGATTTTTACCGATCCTTAACACCCTGCTCGGTTCGTTGTGATCAACTAGAACTTCAGTCAGGTCCTCAACTGGCCCACTAGAAGGGCAGTCTTGGATACGAGGGTCTATATTGTCCTCGACTGGACCAGGTCTTGGCTCGATCCTGCTGATCGCCATTGCCTATCTGTGATTTCCGCGTGAGGTGCCTTTTCCCTTGCACACTATCTGAACTACTTTCACATAGCAGTCATGCGATGCACACTGAGACCCGCTGACTTCCCCGATTCCTGTCGGGGTGGGAAACTTCATTTTTAGATGGTAAATTGAAGTGACCGCCTTGAAATGTCTTAGCAAAGGTCGCCCAGGATCCCATTGAAGGTTGATGGGCAATCTACTACTAAGAACTCAGTTACCTTAGTCACTTCGTCAAAATCGCCCAGTGTGATTGGGAGTGAGATTATTCCTTTGGGGAGTAGATGGTCTCCTATGAATCCGTACAATGGGAACGAGGTAGGCTTCAGGTCGGCGTCGTCCAGATTCATCCTTTTGAAAGTGGACGTGAACAGGATGTTCATAGCACTTCCGTTATCCACTAACATTCTCTTGGTATTATAGCATCCTATCAGGGGCGTGATCACAAGGGCGTCGTCGTGGGGATGATGCAATCTAGCCGCATCCTATTCGGAGAAGGAGATTTCCACCTCCCTGCGAACCTTTCGTGGTTGCTGTTTCGCACTCATCACTCTAATAGGGTCGTGATGTGCTTCGCGGGCATACCTTTCTCGGGCACCTCGCGAGTTTCCAACGAAGTACGGTCCCCAAAAATCAAATTAAGACTGCATACACCCTTCTGATCGCGACGCTTCTTACTTCGCTCCCCCCGATTTTTCTCTTGCGAGGGAGTAGGGTCATTGATATACTCCTTGAAATGCCCCTTCTTGATGAGCTCCTCGATTTCTTGTTTTAAAGTCCGGCACTCATCGGTATAGTGCCCATTGTCCCGATGATAGCGACAGTACTTTTTATTATTTCTGGCTGTCGCGGGAGTTTTCATGGGCTCGAGCTCTCCGAGCAAACTGGCTTCTTCGGACTTATCAAGAATGGCAGATACAGAGGCGTTCGATGGAGTATATTGGTTTCTGTCACGATCCCGACGAGGAACAGAAGCATAGGACTTTCTAGGCTCGTAGCGAGGTTTCTTTCCTTTTCGCTGATCGTCAGCGGCCCCTCCGCGATCAGCTCTTCTTTCCCCCCGATAAGACATACTTCCTGGAGCGTCAGGGTCACAACGGCGGAGTGCGGCCAATGAATTTTCTATCCGGAGGTATTTCTCCACAAGGTTATAGAATCGGGTGAGGGAGATATCGTCTTCAGCCTGTAATTCTTTCCACATGTCGGTTTATGGGTGCACTACGGCTATTATGAGGGTCTGAATGGACTCTTCGGGAGCATAAGCCACCTTGTTGAGTTCCCTGTGGAAACGGTCAATGTAGGACTGTAGGGATTCATCCCTTTCTTGCCTTATGTTGCTGAGATAGCTCAAAGGCATCGAGAACTTTCGATTTGCTTGAAAATGCCTTAGGAATGTCGCACTTATCTGAAGCCACGAGCTGATCGATCCAGTTGGGAGCAACCTAAACCACCATTTGGCATGAGAAGTTAAAGTCACGGCCAAACAACGACATTTTGTGAGATCTGAGACCTGGTGAAGCTTCATTAGGTCGTTAAATTCGTACAAGTGATCCTATGGATCATAGTCCCCATCGAACGCCCGCATATCGGGCATCCTGAACCCCGACGGGAGTGGAGCAGCTAACACTTTGAGAGAGAAGGGAGACGCAGATGCGACCTGCCCCTGCTCGTTTTGTTGCTCTCTTAGTCGGTCTAGAGCTCGTTGCAGCTCCTCAATTTACGGCAATGAAGCCAATTGGGGATTGCTTTCACCCATGCGGGTTCGACCTTCGCGATTACGGTTCAAGAAAGTGCGTAGGTCGAATTCCTCTTCGACTCGGTCGTCGATTACAGTGCTCGACACGCAGGCTGGGCGTGTGAAGGCGATAGATGGTGCGAGGTATTTTCACGACCCTCGCGGTGGTACGAACCGACCCGCGAGGTGTGGGAACCACCCATATGATAACGATCAAGATTGTTCTGCTAGCGATGATAAGAATCGCCCCGTCCAGTACTTTTACTTGGGTTCACTTGTGATGTGGCATGGGACAGCTCGGGATTTACCTTTTCACCGAGTCTCAACTTTGTCGGTATCCTACTCGGGACACGGTTTGTGTTTACTGGCCCTTTGGAGCCCGTAGGCTTGCTTTTTGCCACTTGCTTACCCTTTCATCTACGCACTGCAGTGCTCGCGACTCGGGCTATTTCTTTTTGCCGCCCCAACTGATCTGGATGGCACGCCTTAGTCCAAACGGTCCAACCTTTGGTTGACCGTCTGGAGATTATTGTCGAACCTCTCCAAGTAGCTCCTAATGGCAAGGTCAAGCTGCGAAGTTGATGGGATATCCATCATAGCACTTTGCGGAGCTATGAGTATTTTGGAAGAGGTATCCCCTTGGGTCAGAGGGATTCCCTCAGCACCCCGGCTAGCTTGCTCAGGTTCGGGTTGGCGGGCCATTTACTGCCATAGGACCAACAAGTTAGAAATTCTCCTGAGAAAGAATGAACACTAAATCAAGCCCTCCTTCAAGCACTAAACTATTGATACGTGATTTTGACACCAACTAAACAACACGTGCAAAACGTTGGTGGGCCAAGAGACACACGTGGGTATAGACAAAAGACGTAGTAAATGTAGTAGTGAGAGCTCTTTAAAGTGGTTCGGATGCTAAGGTAGCGAGTCCTACATCCACTGATGTTTGCATTAATATTAAGGGCCAGGTCGCAACAACGGACTGACTTACAAATGATTTGTAAAAGATCAAAATGATAGTACAAGAGAGAGATTAGCTAATTGAGAGAAAAAATGGGCCATTTCCTTCAATGAGAGAGTATTCTCCAATTTATAGTGGGATGGATTAAAGTAATGATCATTAAATCTATGGGTTGATGGGAACGTCAAGGCAAATCCTTCTTTATGTCACATTGCCCACCTTCTAGAGTGATTTGCGTGATTTGGAGCAGGGAATGGACACGTGGGATCTTCACAGCGTCTGGCTGGTCTGGCGCGTGCTTACCGTTCCGACAAGAGCAGGCTACCCTCTCCCTCACATGATTTCCCACGTCAACCCTTTATTTCCCAGGCATAACAACAACATAGGCAAACTTGGGAGTCATGGATCTCAAAATCTTTTCAACGATAGCAACATCTCCCTTAGCCTCTCCATTTGCTTTCATCTTGTTAGCTATGTTAAAAGTCCGAGCAAAATACTCATTCACAGACTCTCCTACCTTCATGTGGAGAATTTCAAACTCCTTCCGGAAAGCTTGCAAGTGTGCACGCTTAACTCGTGTTGTACCTTGATATTTCTACTTCAAAGAATCCCATATGTTCTTCATTGTATCTTTGTTGAGGATCTTCTCTAGGATCGAACGATCTAGTGCTTGAAATAGATAGTTCATTGTTTTCAGATCTTTCAACTTCTGATCTTCAATGTTCTTCCTCTGGGTATTTGTGAAAACAACACCTTCTGTTGCTGCAAGAATCCCGCTCTCCACCAAGCCCCAGTACTCCTTTGATCGCAAGAAGTTTTCCATGAGCATTGCCCAATGATCATAGTGCCCATCAAATTTCGGAACTATTGGCTGAACAAATGAACTCTATGTCGTCATACTACGATTACTGCACACGTAGAAGACTGCTGCTTCTAATTTTAACTAGGCCCTATCATGTGGCTCTGATACTAGGTGTTAGGAACCAGAAAAACTTACAAAATGATATAGAAATTGAGAGAAAACTCTTATCTTATTGAAGAACAAACTTGGCTATTTTATAGCCTTACAAAACAAACTAAAATGAGAAATGACAACCCATGTCTAACAACTCCTAATAATGTGGTAAGACTAAATCAAACAAACCTACAACCCTTGACTATAGGAACTTACTAACGGAGTGATAACAAACTACCAAAATAGAATATAACAATTCATCCCTTGAACTGAATGCTACAAGCACTCAGTTTATATCAATCTCAAAGCAAACTCCCACTAACCCTTTCAGCTTCAAGAAAGTTTCCAGACTGAGTGGTTTAGTCATCACATCAGCCAATTGTTCCCTTGTGCCACAGTGCACCAACTCCACAGTACTAGCCTTTATGAGCTCTCGAAGGACATGAAAATGCACATCTATAAGCTTACTGCAACCATGCAACACTGGGTTCTTCGAAAGATTGATTGCAGAGCTACTATCACAACAAATAATAGTTGAATTGTATTGATTCTGACCCAACTTTGCCAACACTCTTTTCAACCATATTGTCTGGCATGCACACAAAGCTACAATGATAAACTGCGCCTCTGTGGTAGACAAACTTACTATTGGTTGCTTTCTTTATAGGCAGGATACTGCTCCTGAACTCAATAAAAACACATAACCTGAAGTGCTCTGTCTATCTTCCAAATCTCTAACATAATCACTATCGATGTAAGTAGCAAGTTCCTTATTTCTTCCTTCTTATAAAAAATTCCAAAACCAGTTGTTTCCTTCAAATATCTTAACACCCTTTTTGCCACCTGTAAATGAAGCTCAATAGAATTCTTCATATACTTACTAATTATAAGACTCACACAAACATCATGTCCGATCTTGTAGTTGTGAGATACATGAGACTACCTACAACCTGTTTATAGTAAGTCTTGTCCACCTTAACTCCACCTTCATCCTTCACAAGCTTAAAGCCAAGGACAATAGGATTATGAACAGAATTACTTTTATCCATTCCAAACCGCTACAACACATCCAATGCATATTTCTCCTCACTAATATAAACACCATTAGATTTTTGCAAGACTTCAAGACCAAGGAAATACCTCATCTATTTTTTTTTTTTTAATTTTATAACAATGGATATAGCATCTTTGTCTTTTGAAGAAATCCTAGTTAGCTCCCGTATGGTACTGCCATAGTAGTCGCACATACTTTTGTATGTTTTTAGGTGGGTTAAATACATTTTCGTCGCTATGGTTTGAGTCCAGTCAAGGACAATTTAATTTTTTACTTCTAAAATCACCCTCCAAACTAACTGACATTAGGCTAAAATTAACGGAAGATAGGTAAATGACACATTTTAGAGATAAATAAATCTTTAAATTAAAGCATGGGGCTCATGGGAAATTGGTCCCATTAGAAGTTGCCACGTGGTTGTGATGGATGAAAAACCTAGACCTGGCAAACGAGCGGGTTGGGTGGGTATGGTCCGGGTAGCAACAGATCGCGGGTGGAACGAGTCACAGCTGAAAAATTCTCACGGGTCGACATTTTCATGATTCGTACCCGCCCGTGCAGGTACGGGTCACCCGTGAAAAATGCAGCAGCCTTTTACATTTTTCACTGTTTTTCCACATTTTTGTTATTTTTTACTGTTTTTTTAATTCAAAATGTCAAATTGCATACTAAATTATATTAATTTAAAAACTTGATATAAAATTCATTTATTAAACTTATTAGTTATTAGTTATTAACTTATTATATTAAATAAATGGATGATTAAATTAAATTTGATTAGATTTATTTCACCAAACATTATTAATTCAATATTAATATTTTTCATATTTATATCAAAGTGTCAAACTCCACCATATAGATAATAGAATTAATAAACACTAAACATACATAATAATTACTAATTAGTAAACACTAAAAATATAAAATTGTTTGACATTCAACATACATAACATAGTAAACACTAAACAATTAAACATATATAATTGTTTAACCAAAGTACCAAACGCACTAAACAAACAAAGTCGCCCTTGATTATGCAATCTCCTTCCCCGACACTTGACTTAATGGCACAAGCAGCTAAACATCATCAATTTCATCTTCTACAGTTAACAAAATATAAGTTAACTATCGTAATATATTAACAAACAAAAATATTAAAACATGTGAAATATAAGTTAAAATGTTACCTTTAACTACATATCCAGAAATCCATGTCCTGGTGCATATCAAAAACTCTGCATTCTCCGATAAAAGTGAACTTCAATATTTACTGAGCACTTTGCTACCAATACTGAAACTGAACTCCGAAGCAACAGTCGTTATTGGTATACTCATCACATCACGAGCCATCATCGAAAGTATCGGGTATCTATCACTATTTTTCTTCCAATGGTCCAGGATATCCAAATTGCAAAATTTGATGCGATCAAACCTTGCCTCTCCCAAATAAGTATCAAATTCGGACTTCTTAGTAGCACTAAAGTCACTCTTGTAGTAGTGTAATTCCTACACCATTTAAATATTTAAATTTAATAAAGCAAAATTACAAAATATAGAAAACCTTATTAATCACAAGAATATAAAAATATTTAGGGAGTATTGACTTACACAAATATCATCTCCAATGATATTAGGATTACTAGCTTGCACGCCAAGATCGTTGGGAACCTCATTGCCACTTGGACCCTCATAAGCAGCAAAAAGCCTATACAACTCTTGCTTGACCAACTCCAACTTTCTTGTTGCAACTACTAGGCCATCAACTTTCTTGTAACAAAACTCAGCAAACTCAAACTTGAAACGTGGGTTCAGCATTGTTGCAATTGCTAACACAACAGTATAAGAATCCCAATATTTGTCAAATTTTTCTTTCATTTGACTTGCCATGGTACTAAGAACTCCATCCTCATTTTCCATCTCTTCGTATAAACGCACTTGAATTCTCCACACATTTCTGAGATACAAGTTTGCTGTCGGGTATTGGGAACCTGAAAAAAGAGTAGTGATCTCATAAAATGGTTGCAAGAACTTGCAAATCCTCACCCCCCAATCCCATTCTTCATCTGAAGGACAACTTTTATCATTGGGATCTATCAGTGCCAAATGAACAAACACACGATGGTATATCAACGCACTTTCAAGCATTAAATAAGTAGAATTCCATCTCGTGGGAACATCCATTCGCAATCCTTTTGAGCTTATCACACCAATTTTTTTAACAAGTTCTCCAAACTTGATTCTTTTAGCCTCACTTCCTTTAACATATTTCACACTTTCATGAATTTTATGCAAAGCCACACTACTCACCTTTAACCCTTCTTGGACTATGAGATTCAAGATATGTGCACAACATCGCACATGAAAAAAAGAACCATCACATAATAAAACATTTTGCACACAAAGTTGACTCCTTAAAATATCTTCCATTTTATCATTGTTACTTGCATTGTCTAATGTAAGAGAGAAGGCTTTCTTTTCAATCCCCCAATCTTTTAAGAAATCATACACTAAGTCTAACAAAAGAGCCCCTGAGTGTGGAGGAGGAATATGGCAAAAATTCAGAATTCTACTTTGTAACTCCCACTTCTCATAAGCATAGTGAGTCGTTAAAGAAATATACCCATCAGTGGTACAAGAACTCCAAATATCAAAAGTCAAGCATATTCTACCCGAAACCTTCTCTAGAGCAAGCTTAATCATTTCCTTCTCCCTGTAATATATTTTTAAGCAATCCGCCTTAGCGGTGTTCCTAGTATAATGCTTAACTTCATGATTCAAATACATGTGGACATCCCTAATTCCTTCATGCTCCACTATTGAATATGGGTAATTATGTTTTATGAATTCCTATTGCCATCTTCTCACGATAAATTTCTTGAGAAATCTTCTAAAGTCTCAATTTAGTATCACAATCCATCATCATTTGATCTACACTACTAGTAACGGTACGTTTAGGACAACCTTTCATATGGTGCCTCATATTCTTAGTCCCATGACTGGAACTATCATGTGCATAGACTTACCACAAATCATACACTTTGCCCTCACCTCCCCATTATCTTCTACATATGTTGTAAATTGACCCTAAACATTTGAAACTTTACATCTTTTTAGACAAACAGTACTACCAGTAGAAGGAAGTTGACCTACGGCTACATTACAAGCTGTTCCTAAATATGTAGACTCCTCCATACCAAGCCAATCTAAAGGACACAACAAAGTATTTGCATTTAAATTAATTAACCAATCATAATTCATAACAATTCGTCCAAAAAAAATAAAAACACTCCCATATATTTTACAAGCAAACCAGCCATACCAAATGACTGGATTTTTCCAACTCAACAATCAACACCCCTCAACTCCAATAAGTATAACCAATCATAATCCATAATAATTCATCCAAAAAAAAAAAATTATTATGTGGTATATGCTGTGAAATTGTGAATCATCATTATTTGAGTCAAAAGAAAATAAATATTTGAGCAGGGACCAAAATTTATTTTCAAAACTTTTTAAGCCTCCCTCACATCACGTTTTTAAGCAGTCAATTTTCAACTTCCTAATTGGCTGGTGTGAGTGTTTTTTGTTTTTTTAATTTAATAATGAGTTTTGTCTTCTCTAGTTTTAATTCAATTGAATCATGTTAATTGGAGAAAAATAAAAGCTACGGACATGAAAGACTCTCCAGTGTACATTGTACAACAACTCAAGTTACTCAACAAGTCAACAATATGGGATATCCACCCGGACCACCCCTGATTCCATGCTTTATAACTTTAGTAACAAATTGGATTCTATTAAAAAACACCCTACGCTACTGCCTAGTGTTGTTCTTGCCGCCTACTGTCCGTGTAGTGTTGATCTTTGCCTTCTTGCCGTGAGAGAATGATGCGGTGACCGTTATTCTTGCCATGACTCTTGGCCGCCTGTTGTTCTCTCGCGAGAAGTAAGAGAATGAGGGAAGGGAGTTGCTACTGCCATGACCTGCTACTGCTATCGTGACCTGCTGGCGCCTGCTACTGTCGTGAGAGAAGTGAGAGAATGAGGGAATGGAGCTACTGCTGTCGTGACTTGTTGCTACTGCTGTGACCTAAGCTACTGCTCTTTCGTGCCGTGACCTCACTTGGCGCCTCTGCCGCTGCCTGTGACCTCTTGGCGCCTACTGCTGCCATGAGAGAAGTGAGAGAATGAGGGAATGGAAGCTGCTGTGAGAGTGAGGGAGTGGAGCTACTATGAAGGGAGTGGTCTTGGAGCTGCTGTGAGACAGTGAGAGGAATGGTCGTGGAGCTGTTGTGGCCTGTGAGAGAAGAGAATGAGCTACTGCGTTTTTTATTTTTTTCAATGATAAGTTTTGGTTTAGATTAGGGTTTGAGAGTGAGACTTTGAGAGTGATAAGTTTTTTGAATAATTTTTTAAAAAAAAATTTAATTTCAAATTTGTGAGTCTGCAGGTAGTACTCGGCCCACCCGCAAAAGTCATGGGCGGGCAGTGCAGTTCCGATTTTCATGGCTTGAGAGGTCATACCGTGCACCCGTTACGCCCTTGGGCCCTAGGGATACCCAGATTGACCCGAGTGGAGGGTACGGGTGGGTATTTGCCAGGTCTAGAAAAACCCACAGAAAAACATTTGATCATGTTCCCTGCTAAAAATTCTTCAATCTCTTAACTGATGCTCCACCTCTCTATAATCTATAACATCCATTATGCCAAGTCAATCTCACGCGCAGCCTACACTAACATTGTTGTCAACCGTAGGCCTCTCAAGGGAATGAAGAGTAGAATCACAATAGATCTCCACAGCTTCCTTACCTTTACTTATATAGACGGATCTACATCCTTGTCTGGGGAAAATTGTGGATTGTAATGGTGGCTTCTAAAATTTTAGTTTTATTTTAGGGGTATATGGGTCTTTTTATTCAAGATCTTGTATCAGAGAACAGGATTCCATGATGTCTGTGAGTTTTGAGGACCAATTAAAAATTAATGTGTCCTAATTTGTCAGTATCACTATAACATTTATAGGCTGATATATTTTCTTGACAAGCAAAGAGACCCATTTTCATTTCTTTCATCTTCCCAACAGAGAACCAAAGACTGAGATAGGTTAATGTGAAAGGAAAATGGTCATACACATGTGAACCGTTTGCACCAATTTAGAGTGAGATATTAACAACCAATCTTCAAACACACCAAGAACAATCGGCCAATTCAACACACTCCCCTGCAAATTCAGCCAAACAAGCAAGCAAACAAATAACTCCATAAAGTAACTTAATAAACAAATGAGCTAAAATAACCCAAGGACTAACCACCGGCCAAGGAAAATCCACCACAGGTAAGATTGGATAAAGGATGCATAAACACTCTCACAATAGCTAAAATTTTCATTCAAAAGTCTAAAACACAAAGGGAAAATTCGGCCTCTTACAAGTGGCCTTACAAGTTACCCTAATACACATTTAATCTAGGCCATCCATGTGGCACAAAAATAAAGAAAGAATCAATCAAGACCTTTCATGTGGCTGTGAAGAGAGATGTTAGTTCAAACTAATTCAAATTTTACATGGAAATAAGCAAAAGCAAGGAGTTTCAAAAACATGTGACATTTCATTTCGGGAAAGGGAAAAGGAGCTGCCAAGTCTTCCACCCTTGTTTTTGCACAAACAGGTATGGAGTGTAGCCGCCCATGTGTTTCCTTGTTCATTTGTATTCAATGCTCCTCACGTGGTTCTTTGAGTGATCCTTGGAATATTCTTGGATGCCTTGGTCATTTTTGGTGGGAATAATCCTAAGTGATGAGATTATATCCAAATAAAGGAATTGGGTTCAAGTGTTGGATTGGATTTATCTTCGGCCATTTGAATCCATCTTGTACTAACTTACTCCCTTGGGCCGAACTCTCATCTAGGGTTTTATCCTCTTGGGCCGAACTTTCACAAAGGCTTTTAACAAGTGTAATGGCCTAATTTGTTTCAACATGGGTAGTGGACAGTGACCACTCAAGAGCTTGAATAAATATTTTCATCATAAGTGAAGCAAACAAGCAGAGGCAAGGTAAAACTCATTTTCTGAAGCTTGGATTACTTTAACTTGTAAAAAAAATCATGTCTTTTCCTGTACTGAGTAAGGGCATAAGGTTTTAAACCTATCATCATAGTGTATAAAGAATCACACTCAAAATTGGAACGTGCATATTGTTAGGAACCAGAAAAACTTACAAAAGGATAAAAAAAAATTGAGGGAAAACTCTTATCTTATTAAAGAACAAACTTGCTATTATATAGCCTTACAGAACAAACTAAAACAAGAAATAGTAGCTCACGTCTAACAACTCCTAATAATCTGGTAAGACTAAATCAAACAAACCTAACAACCCTGATTAACATGGGAACCTAATAATCTGGTAAGACTAAATCAAACAAACCTACAACCCTTGATTATGGGAACTTATTAACTGAGTGGTAACAAACTACCAAAACAGAACCTAACAATTCCTCCCTTAAATTAAATGCTACAAGCACTCAATTTATATCAATCTCAAAGCAAACTCCCACTAACCCTCGCAGCTTCAAGAAAGTTTCCAACTTTAGTGGTTTATTCATCACATTTGACAACTATTCCAGTGTGCCACAGTGCACCAACTCCACAATACTAGCCTTTCTAAGCTCTCGAAGGAAATGGAAATGCACATCTATGTGCTTACTACGACCATGCATTACTAGGTTCTTCGAAAGTTTGATTGTAGAGCTAATATCACAACAAATAATAGTTGAATTGTCTTGATTCTGACCCAGCTTTTCCAACACTCTTTTCAACCATACTACATGGCATGCACACGAAGCTGTAGCGATAAACTCTGCCTATATGGTAGACAAACTTACTACTAGTTGCTTTCTTTATGACCAGGATACTGCTCCTGAACTCAATAAAAACACATAACCTGAAGTGCTCTTTCTATCTTCCAAATCTCCAACATAATCATTATCGATGTAAGCAACAAGTTCCTCATTTCTTCCCTTCTTATAAAAAATTCCAAAACTAGTTGTTTCCTTTAAATATCTCAACACCCTGTTTGCCACCTATAAATGAAGCTCAATAGGAATCTCCATATACCTACTAATTATAAGACTCACCACAAACATCATGTCCGGTCTTATAACTGTGAGATACATGAGACTACCTACAACATGTTTATAATAAGTCTTGTCCACCTTCATCATTCACAAGCTTAAAGCCAAGGACAATAGGATTATGAACAAAATTACTTTTATCCATTCCAAACCGTTGCAACACCTTTAATACATATTTCTTTTGATTGATAAAAACACCATTAGATTTTTGCAAGACTTCAAGACCAAGGAAATACCTCATCTTACAAAGATATGTCATGCCAAACTCATGCTTTATGGAATTTTTAAACACTGTAAACATCAATTTATCATTTCCAGTAAAAATGAGATCATCAACATACAAACTTATGATTAATACTTTGCCTTCCTTTCTTGTCTCAGTGAACAAAGTATGTTCTAGTCACACTTCTAAAAACTTCCTTCATGAAATAGGCTTTTATACGATTGTACTAAGCACATGGTGCTTACTTAAGCCCAAAGTGTCTTCTTTGATGTATAAACCTTATGTTCATTTCCCTTTTACATATAACCACAAGGTTGCTCCACAAAAACCTCTTCATTCAATTCGCCATGTAAAAATGTTGACTTCACGTCTAGTTGATAGATAGTCCATCCTCTTTGAGCTGCAAGTGCTACCACCAAACGAATTGTCTCCATGCGTGCCACAAGTGCAAATACTTTAGTATAGTCTACCCCATGCTGCTAAGTATACCCCTTCGCTACAAGCCTAGCCTTGAATTTGTCCACTTTTCCATTTTCATTAAACTTGGTCTTATAAACCCATTTCACTCCAACCTTCTTTCCTCCCTCGAGAAACTCCATCAATTCCCATGTGTCATTTTTTTTCAATAGCGTCCATTTCCACATCCATGTTTGTCCTCCATTTCTCACTCTTCACGGCATCTTCAAAGTAAATAGGATCAGCAGCTGCAAACATGGCTAAATGAGCATCATTATCTTCTTCAAAAAGTCCATCTTTGGTTTCATAGCCTCTCAGCCAAACTGGTGGTCTCCTATTCCTCCCTTCATGCAAGCTAGGAGAGCTTTCTTTAGTCAAGGAATCAAAGGAAAACTCTCATTCTTCCATATCAGCATCAACATCAGACTCACTCCCCTATTCATTCTCATCAAACACAATTGTTTCCTCTTCACGATCACCCCATTCCAAATCGCACGTGATGGCTTCTTCATACTTTTTATCCCAATCCCAATTTTTGTCTTCTTCGAATATAACGTCCCTGCGTATTATGATCCCTTATGAAATTGGATCATAAAGTCTGTAAGCCTTTGACTCCTTACTAACTCCCAACAAAATGCAATTCAAATTCTTATCATCCAGCTTAGTTCTTTTACAGTTAGGCACATGAACATGAGAGAGACAACCAAAAACTCTAAAATACTTTAACCAAAGGCTTGACTCCACTCCAAGCTTCTTCTGGAATCTTAATTTTCATGACCAATGTTGGACTCCGATTTAAGACATTTACTATCCAACTGATTGCTTCAAGCCAAAAGGTTTTTGGAATTTTCTTTTTTGAAATCATACTACGAACCATATTCATAATGGTTCTATTCTTTCGCTCCATAACTCCGTTCTATTGTGGCGTGTATGCAGTTTTCAATTGTCTTCGTATACCATTTTCATCACAAAAACTAGTGAATTCTTGTGATGTAAAGTCTCCTCCTCGGTCAATACGTAATCCTATAATAAATGAGTTTGTTTCCTTCTTAACAAGAATCTTAAAACTTTTGAAAACAACAAAGGCTTCTAATTTCTCTATTAAAAAATAAACCCATGTTTTTCTATTAAAGTCATTACTGAGAGTAATCAAATACCTTTTCTTGTGGTTAGAGATAGGCTTGATCGGTCACAAATATCAGCATGCACTAGTTGAAGAATTTGTGAAGCTCTTCAAGTGCTTTTCTTTGGAACGAGTCCCTTTGTTGCTTCCATACCATGCAATCCTTGCATAACCTCGAGGGAGACCTAAATTGTGGCAAACCATTCACCATCTTCCTTTGCTGAAGAGTCTTTAAGCCCTTAAAGCTCAAGTGTCAATATCTACATTGCTAAAGTTGCACCGTGTCTTCTGTAATTGTATTAAAATAAGCAGATGCTATAGGCTAAGATATAGCATGCAATATGAACATTCGATTCGAAGACATCTTCGTCTCCATGATTAAGCCTCTCTTAGGATGAAACACCTTTCCATGTTGAAACAGAATAGCAAGTCTAATACTAAGCAAATTGTTCTTCAACTCTGGCTCTCAAAAGACTCCTCTGATGATCTATGCTATTCCATTCACCTGTAGTCGTACATTACCTTTTCCTATTACGACCATGCTTGAGTTGTTGCCTAGCTTCACAAAATCTTTGAAACTTCCATCAAAATCCAAGAAGTGTTCCTTCTTCCCACACATATGATTGCTACATCCTGAGTCAAGAAACCACATATCTTCTATATTGGCCTTATTCGTTTCCATGTACGCCATCAACAACATCTCTTATACCTCTTCTTATTTGCATCCCTTCCTAAAGTCAATCTTCTTGGAATATATAATCAATAAAGAAACAAACTCTACAAGCAAAACCACTCATCATAAACAATCTCTAAGATACTTGAAGAGAGTTTAAGTTAGGACTTAGAGTAGGGATAGTAATATTTGGGTTACAGGGCAACTCACCCAACCCTAACTCAAATGCAATTCCACCCTACCCTATACGATTTCTTAAAATCAACATTGGGGCAGGTATGTTTGGGTTGTGGGTTTCCCCACCTCAACCCACTTTGAACCATTCTTATAATTTTTATAATGGATATTTAACATTATTATTATAATATATTTTAAAATATTTATTTTTAAGCATAACTATCACTAATATTGTTATAATTAATTAAAACTATACATTTCATTTCCAAAGCTAATTTAAGATGACAAATATAACATACACCATTTTTCAAATTACAAAATAAACTTAAATAGACATTTAATTTTTTAAAATAAATCATTTAATAAATTTATAAATACATTTGCAAAAAATTTGAATTCACCATCATCTGCCACTAATCAACCGACAATCGATGTCGATCAATGCCAAAAAAGGTGGCATGTGTTTGTGCCACCATCAGCCCCATCGAGACCGATAGACAACCATTTGTTGAAATCTGATGGTTCCACCGGGTTCCAACACTTTAGTTTTGGTCGTGTTTTGCAGCAAAATAAAATGTTGGAATCCAGTAAAACTATTGGATTGCGACAAATCGTCACTGTCTAGTCCCGATGGGATTAGCAGTTGTGCAAATGCACAACTTGTCATGATGTGACTGGGAACTCACCAGTGTAGGCCAGATCACAATTTTTTATGTTTAATTAATAAATAATTTATCTAATTAAAAATATTTAAGTAAATTACAAATTTGGAATTATTAAAATGTTTTTAAAATTGAGTAAAAAAATATTTTACTTTAATTTTTATTTTATATATATATATTCCTAATTAAGTTTGGGTAATGAGTTGGGTATGGGAAACCGCAAACCCAACCCAAATAAAATGGGTTAAGACTGGGACAACTCAATCTCACCCAATACTAATTGGGTTGGGTCTGGTGCACCCCAAATGGGTTGAAACCCGAAAGGCCCTAACCTATTTACCCGCATTGCCATATCTAACTTAGAGAACTGATGTTGATATATATATTATATATTTTCCCGGAAAAATTAAAGTAAAATATTCACTGATTTGTCCCCTTTATCAACATTTAAGGTTCTACGCATACGTACTGTGGTCTAATTTTTGGACGTTTATTCGAGAGGAATTGAAAATTATGAGAGAAGAAGAATAATTTTGGAATAAATCTTAGTAGCCATGAAAATGATACACATTAATTGAAGACAGTGCTAGTCAAACTTCAGTTTGTCTGCTCACCCACCATTAAAATATTTCAGCTCTTTTCTTGCTTGATTGTGATGGAGATATATTTACTTCACTCATCAAACTATTTGATTATAGAAAATCTATGGATTCGTTGCAAGTTACACTTTATCTCAAGTAGTTCATAAGAAAAAAATTTTTCAATCTCTCCTATCTTTCAGTAGTAAGTAAATTAATCACACAACGAGAATATAAATGAGAAAAATTCAACACACACATACACGAGTGACTATATATATATATATATATATATATATATATATATATATATATATATGGTTATTGTTTATATGATTTTAAAGGTAAAACCTTATTGTTTAGTAATAAGGAAGGTTCTAATATCGTGAACCTAGTTAATTGGCATCCAACACACACATACACGAGTGACTATATATATATATATATATATATATATGGTATATGAGTTGGGCTCGCCATACTTCTTTTCCACCTCAACACCTCTCTCTTTCTCTTGGTCTTTCCACAGCACTTTCTTGTCTAATTATTCATGGCTTTGAAGGAAGACAAACAAGTCATTCATCATCATGTGCTGATGGTGGCATTCGCAGCTCAAGGTCACATTAACCCATTGCTTAGATTTGGCAAACGCCTAGTCTCCAAAGGCCTCCATGTTACATTTGCCTGCACCGAAAACGCCAAAGAACGCGTGCTCAAGCCCTTTACCACCACCGCCACCACCAACAACGGCACCACAATCCGTTCTGTTTCTGATATCCAGTTTCTGTTTTTCTCTGATGGGTTCGACTTAGACTCTGACCGCAAAACCAATTTAGATCAGTACTTTGAAACTCTAGCCAAAGTTGGACCCGTTAACCTCTCAAACCTGATAAGAGAACACTACTATAATAAGCATAAGAAGCTGTCTTGCATCATTAGCAATCCGTTTGTTGCATGGGCGGCTGATGTTGCTGTTGAGCATGGCGTCCCCTGCGCCTTGCTCTGGATCCAACCATGTTCACTCTTTGCTATTTATTATCGTTTTTTAAATAAACTTAACCCGTTTCCGACCTTAGAGAACCCTGACTTAAGCGTTGAGTTACCAGAATTACCACTGTTGTCCACAGAAGATCTGCCTTCATTTATTCTTCCTTCAGATCCTTTTAGTAATCTCCTAAAAATGTTCTCCCACTTGTTCCAAAACATGAAGAAGCACAACTGGGTATTCGCCCATTCATTCTTTGAGTTAGAGAAAGAAGTCATTGACTTCATGTCTGGGCTTTGTCCAATCTGACCCGTTGGTCCTCTGGTCCCTCTTTCGCTACTCGGTGAAGATGAAAAGCTAGATATCGGGGTTGAACTCTGGAAAACTGAAGATGCGTGCTTAGAATGGCTAAACAATCAAGCTGCTTCTTCAGTTATTTATGTATCGTTTGGTAGCGTCCTCGTCTTATCAGCAAAACAAATGGAGGCCATAGCAACAGCTCTAAAGAATTGTAACCATCCGTTCTTATGGGTTGTCAAGCCACCAGAATTTCCTAAACCTGATGGTGCAGGACAATTACCAAATGGGTTCGCCGAAGAAACAAAAAACAAAGGCTTTATTGCATCCCGGTGTCCTCAAACCAAGGTTTTGGCCCACCCGGCAATTGCATGTTTTATAACTCATTGCGGGTGGAATTCTTTGTCAGAAACAATTGTTAGTGGCGTGCCAGTGATAGCATATCCTCAATGGACTGACCAACCAACAAATGCAAAGCTTGTAACTGATGTTTTTAAGATTGGTCTAAGGCTTAGGCCAAACAGTGACGGTATTGTTAGCACTGAGGAAGTAGGAAAATGTATTAAAGAAATCATTAGTGGACCCAAATCAGAAGATTACAAGACGAATTTAATGGAATTGAAGCTTGCAGCAAGGAAGGCAGTGGCCGGCGGCGGTTCGTCGGACATGAATGTCCAGTGGTTGGTTGATGAGATTATTAAAGGAAATTCTTGTGGACGTGAAAGGTTACTTAGTGGCAAGCAGCCAGAAGAAGAAGATAAGGTTCTGTTTCATGTGATAATAACATTATTAATTACAATTTACAGCTGTTTAGGTTCACATAGTGACAATGGGAAATAGTTCCATCGTTTGTAAATTAAACGTACATGTATTATTGCTGTGGATGAATCATTTGAGAATGCAGCTATGATCTGATCAGTTTGCCTCTTGCTGAGAAAACTGTGATCACAAATGAATGACAAAATCAGTATCTATCTCTTCTCCATGACAAAAAGTGGTGGATTATATTGACTTGTTTGGCACACTTCATTTTCAGCTAATGTATACAATTTTTGTTTCACCTGCACTCGTAACTTTTCATTTCATTTTCAGGTAAATTGGATTAAATTACAATTGTTAGCTAGGTGTATACATACATGTAAATTAAGTTTTACCTTTTTTTTTTTTTTTTTTTTGGTAACCAGAATGTCTGGCCAGATTGCTTAAATCTCAACTAATCTTCAGGGTTCATTGAACATCCTACGAGCCCAAAAGAATAGATAAGTCACAAAGTGATAGGTGACCCTAAAGTTTGAACCCAGAACCTTAATGAAGAGAGTAAACCTTTTTAACCGTCAAGCTAACCTCTTAGGGATAAGTTTGACTATTTTGGTATCCTAAATAGGGATATTAACTAATTTAATTAATAATTAAAATAATAATTAGTATAACTTGCACAAAAAACTTAAGATGAAATCCAGTAGTGTTAGAAGAAGAAGATGAGGTTGAGGGCTCAACATTTGAAACTTCTTTCTGAAAATGTATTCAGATTGTTGAACATCATGAGGATGAAGCACATGAATTGAATTTGAACCATGTTCCAATATTGGGTTGAAAATAAAAGTTTACTTTTAATTTAGTTTTAGGCCAAAGCCCGGCTGAGCGGACTTTGGGTCCAGCAGATAATGTTTTTCAGTCCAGCCCATCCTGGCCCATTGGAACATAGAAATTGGGTGGGTGGTTTTTCTGGATGAATTTCACTACCATTATTAAAAGAAGAAAAAAATCACTTTTAAGCTGTTGGATTTAAGTTGATAGAATGTTATAAATTTATTATTTTAAATGCAAATTATAAAATAGTGAGACTTCAAAGGAAAGTATTTTTAATTTCTCTCTATGACAACGTTAGTAATTATTTCCAACTGAGTTAGGCACACGAGCAAACTAGGTTATGTCAAACAATTTCCAACTGGGTTAAGCACATGAGCAAACTAGATTATGTAGAACAAGAAATTTTCGGCTAACCCTAGGGTTGAGAGTGAGCTAAACTCGCTCCAGCCCTAAGTCTATTGATTATTAATCTATTCCTTTATTTTATCAAATATAACTTTTATACATACGACTTAATAAAATTTTCTTCATTTATACACTAAATCTCAATAAAAATGGTTATTAAAGATATATATATTACAATTCCAATAAGGGACAGCCCGGGTTTAGCTCCTCCATGCGGAGATTCCCTGCCCCAGTGGGAGGATGAAGGTTGAGTTTAGTGTATTAACACTTCATTTAGCTATACATACTTAAAAAACAATATCCAAATTATAACATTGGTCATTATGAATTAGTATGAATTATCCATAAAATCACACGTTGTCTTTCGTTATATTATATCAAAAACTTGGATACGGCAGCATGCCCTGACTGGGGGAAGATAATGGTGGAGGCCTGAAGGGAGTCCAGATACATCCAGTTTAATGCCGCCAGGGTACCGACTAAAACTAAACCCCTTATCTTTTAACAAAAATTATACAGGTAAGGTAAACATCATTTTCAGAAACGCATGCAGAAAACTTGGAATTTTGCCATTTGCCATCACCTATAGTTTCTACCGAAATTCCAGTTTCACTAAAACTATATTTATAACAGGTTTAGTCAATTCATGACAGCAAATATATTTATTAATTATCCCCATACACCAAATCAAATATCATCACCTTACCACAATTCCATTTCTCTTAATCAAACAAAGCCCCCCTCAGAATGTGGGTTCACATTAATTCGGATTTTCTTCACTTTATTTTCAGTTCTTTACCTAGAAATTAAGTTTAAAAAAGGCAGAATGGTGGTAATGTATTTCAAAACTAAGCAGAATAACACAACCAGAATATAAACGAGAAAAATTCAATACAACAAAAAACTATTTTCCATTGAATATAAAAATTAACATCCTGATACATTTTTCCACTGGTTCTGAATTCTATATGTAATGTAAACCACAAAAATGAACGAAAGAAAGAAAGAAAGAATATACTTTGGATATCGATTACTAATGCTTATTCCCTGTATAAATAATCTTATGTCCCTCACCGGGACTTGGACCAGAGTTCTTAACCCCTCCAAGATCTTTAACATTATTATATCTGTGTCCAATTCCAGGGCTCGGTCCTGATTTCTTCTTCGCCGTGAGATAAAATCTTTCAGCAGAGAAATCTGAACTCTGCAATGGCCGTGCTTCTGTTGCATAAAACACGGTGCTCAACAAGACACAACCAAGAAGAAGAAGAAAGAAAATGCAAGTAAACTTGTGCAGTACTCCTCCACTGCCCATGTTAGATTATTAATTCTCAGGAGCCTTAATTTTTTTTGCAATGAATGAATTATGTGATGGGTTCTATTTATAGAGATACAATGATATTGGTTGGGGTGGCCGGGGGCTTTGTTGACTAGTGAAAAGCATGTGATGTGAGGTTTAGAAATGTTGAGGTGCCGCCATCTTTGCAGGTTCATGAGCAGAAGTACAGAACCCACAAAGCAAGGTCTTTGGAAAGTGAAAATTCAATGAGAAAAAAAGAATTAAGTTTGGTTTAATGAAAAGACATTAATAAGAACCAGAGTCAAATTCGTGCTAACATAAGCAAAATCTGATACGTTTGTAACATTCTTTAGACTTCAATCTAGCTACCAATTTGGTGACAGCGTTTCATCCTTGCAACAATATTGAGTGTACACCTTTGATACTTCTATTTTTAACAGAATTTGGCCGGTAGCTAACCCAAAATGAAAGAAATAACTTGTATTTTAAATGATGTTTGTTAAGAAGTTTTGAACTGGGAAAAAAACTAGGTGTTGAGAATGTATCTTTTTTTTTTTTTTTTTAATAATAGGAGGTGTCCGAATCAGTTTACACCCACACCTCAACTAATCTCTCCGAACCTTGAAATTATCAGTCAGATAAGAACTTAAGTAGTTACCCCAATTAACACTTGAGGAGAGACTCAAAATTACGACCTCTTGAATAATACGCTTAAAAGTCTTTATCACATCACTCAGTCATTCAGAGATAGTTTTCAGAATGTATCTTTAACAATCACTTTCATTTTTTTTTTTCTTTTGATATTTCTTAAATTCCTTTTGAAGTTATCATATCAAATAATGATCGATCCGACTATAACCACCATTTATTAACAATTGGAATCTGAAATGCTTAGACGCCGGCAGCGACAGTGATACCCACTTTCCAACAACATGAAACATGGTTCAAATTCAATTCATTGGCTTCATCCACTTGTTCAACAATGTGAAAACATTTTCAGAACTAACTAAGAAGTTTCAAATTTTGAGCCCTTAACCCCATCCTTCTTCTTCTTCTAACACTACTGGATTTCATCTTAAGGTTAGTAAATATCTGTATTTAGGATACGATATAATTTTCAAATTTACCGGAAAATGAAATGTAAAGCTACAAGTGTAGGTGAACCAAAATTTGTATATACATTAGACGAAAATGAAGTGTGCCAAACAAGTCAATAGAATCTCGATTGAAGATTTAGACGGTGAAACTTTTTGTTATGGAGAAAAGGTGTAGAGCCCACCGGAAGAATGTTGATGAATTATTTGAGTCTCTATTCATTCTTCCTGGGATTATAGCAAATAAGAGTCAATGCCAATTCCTAACTGCCTGAAAGCTCCACAAACTAGTGATATAATAATGTTGGTTCACCCATAACCTCTGTTCAAATTTACCAGAATATATAGCTCAATTTAGCCACTGAGAAGAAAATTTTCGTTGCCCTCATGTCCCTCATGCATGGTTATGTACTGTCAAGTTTTAAGTCATGAATTTAGTACAAACATCAAGGGATCCCTAGTTTAATGCCTGGAACCATATGTTATTTTTATGTCTTATCATATTTAAACTAAAAAAAAAAAAATCCTCATGTAATATTTTACTGGTTTTTTATTTCACATTTTGTAAAGATAATGATTAGTTAATCAACTTTTATCTGCAAATTAAAAATTTTAAAACGTTTGCACGAGAAATAGACAATTTAAACCAATAACAGATCGTTTGTCTCCAAGACAAAATAATTATGCTTATCTTACGGAAAATATGACAGCATAAATCTATATGATCACGTAGAAATGAATTAAATACGAAAATCAAGAGATTCCCAATACAGGTTTGGAAGATCATGAAACGTAATGACTCCGTCTGATGGTAAGAGTCAACCGGAGATAGAGATGAATATCCCTTGACCCTATGGAGTAGTAGATGAAAAGAGGGAAGAAAAGGCAAGTAATAAGCTGTAAAGCGATCATATTTCCATAATGCAATAATGCTTCCTAATTAATGTATACAATTCAGCAAATATTATATGCCTAACTTCTATCCATTAAGAAAAGTGTAGTGTTTCCAGAACTTGGCACTGTGAATTGTGATAGTGATCAGTCCGGAATTTACAAGGTAATTAACTTTACTTTATCACATCACAACTATAAAATTAAGAAAAATATGTCAATTCTGGAGATTTGTAATATTATTTCAGACTTCACAACAAAACTATTGCCCATTCCATTGGAGAAAAACATTTTCTTTTTCCAGATTCAATCAAATAATTTCAAATGTCTTTATAGAAAACATTTTTTAATTAAAATATTTTCCATTCAAAATATATATTTAAGTAGAGACGAGATCTTTTATCTTAATCTTTCGACTTAAATTAAAATACAAACTTCTAAATATAGATATTATTATTAGATATGGATGCTTCTCTTAGCCTTGATGAACTGTCTGTCTATGGCGACTCATTCGAGAGTCTCAATTGTCTGCCTACGGATAGGTTTTTTATTATATATTTTTAGTAATAGTGAAAAACCTAATATACAGTAAAATAGAGAGAGAGAGAGAGTTGTCGATACTATTTATCTTTGTGTTTTTGTAGTATTCTGATTCTTAATAAGATCACTCTATTTGAATATTGGACATAATTCCTTAAAAAATGAACGAAACAGGATATATTATTATGTTCTATCTTTTATTTTATACTTTATTTGTGACATATTTGACTTTTAGATTCAACAATTATGCAATCCAGTAAATGTGAAAAGGAATTTGGAGGAATGTATATTCTAAATACTTTTCTAATCCAAAAAAGTAAATTTATTTTTACAAAATAGACACAATTTTAGACTATTAAACTGTTTACCACTCGAAAAGAGTTGGCAATTGCTATGCCAATGTGATCAAAAATTAAGGTGATCACGTGGTTTGACGTAGAACTAGAAAAAGCTGTCACATTAAAAAAAAAATATAAATAAACTATCTGCCATCACATTCAGAAAATCTAATCAAAGTAAAATTAATTTGCCAAGACCAGTCAGTAACCATCATTACTCAAGTCTGAAGCTAGCTAACTCACTGTTACAATTAAATTTAACTTTCGCATGTGCTTTACGACCTAACTTGAATCTGGATAAGTGCCAAATATCTGTTAATTCCATTGGTGTTCATCCACATCAGACAATAATATTGGCAATTTGGCATCACTGTGGCAAGTTGTTGAATAATTATGCTTTGCGACTTTTTCAGGATTTCTTCGACGTCAAGACTTCAAATTCTGCCTTGATTTGTGATAACAGCTTCGTATCGACAGTATACTCCCACGAAATGATTATTTAATGTTACGTGAAAGTTAAAACAAAGTAGGATAATATCATTTTCATTACAAGGATAATCTTTTTTTTTTTGTCGTTGTTGTTGTTGTTGGGGGGGTTTTCATACTGTTACAATGACAATGAATATTTAGGTTTATGTCATCGAGAATGCTTAAAAAATGATCGATGAAACAATTGTTAAAAGAGCAAAACCTTTGGGAAAATATTCAAGTAACTAAATAAAACTGCTGAACAGTGAACAGTCCATTTTCCAATATGAACTGAGAGTGGTGAGTTTCCATGTCATTGGTCTCCCAACATTTACCGCACGATTTGCGTGCGTAACTCGAGGATCTCCACATGGTAATATTTGTTTCTTCTTTTATTATTATTATTATTATTATTATTATTATTATTATTACTATTATTAACGTGAGGTTACGGAATATATGAGTAAGAGAGGGAAACAAAGCTTGAAACAAGGCCATTGTTTCTGGCTCCAACATCAGTTACGAACTTGGTTAAGGTTAATTTTGTTTTACGCATTGTTTGGTCAATGGATCTTTTATGATCCCAATATTTTAATCTTTTAAAAGTTGCATCAGAATCCTCCATTTCTAGCCAAACAATTTCCCACTATCTATCTTTCTTAATAAATCGTTAACCTTTTTCTTTGAAACTTTACATCTCTCATTTTCCCGAGAAATTGCCGACAATCTTTTGAGTTAATTAATGCAGGCAAGCAATCGTTACTATTCTTGCTAACTTTGTCAAACACAATAAAGGAAAACAACCCGAATGCTAGAATAGACAAATTAAGATGTTAAATTGTTTAAACAAAAAGTATAGCTTTTAGGCAATAAAATCTTAAGTGAAATATTTCGAATTCAACTCATACACGAAGGGAAACGGTTTGTGTTAACTATCTTTGATTGAGCAATTTGATAGAGGTTCTTTGATGTATTATTTAAAAAATCATAAATTTAAGTTTTTTATTAATTATTAATGGGAATAGTTATTAGAATATTTATCTGATTGATAACTTCATTAGAGGTAGTCATCAAAACACTTATCCAATAATTTTAAGGTTTCAAAAGATTAATTAAAGTGAGTGAAAGTTAATCTGAACACTCCAATTATTTAAAAAGAGCGCGTTTTTGTTATTACACAAGATTTTTAACCTTATAACAAATAAAAATTAATCAAATTCTTAATTTATCTTATTGTTAAACTTCATAATTGAAGGTTACATTATATTTCTTTTTTCAAGTTTCAACTACCAATTTGTACGACTCATTGTGCTCTTTTCAACGCATTGCCTAACAAATCATTGCCCCGCCCCTTAGGGTTAAAGAAATGATATAAATTAAATGCACCTAGTTACTTGCGTGCATGGCATATTTATATATGAATAAGAGATACCCTAATCTCCAACTCTCATTTCTTATCTTCGTTGTTGTTTACCCTGTAAAATGGGTAGAGAGCTCAAGTATCTCATTATTCTTCTCCTAATGTTGAGCTCCATTTTCTTTGAATCAGAAGCTGGGTCGTCCTTGAAAGAGATGATGATTGATGATTCATTGGAAAGATTTTCTCTGGTAGCAGTGAAGCATTCCGGGCCAAGCCCGAGAGGCCCTGGACATAGGTCAAGAAGTCGTCCAACTCAATACTTTGGTCAGGCCTCCGGTGGCCAACAACATTTATATTTCAGCCGCTTTCACCGCTGATTGACACCGTTATTGTTTATGGATTTCTTCAAGTATTCATTTATCATACGGTAGTTCTCTTGTGAACTCCTTCCTTCTTCGGAGTTATTTTGATATAATATTTTTTTCGATAATCAAGGTGTTTGGTCAGTTTGTGTACATCTCAACTAATCTTTAGGGTCTATTAAAAACCCTACAAATCCACAAGACCAGGTTAGTCACAATGTTATTGTGGTAGGTGACCCCAAGGTTTGAATCCAAGAACTCAAGGAATGAAACAAACCTCCTTAACCGTCAAGCCAACCCCTTAGAATTTCTAATATAATATTTAGCTTGCTGTATTTCTTCTTTTCCTTTTTTCTAAGGCTTGACGATAATGTAAGTCAATATTTGATTCAATAAATATCTTGTTGAAATGCAACATTTTATAAACAATTCAGCAAAGAAAATCATTTTTACATTTAATATTCTTAATTTTACTTTACAAATTTAAACCACACATCTCTACTGTGAGCAATCTCTCTACACTACTATGATAATTTAAAGTTATGTCAAAAAATATTTAATATAATAACAGGAATAACATTATACCTTTTCTTAATAAATTTATAAAACGTTTTGTCCTAAACTTACTTAGTTTTTGTTTTGATCAGGTTGTATATTGGTTAATATTTATAGATTTGACTTCACTCACTCGCTTTTTCAGTATGTATATTAAATTGTTATTTTCACTCCCTTAATTTTCTTAAAATTATATTAAATTAATAAACTTATCCCTAATTTACAAATATTGTTCAACGATTTTATATTTTCCGTTTTAAGTTGTGTTTCATTTTATAATTCTTAGAATGAATCTCAATTTTATTTTATTTTTAATGAACAACAAACTCTCTTGAAGTCTAAAAAAAGAAGTAGGCAACCAACCGTTAGGTGGTCGAATGGTGCGATAAGAACTCTTAAGGGACGTTTGGTTGGGGGTAATATGGGATTACTAGAGTTATGTCATCTTATATTACTTGATTACTACATTTGATTGTCAAATAATATAAGATTCTGGTAATCTTCAAATACCAATAGTAGTTACTGTTGATAATGTTAGAAGTAATCTGATTACTTCCATTTTCTTAGGTATTCTAAGATTACCAGGATAATCTCTTTTTTTTTTTTTACAATTCTATCCCTTATTAATAAAATTTTAGGACAATAATTCTCTAATTTTAAAATTTATTTACATGAATATGGCTTTTACTATTTCATCCCAATTAATTAACTTTTTGGACAAAATTACCCTTGAATTCAAAATAAATTGCAACCCACCCAAGCCATCACCCCCACCCACCTGCCGTTGCCTACCATTGGCAACCACCGTCGAAACGGCACACGGAAGGCTGAAAATGGCCGTCGTGCACCGATATGTCCATTTCTAGCTAGATCGATGGTCGTTGACAGCCACGGACGTGGTTGTTAACGACCATCGTCCGTGCCGTCGGCAGATATAGTGTCGGCCATTTACAGATCATATCGATGGCCATTTCCAACTAGATCTGTCATGTATGGTCATTTCCAACAGATCTCGCACGATGGCCATTTCCAACTAGACTGCCATGTGCGGTCACCGGTGAAATGGCATACAAAGGCACTGAGGTCATTTCTTGCCTTTCATGCGCCGTTAGGTTACCGGCAATGGCTGGGTTGCTGGGGGTGTTTTGTTGATTTTCCAAACTTTGACCAGATCCGTCCATCTAGCAGTCAATGGCCAGATCGATGGCCGTTGACGGCCAGATCTATCATGTATGGCCATTTCCAATCAGATCTCTGGCCGAAAATGACCATACAATGCACAGAGGCCATTTCCTGCCTTCCATGCGCCATTAGGTTGCCAGCTATTGGCGGCCTGCAGTGGTTGTCGACGGCCAGCAGTGACTGGGTTGGTAGGGGTGCTTTGTTGATTTTCCAAAATTTTATTATGGGCTTGTTTTTGCTAAGTTTTTAAATGCAGAGGGTTTATAATAATCAATATTAAAAAATAATATAATAATAATATTTAATTAGAAGACAATTCAGTAATTTAAAAAACATATCCACCAATTTATTCTTCTCAACCAAATATATTAATATAACATACCCATCAATTAACCAAACACATTTTTCTAAAAATTCCTAGTAATCTTTAAGGTAATCTAACTTTCCAATAATCCAATATTTCCAGTAATCTAACATTCTCTGGACCAAACGTCTCCTTAAGTGTATTATTTAAGATGTTCTGAATTCAATTCTCACCTCAGTTGCTAATAGTGGTGACCACTAAAACTCTTACTTAGTCGGTAATTCTCAGATCCTAAAAAATTAGTTGATGTAAGTATAAGTCGACCCAAACACCCCGATCATCAAATAAAAAAATTTAAAAAAAGAAGGCAGTAGGACCGGCGTTAATTAAATCTCACAAAATTTAGTAAAAAACAATAGATATATTGGGCCTATATTTAACCAAACAAAATAAGCCCAAGCCCATAATTTAAAGGACGCAGTTTATGTACCGGCTGACCGGTATCATAACAAAATTGCCGGTAACAAAACCCTTCTTATTCCCTCTCAAGTAATTAGTACTGCACGCGCGAGCACGATTCACAACTGAAAAGCTTCCACTAACTTGACGGTAATGGTGGATCCGAGCCTCCTCCGCCGCTTCCTCCTCCTCCGATTGCAACTATGCTCAGTCACTCGCGGAGGCGCTGGACTCTCCATATCGGCGTTCCAGCGACACTACACCACAAATAAGGATGATAATGATAAGAGAGGCAAATGGTTCACTTTGCCTCCTTTCGGTTCTAGCATAAATGGCTCAGCATTGGGAAAGCAGTTGGCGGGCTGCTCAAGGGTCGTCACTTCTGAAAGGACGGCCGTTAAATGGGTTATTCGGTGCTGTCCTCAGTTGCCTAGAAATCTAATTCAAAAGCTCTTTCGCTTGAGACAGGTTATTGCTTCCTAATTTCAAAGTGTTTATTTTATTAATGAAAAATATAAGTATGTCATTACTTCTTATTTATATATTTTACTAGGGTGAAGCTTGTTGCTTTAAGTTTACTACCATTAAGATTCAGTTTCGAGTAAGCTAAGAAATTTAGAATTTTAAGATTTTGATTTTGGCATCAATTTAATAAAACTGATGGGGGAGATATTATCGTTTCTGGATTCTTGAATTTTATTTGAAAATGTAATGAAATGTCGTCACTTTTGAATTTCTAGTTTATAACAATTAAAATCTTGTTGGAAATGAAGGATCATTTAAAGGCGCCTTGAGTGTAAAACTAGTTTCTCATGGAATATCATGTATGCAGGTTCGAAGAGAATCCATCAGTTCTGACAATGGTGGTCAAATACAAGAAAGAAAACTCAAAAGGGTACTTGAGGAACCATTAAGCTTTTACAATCTTATTGATTTAAATTAGCTTATTCTTTCATGTGTACATGGATATGTAATAGTATGTTCTGTTATACTAGTTCATATTGATTTACTGACACAAACTTAGGCGATCAAATG
This sequence comes from Pistacia integerrima, assembly GCA_026225825.1. Classification (NCBI taxonomy): domain Eukaryota; kingdom Viridiplantae; phylum Streptophyta; class Magnoliopsida; order Sapindales; family Anacardiaceae; genus Pistacia; species Pistacia integerrima. Next base: position 44,152,954 of record CM047749.1, read on the forward strand.
TTTCTGATCTTTTAAAATTACTGAAAGGTGACAGCCAAGGACTCATTGAACATGGGAGATCGAATCTTTCTTCCCATTACCATTCAGGAGTTTCCTACTGAGAAAAAGGATTGCCCTTGCACTGAAGAAGAAGTGAATTATATTCGTAGCCTGGAATTGTATAAGGTCCTCGTGTTTAATTCTTCTATCGTTATCTATGCTTTTCTGTCTCACTTCAATCACAAAACTTTACATGGATTTACAAATTCAGGATCCAGCCATTATTGTTGTCAACAAACCTCCTGGGATGCCTGTTCAGGTAAGCTAACAAATATTGGTCTCTTTTTTTTTTATCTGAACTTTATTTTGGTGGTCATAATTATAATTTGTCTGAAATTTATGTTGAAACAGGGTGGCATTGGCATTAAAAGAAGTTTAGATGAGTTGGCAGCTGCCTATTTAACTTATGATTACTCAGAGCCGCCACGGCTGGTGAGTTTCCCAGTGACTCAAGTATAAACAATTCACATTATAAATAAGAATATAAGAAAGCTTTGATTCTTTTTCCCGCTTTCTCTGAGATGCAACAATGTATGCCTCTGCCCACTCTGAAACGTGCTAAAAAATGCAACAGTAGTATACTCATTGATCTATGAGGTCATGTTAAAGCTATCAACAATTTATTTAGTTGTTCAGCAGCCATATGATTGAATCTTCAAAATAATAGCATGTTGCTTTCATGGTTGATTTGGACCTTAATGGTGATTTATTTGTTCAGAAGCTGGAAAAATTAATCTTACTTTTAAAATTTTGATAGGAGTTCTGTTTTAGGTCGCCCAGTTTTGTTTTTGAGAAACATTTTCCCAGATTATAGGATGCCACTGTAAATATAATCAATTTTACGCTGTATCTTAAGCTTCTGGTCCAGGGTTTTCTCATTTTGTTGATTTTTCTGGGTGTCAAAAGTTCATGCTGGATAATGTAAAAGTTTGAGTAATACAGATACTTATGCAAATTTTGCAGAATTTTGTAGGTTACTTTTTATATGTGTTCTGTAGGTGCATAGACTTGACAGAGATAGTAGTGGCATATTGGTGATGGGAAGGACACAAACGAGTGCAACAGTTTTGCATTCTGTATTCCGTGAGAAAACTATTGGTGCATCAAAAGATGTAAATGTCTTCTCTTTTAGCAAGTACTCGCTTTCTGTTACAAGCCTTCCATATTCATGATATATGCATCATATTAGCTCTGGGATAAATTCCATGTATCTTGTTATCTTATTAGGACATTGACAATGAAAAAAGAATCCTGCAAAGATGGTATTGGGCCCTTGTCATTGGATCTCCAAGACGCTCAAAGGGTTTGATATCAGCACCATTGGGAAAGGTTAGTATACCCTTGATTGGAATGCTTGTCCAAAATTTACAAACTTGAAGTGTTTTAATGTACTGACTTGTGTGGACTCAGTTTGATATATGTTGTGTGTGCATGAGAGAGGAGAGATATATCGAATTTACAAGTTGCAAATTGAGCTAACCTGCAATAGATTATGATGCCTTGTGATTTGCCTGGTATGTTGGTTGGCTTCCCCTAAAATGTTAACTCTGATGTTAGTGACCATCAGGTTGTGGTGGACAATGGAAAGTCTGATCGAATCACCGTTGTTAACAACACTCAAAATATGACATCACAGCATGCAATAACAGAGTACAGAGTGATTGAATCATCTCATGGTTAGCATAGTACTTCACCTCACATTTACTTCCAATATGAATATGAAATATAAATCTGAGTATCTGGTTCTGGCTCTTTTGGTGATAAGAAGAGCATCCTAACTTATATGCATGTTGAAGAATATGGGTGACCTTCAACAGATGAGTAGAAGTATTAATAAAGAACTTGTCCAGTAATTTTGGCTATGAATTTCTAATGCACTAATATTTTTGTACATCTGGCCTCAAATTTCCTGCTTGAAATAATGTTAATTCAACTTTTTTGACTATCTTGAGTGTTCTTAGGGAAATTGTTTTGCAATATAACTTTTGTCGTTTGTTTATGCATCGTATTCTTGTGGTCATAATGCAGGTTACACGTGGTTAGAGTTGTCTCCTCTTACAGGTAGAAAGCATCAGGTATATATCATAACCAAATACTATGTCGAAATTTGAGTGTATCTTTATCTCTTTGTTCCTTACTGATTTTTCACCCTGTTCAAATCCTATTTTAATCATGTTTGGGTGCCACAGCTCCGTGTACACTGCGCTGAGGTGCTGGGGACACCTATAGTTGGAGACTACAAATATGGGTGGCAAGCTCATCGGAAGTGGAAACAGTTGCATCCATCCGATCTTATTAAGAACTCAAATGAGAAGGTTTCGAAGGAAAAAGCTCTTCCCTTTGGCCTTGATTTGGAGAACGGAAGCATCTTTGGAAAGCACCCTCACCTGCATCTTCACTGTAAGGAAATGTTTTTACCCAATGTGTCTCAGGCTTTGCAAACTGTGCAATTATCTTCAGACTATGATCTTTCAGAATTGGAAACCCTGAAGTTGGTTGCACCTTTGCCTTCACACATGCAAAGAAGTTGGGATTTTTTGAATTCTTAAGCCACAACTATAATCGTGCAAACTTGCAGATAGGGATGGGCATAAAACCAAATAATCAAGCAACCTGACTATCCTGATCCACCCCAGTCAAGTTGTATTAGTTGATTCTTCTTCTAGCAGTTTACATCACTGCTCAATCAGTTGTAGGTTCCTCCTATTGTAAACCTTGAAACCTCACCCAACCCAAATGCAATTTTTGAACAGTAAAGGCCGGCTACATCTTAAACTTGATATCTCCCTTCTGTCATCTGCATGCAAGCTTCCATCTTCCAGTCTTGAAGCAGAACTTATTCGTAGTTTCTTAGAATTTTCTCAACTTCAAGTTTCATATTTTAGAGTTCTACATCTAACGTAAACCTGTAGCACTAATGTGTATGGCAAAGCCACATGCACCTACCACAGTAAACCTGCTGCTATACAATCTCAGTTCCCTTGTGGTCTACTTACCCTATTCTCCTTCACCATTTTTCTTGTTTTCATCAAACTCACATGCACCAACGGATATGCACACACACATCCCACACAGTAAGCCCCCAGCACTGCCACCCATCACTTAAAACGATTGAGTGAGCAATGAATTTATCTTTAGGATGTATCCTCTTCCGCAACTTATAGAAAAAAAAATTTGAAATTGAGTGTTAGGATTATATGGAAATTTTTCAAAGGAATGACTCATAAGATACAGTTTGAACTTCTGTTGATTTCTGCTCCTAGCTTACAACCATTTCAGCAGCATAAGATCTTTTGTTAGGTTTCATCAGTTTCTAACCATTCTTTTCTCAAAATTAATAATTGTGGCGAACTGGATATTTGTCTGTTGTAGTTTCTATTATGGAAGAATCTTGAATGAAAGATGCAAATTAACGTTGGACAAAGTTCTCAAGGACTTGGTGTGTTAAAAAAAGAGTTTCTAATTTGGAATTTGCTTACTGCATCTTTTTCCTTTTCCCTTTGATTTTGGATTTTGTTTAATGGATCTTTCTGCTTTATTCATTCTCTGTAACTTGTTGAACTTATATAAAGAACAGCACATGCCTAAAGTCTATGAGCGTCAGGGAATCAAGATGATGTGTTTGGAAATAAGATCTGCTGTTTACGTTTAACCTGTACTAATAAAATAACACAGCGCGCTAAGTTGACTTTGGCACTGCACACGGAAGGTAGAACCGTAGAATATGCATTATCATTTAAACCTGGCCACAAAGACATTTTAACTGATTTAATAAACAGATGCGACATGTTCACATCATACAAGTTTGTTAAAATCTTCGGACTTAAGAAAGCTATTGTTTTTCTTGTGGTGGCATTAATATTATCATTTTAACTATCTTTAATTAATTGAGTGATTTGATAAAATTTTTTGAATGTATTATTTAAAAGGTTGAAGTGTCTCTTTAAATGTAATTAGAGTTAGAAATAAGTTTTAATAGTTTTAAGATTTCAGAAAATTAGTTAAAGTCTTGAAAATAAAATAAAAAGATATTATCCTTAACTGAGACTAGGGATTCAACGTCCATATCTTCATTTTCTAGATCCTGAATCAGCAGGATGTTGATGGAAGGGGATACAATAATGATAAGCGTAGTTGAATAACATCATATTACTGGGTTTTGCAATGGAAATCTTATCCAGATGTGGCTGTAGATGTGATGTAAGTGGATAATTATTTTACAAATTGAGATTTTTAGTGGGAAGTATGAAACGATGATAACGATCTGAGGATAAGAATGTGCAGAAGGCATGCCGATGCCGATAAGTTAAGGCCTTTGAGTTGACTGGCAAACTGTTGGTTGTCTTGTTGCGGGAGTTGTTTTTAATGGACCCCCTAAGGTTTAGCGAGAGAACAAGAGGACCCACATATTTCAGAATTGAATACTTACACTCTTGTAGTTTCATAATGGAACTCTTACACCCCTGGAATTTCACAAATACTTTGCCTTTCCGCTATTTATCCTTTGAAAATTAGAACTTAGGAACATTCGGATATGGTGGATTCCGTGATCCATATAAGGGCGAAATTTTCGGATTTTTCTAGAAGTATACATCAATATCACGTTGGTTAATAGATTAAAAAATGCATTTTGTTAGTCAAATTAAGTATATGCGCAACTTTATTTAACAAAATTCAGTCTTTTCTGCTAGACTGGGGCGTGCGTTTCCTATAGGTTCACCTCTAGTGGCCGCTGAGATTTGAATTAAAGACTCATTACCGAATATTCTATCAAAACTTCAGCCCATTTCAGAAAGTCACGGCTATGGGGACACGCTTTAAGTTAAAAATAACAAAAAAGGAAGAGAGTAGGTTTTCCTAATGCTTTAAAGATAGGAAACGAAGAAAGATTAGTCTTTGGCAAAGTGTCAACTGGGGTGGGGGTGGGTGAGTGAGAAGAAAGATTAGAAGCAAAATAAAAGGGGATTAGGAGACAATTCATCACCTTTATTGACCCCAAAATTTCACACTAATGGTGGTGGTGGGGAAGACCTATGAAAAATTGCAACACAGTGACCCACTGGAAAAGCCATCTCTATAATATGTGGGTTATGGCTTAATAGTCAATTTTCAACAATAATGAAGACAGATCAGATTTCAGGTTGATGGGTAAATGATCGTTTATTTGCTTTTCTTAACCATGTCCTTTGTTTGAAACATGGGATTTTAAAAATATTTGTTTAGAATCAACACAAGTTATGGTGGAGACTGACATATGCATGACGCATATTACTGAAAACAGAAACCAAGAAGCTAAGCTTGCTTCCCTGATCAATCAAACGACATAATCAATCCAACTGCCCCAGTTTCAGTAGACCCATCTAATTCATCGACGATCCTGACGTGGCTCAATCATATTTGGGCAGTGTGAAGGTGCATAGGAACAAGGAAACATGAAATCAGCCACCAAATCCATCTCATCTCACCTACCGCACCAGCTTGCTGAGATGTCCATAGCTTTCCTTTCACTTTGTTCGAGCCTATTTATACTTTATTTGATTCTTACGACCCCAAATCCATCTGCCCATCTCTCCTTCACGCCTAACGTAACCACAGTTCTCACAAAAGCAGACATTTTGAACAAATGGGTAGCCTCGAAAATGAGAAAACTGTAGTGGGATGGGCGGCCAGAGACCCCTCTGGAGTCCTGTCACCTTATACTTACACTCTTAGGTATCATTTATCTTCATTTCTTTACAAGTATTGATCTTGTTTAATGTCACAAATATTTCATTGTTTCTCACATCAAATTATTGCAGGAACACAGGAGCTGAAGATGTTCTCATCAAGGTTATTTGCTGTGGAATTTGCCACTCTGACCTTCATCAAATCAAAAATGATCTCTGCATGTCTAACTACCCAATGGTTCCAGGGTAAACTCATCAACAATCCTTCTGCTTTTTCAAAAAACTCTATAGCTTTCACTTCTTGATTCTTCTTGTTGTTGTATATATATATATTTGCAGACATGAAGTTGTGGGAGAGGTGATTGAAGTGGGTTCTGCTGTCACCAACTACACTGTTGGCGATGTAGTTGGCGTTGGAGTTATCGTCGGATGCTGCAGAAACTGCCGCCCGTGTAACTCGGATATCGAGCAATATTGCAACAAGAAAATCTGGTCTTACAACGATGTCTACACTGATGGCAAGCCCACTCAAGGTGGCTTTGCGGAGTCCATGATCGTTGATCAAAAGTAATCATCAAAACCTTTCTCCATTAATCACTAGACTTTTCATCGTGACTGAGAAAAATTCCGTTCTTTAATATAGGTTTGTAGTGAAAATACCAGAAGGGATGGCACCAGAACAGGCTGCGCCACTTTTATGTGCTGGTGTGACTGTGTACAGCCCACTGAGTCACTTTGGACTGAAACAAAGTGGACTAAGAGGAGGAATATTGGGGCTTGGAGGAGTAGGACACATGGGGGTGAAGATAGCCAAGGCAATGGGACACCATGTCACTGTGATTAGCTCTTCTGATAAGAAAAGAGCAGAGGCTTTGGATCATCTGGGTGCTGACCGGTACCTGGTCAGCTCGGATGCAACTCAAATGCAAGAAGCGGCTGACTCACTTGATTACATAATTGACACTGTGCCTGCTTTTCACCCTCTTGAGCCCTACCTTTCCTTGTTGAAGCTTGATGGGAAGTTGATCTTGATGGGTGTTATTAACACTCCCCTGCAGTTTGTCACCCCTATGGTTATGCTTGGTGAGTTTTCATCACTCCTGGAAAATTGTAATTAGCATTCAAATCTGTTGATTGCAGAAGGATCTCCGTGGTTTTTTTTTTTTTGGTCTGTTTCCATAAAAATTGCTGTGAAAATTTACTTGCTTTGGTAAATCTTTTTTACCAAAAATGTTTTGGGGAATGTTAAATGTGTTTAAAAGCTTTTGAGTTTTCATTTTTTGAATAGTCAGACTCCTTAAATGCCAATGCTTTTAAGTTTTCACTTTTTGAATAGTCAGACTCCATTCAGTAGTTTATATTTCCATTCTTTCTAGTTATTAAATCAAATGCTTTTGGTAGTGGTGGTTGTGTTTTATAATAGTCACACAGCAACTAAAAATTTTTTTTTTTTTTTTTTTTTGGGTGGAATTGCGTAGGGAGAAAGACAATAACAGGGAGCTTCATTGGGAGCATGAAGGAAACAAAAGAAATGCTTGAATTTTGTAAAGAGAAAGGATTGACTTCCACAATTGAAGTTGTGAAGATGGATTATGTGAACACAGCAATCGAGAGACTCGAAAAGAACGATGTTAGATATCGTTTTGTTGTGGATGTTGCAGGAAGCAAGCTTGAGCAGCAATAGAAACAAAAACCATTCTAAAAACCCCTTTAACAAAAATATACTGAAATTAATACATGTTGAATGTGAATCTGTTTCCAATATGCTCTTTTTTGTTTGTTTCTGGTTTTGTTTTTGGAGATGCTGTGTTCTTCCGGTAATAAATTGATAAGAAGATGAGGTGGTGTTCTCAGTAAGCTACCTTCAATTATTGTCATTGAAATTTATAATGTATCTATCTGGGTGTGGGGCCTCTGAGTGTTAAAGATCACCAAACTTTTCTGGAAAATGGAGAGAAAAATGTCACTAAATGTGGATTGTTCACCAAACTTTAACGGCCAAATAGATAACTCTTACCAAACTTCAGTTATATGAAAGGGAGAACGACATTTTCCCACCCAAGGTTTGGTGAAATGACCTTTCCCACCCTTAAAGTTTTAAAATGACACTTTTCCACCCACCGTTAAGAATCGTTAGTAAATTCTATTAACAACAAAAATAGTTGGCCGAAATCACAAGGAATGGCACCTGTGCTATGCTATCGACTGTTGCTGCTGCAAATCGCCGGCGAGGCCACCAAATAACCCATGGATGCTCAACCCAAATCCATCACAAAGTAACATAAATCCGGCCAAAAATCCCCACCATCAAGCAAATACTATTTTTTTTTTGGAAATGCACCATCAAGCAAACACGAATTCGGCCAAAAATCGATCACCAAACAACCTAAATTCAACCACCCAAACACCAATCAACAACACACAAACCATTATTCAACAACGCACAAAAGATAAACATTGGGTTTAAGGAAAACAGGGTAACAAAAAATCACATTCAAATAAAGGAAGTTCGCGGGTTGAATGCCTGAAGTATTGGTTAAAGTCCAGCTCGTGACAAAGAGCTACCTTCTCTCTTAAGAGAATCTCAATTTACTTACTGAACACAAACAAATTGGAAAATCAAAATGCGGCTTTACTTCACATCACAAATGAGAAAAGGTTCTTAGCCACCATGACCGGCTTTCGTAAAAGCACCTTTGGGCGATGGTTTTTCGATCCTATCTCTCACTTGAAGAAAGATAGCCGCATAGATTATATATGCTATAATGATAGAGTTCTTTTTTCAGGGTAAGGCTAAGGTGAACAAGACGGGTAGTTTTAACATAAAATTCTTAGAATGTGGCAGCCTGAAGATGAACAACACTTGGCCGATTTAAGGAAAACTTTCGAATGCGATAAGATGGTTTGAAAATGAACCCATTCAATCAAGTGTGCATTCGGAGTGGAGTAAGGACTGGGAATTTTTTAGGATTACTAGTGCGCCACCTAGGTATTGAGATAAACAAGAACAAAGCATGGGCAATTACTGTTACTGAAGCTTCTCCACTAAAAAATAAAAAGGAATTGTAGCAATAAAAAAGATGCCATTAATTGGTCTAACGAACAAGCAAGGGATTGAGCAGCTAGAATTAGCGTTAGCGCAGCCGTTTTCTCAGAAATTTTCGTTGCAAAGAAATTTTCCCACCTAATAGTGTCCCTTGCAATTTTGGGGCAGTGGGGTGGAGAACGACGGTGGGATGTGGAGGCCATAATCACACTTGGTTGAATGCAATTCTAGCAGAATCGTGTGGAGAAGATGACAGCCAGGTGCAATTTTGGGGCCGTGGAGTGGATAGGGGTGGGGAGGGGTGGAGAATGGCGATGGGGTGTGGAGGGGTGAGGAAGAAAGGTAGGGGTTTCTTTAATTTTATATATAGGGGGTGAAATGACTTCATTAGCCTGAGACTGTTTTATAAATTTACCGTTTTATTCTTCTTCAGTTAAGGTTAATGGACAATGCCGGATGAGAAAGTTTCATTTTGAAATTTGACGGTCCAACAAGCTTTACAAGGAGCTCTAGAAGCTCTAAATAGTTGGTTGAATAAGGAGTTACATTTACGTACCATTAGTGTTAATATTAACATATTTGGGGCGCTGAAAGAAATAACTGATTAATCCTTTTGCAGTAGGCATTATTTTTTTTTTTTTACAAAAAAAAAATTAAGAAATAGAAAGTGTGGTTCTCCCTATATGAAAAGTCCATTATTGCCGACTCTTTGGCTGGATTCTTCATAATATTTCTGCACTTGGGAGCGTACGTGTTCATAAAACAAATCAGCCATGGCCACAGAATAAAGTGTGAACTCCCGAGAGGTTGATTCTTTTGCATAATGTTGACAAGCATTTACTTAATTTGTTTTAAACGTCTGGGAAGTCTCTAGCAAGTAGAAATTTAGTGGTCCGAATTGGAAGCAGTGTCTTTAATTACAGTTGAAGCATTTCAATTTTCTTTTGTCTTTTTCATCATTTCCAGCTTCAAAATGGCCACCATTGAGCTAGTAAGGATTTCCATCAAAATTTAAGTTGATTCAATAATTTTGCGTTTATAAAATTAATATTCAGTCAGATTTTTTGGTTTTTTAAAGAAAAAAAAAAAAAAAGAAACTAACCTTTTCTCCTTTAACCAAATATTTTTTAAGAGACAAAGGTAGCTGTCAAAATAAATAAATAAAACGAAAGTTGCGTTACGTAACAAAAAGTAAAAGTTAAGAACGAAGCTGCTACTTATAATCTTATGAACCTTTCGGAATCCTTTAATTAAAAAAAAAAAGGTAATGATAAATCGGTAAGTCTTTTTGTCAGATTAGGAGAGTAGAAAAATTGTGCATATCAATCATATCTTGTGGCAGGTGTACTCAAAGTCTCTTTCTAAATATGTTGGTTGATTTTAACCTATTACTATTACACTTAATATAAATTGAATTCATAAATCTCAACGTACAGTATATATGTTTCCTTGTTCATCTAGTATATATTGCCAACCTATATATAATTAGAAAATTTAACTTGGAAATTGGACAAAACCTTATGGAAATTTTATTTCTATAATTAGTCGAACTCAGCAAATGTAAACTCATTTTAGTTGAGAAACGTAATAATCACCAGTAACCTATTATATTTTAATTGGGTTTCCACATCTTTTTCTCTTAAATTTCGGCACAATACTTGGGTATTATAATGATTATCAAATATGGGAGTGACATTGTCACTTTCTAAAAGTTTTTAGATTAAATGTCATTTAAGCTAAATTTGAAGAATGATAAAACTTATTTTCGTATAACTATAACATATCAATTAGATTCCTAATTATCGGTATTGATGTCAAAAGTAATAAATTTAATAAGAGACATATAACATAACACATGGTGACATGGTTGGAGGTACATTCCCATGTCGAAATCGTGCGGTGGCAATTTTTTTTTTTTTTTGATAATCAAGGTGTTTGACCAATTTATACACATTTTAATTAATCTTTAAAATCAATTGAATATTTTACAAATTTAATAAACCTGAATAAGATATAATTATGCATTGAAGTAAGTAATCTCAAAATTTGAATCTAAAAATTTAAGAAAGAGAGTACACCCCCTTGACTACTAGGATTAAGCTCTTGCCCTGGCAATTCACTAACTAGATAAGGTTGGAATTTTTGTATAGGTGAGGCGGCGCTGGGAGTAAAACAAAAACAGAAACAGTACTGTCTTCGTCGATACCTAAATAAAATGTTGAAGCATAAAAAAAACAGTTCCTATTATCACTTCCTGTTTCGTGTATATATAGATGTATTTGATTTGAATACTTTCACTTCATGAATGTGAAAAACGTTTCTCAAAAATGCAAAATTTACGTGTATGATATTTGCTATTTCTTACATCACTTTCCCCCCTTGGTGTTTATTTCATGTTTTTAATATGTCTTTTTAATCTTTACTCTTTCATGATATTTTATAAAATATTTCTTTTTCCATAAAAAAAAAAAAGTATATATATCCTTTGATCCTTTCTGATTTTTTACCAAAAAACAGTAAACCTCTGTACAACCCTCATTGTGTAAGGAAACAATTCATGGGGAGGCAGGGCGAAGCTTTGAATTTAAGAGAAACAACGGGATGGGCAGCAAGAGACCCATCTGGGGTCCTCTCACCTTATACTTATGCTCTTAAGTACTTAAAATCTTTTACATTTCTCTCCTTTGAATATGGAATTGTCTTTCTTAATTAACTATATGCGTTAATGATAGCTTTATATTTTTAATCTCTCTGTCTGAACCAAAAAAAAAAATACAGCGAGACGGGGCGAGAAGATGTTTATATCAAGGTTCTATACTGTGGAGTTTGCCACACGGATATCCATCAAACCAGAAATGAACTTGGAATGATACGTTATCCCGTTGTTCCTGGGTATCCTTTATTTTACATAGGATGACATTATCTTAATATCTCTGATGAATACTTTTTGACGTCCATTCTATCTTATTTTTTTCATTATTTCTATATTTTGTTTCTTGTGTTGAATTATATTTAATAGGCATGAAGTGATTGGCGAGGTGGTCGAGGTGGGATCAGAAGTGACTAAATTTAGAGCAGGAGACACTGTTGGAGTTGGATATGTTGTGGGGTGCTGCAGAAGTTGCGAACCGTGCAATTCCAACAATGAACAATACTGCAACAAGAAAGTCTTTTCCTACGGCGATGTTTACCCCAATGGCCAGCCTACCCAGGGCGGCTTTGCTGCTGCCATGGTGGTTGATCAGAAGTAATAAAACCTACTTTGTTTAAATTCCATGCTACATATACATTTCTTTACTAGAGTTACCAAATTTACCATGTATGCATTTGACAAAACTTATACTTTTAACAAAATTAGTGACGTTTGGTTCTTGTTGATTGACTTACAGATTTGTGGTTACAATACCAGATGGTATGGTATTGGAGCAGGCGGCACCGCTTTTATGCGCCGGACTAACGGTGTACAGCCCACTGAGTCACTTCGGATTGAAACAAAGTGGACTAAGAGGAGGAATATTAGGGCTTGGAGGAGTAGGACACATGGGGGTCAAGATAGCAAAAGCAATGGGACACCATGTCACTGTGATTAGCTCTTCTGATAAGAAAAGAACAGAGGTTCTGGATCATCTAGGTGCTGATCGATACCTGGTCAGCTCGGACCCAACTCAAATGCAAGAAGCAGCTGACTCACTTGACTATATAATCGATACTGTGCCTGTGTTTCACCCTCTTGAGCCTTACCTAGAAATGTTGAAACTTGATGGGAAGTTGATAATGATGGGTGCCATTAACACACCCCTGCAGTTTGCTTCTCCAATGGTTTTGCTCGGTGAGTTTTCTTTAAACAGATATTAAACATAAACGTGATTAAAACTAGTTAAGAAATAATTAAATTGTTTTTGTTTAGGGAGGAAAACGATCACAGGGAGCTTCATAGGAAGTGTAAAGGAGACAGAGGAGATGCTTGAGTTCTGTAAAGAGAAGGGACTGTCGTCCATGATTGAAGTGATAAAGATGGATTATATAAACACAGCATTTGAGAGGCTTGAGAAAAATGATGTTAAATATAGGTTTGTTGTGGATGTTGCAGGCAGCAATCTTAGTCCTTAGAAAAGTTCCATTTATAGAACCCTCAAAATTCAACTCAACACCATGAATAATATATGTATGCTTTAGGGTTAAATTTGTGTGTTTTTCATTTTAAAAATGAATGAGAGCCTTAAAATCTGTAACAAATTATACGTGGTATTCGAAGATGAACAAGATTGTCAATTGTCTAACCATCTGCTTGTGGTTCCAGGAAGAGGCTAAGTTATTATGTATGCTAAGGGTGGAGGGATGTTTTATGTATGAGAAATGTTAAGTGTTTTACATCAATCTCCTTGTTCTTTTCACAAATCGGTGGTGTGGTAGTCGCCACATCAATTTATACAAAGACTCTTTGTAAGAGTATTTATACATCTAGAATTTCTCTTTATATTTTGTTATTAAATAAAGATGATGTACAACAGTACAAGTGATTGTAATTTTCTCATAAATTTCTTTTTTTATATTTTTATGCGCTACAAATAGGGATCAAATAAAGAGATCGATAATCGGTTATATAATCAATGTTTTAAAACTCGAATCGGTTTGACTGGTTCAATCGGGACCTGGGGCCTTCACCGGGTTGGGTTAACAATTTTCCTATTCATCAAAAACCTTAAAATTGGGACAGTGATCAACAAACAATTGAAGGTTAGGATGTTAGAACTTTTGAAGAGGAATGATTGATAAGTGCAATGGTGGTGATGGAGGTGATTTCTAGTGAGTGAATCGATCGAAAATCGAAAAAAAATCCGCAGCACAACAGTCGACAATTGGCGAGGCAAACGGAGGCGAGGTGAAATGGGTTTTGATTAAGAGGCTAAAGAGAGTATTTTCGTGGTGATGGAAAGGCATTGTATTTTCATGGTGATGGAGAGGATAGTCAACACTAACAGTGGTGAGATCTGACCAAAATCGATTGAGTAGTTTTTCTAGAGAATGGCTAAGGGGATGATTAGGATTGCATTTAATGTGTCACCACCACAACTAGTCAACCACCAATTTGTATTTGAATGTGTTTACTAAATTTCAAACCGATAGGAAACTTGAGTAATTTTAGGGATGTATTTGCTGAATTTTAAACTTTTGACCACTCAGTTTGACCAACCGATCAAACCAGTTAAACTGGTCAACCCGAAAAGTTGCCGGATTTCACCATGGGTTGGTTATTAAACCACTGATATAACTTAAGAATAACACGTATGAAAAACTCACCCATGAATCCATGATAAGAACGAACTTATGTGTAGGTCAAGTTTATAGGAGTTACTTATTGTAATACCTTCCTTAACTTTCCAATACTTGGAAATTGACATACAACAATTCTCTTCTACTTAAGGTCCCGCTCCTAATATTTAAACACATTCGAGTACCTTTCTATACAGGCAAATCCTAATTTTCCAGGAATCAACTGTTCATCACACCGAAAATTGATACATTCCGCACATGCAACCCCACAAATTCCAAGATTTAGCCAATACATGTAACTTCCAGACATGGGAGGGAAATTAATCAAAAAAAATAAAAAATAAAAATCTGTACTGATTTTCCAGGAAGACAACATGTATTGATGAAAATGGCATGGGTCAAAATCATTACATTCTACTAATCCATTTGATCAAATTTTATGTTGATCACTGAAAAATCACTTTACCCTGAGCTCAATTGGTTCTGAACTTCCATTCACTGTCAGCGGGACTACAAAAGGCAAGAATAATACCATATTGTGATAGTGCCCTGCCTTCCCTTCTATATGTATATGAACCATCAAGCCATCTAGTGTTGATGCAGTCCTCAAATTTTTCACCACCTCATTATGTGCTATCCGAAGTGTTAATCCTTAGGAATCATAACCTCTGACTAAAGTACATGTTCATAAAGTATCTCGAAGGATTGAAGCCACTTAAAATCACTGCAAAGCAAATTCAAGTTTCAGATGCAAAGATCCCAAACCTAAGACACAATCAGTAGCAGCTTTGAAACTTACGAATTGGAGAAAGGACGATAAAAACACCGATTGGATATAGGAAAAACGTGGTCCTCTCCAGAAATGGCAATACTGCAGCATAATACTAGTTGTTAGTATATCAATTTATAACTGAAATCCACTAGCTGTCATCTACCATTCAACCCCTATATGAACTTCGGATTTATATCAGAGAACTTATTATAGATGACTTTGCAATCACAAATATATTCAGTGATATTTCTCTTATCAAATTTATGATCAAAAAGATGATAATAAAAATTCCCTTCAGTGAAGTTTATCACAACTGAAAGAGCAAATAAACCAAAAGGACACATATAAAGCTGACTACAATTGGTTGGAACCACATGCTAAATTAAGTTGCGTTCAATTATGGATTTTACTCAACACGAAAAATTGATTGAAGTAGATAAATAAATCATTGATTTACACTTTGGGACTACAACTCTAATTCCTAAATACAGATTTCACGAATGACTAACCACAAAGGCTAGCACCTCTGCCACATCAACTTCCTCGCATCACTCCCTCAACAAACCAAAATAAATAATTAAATAAATTTTCAAAAAGAAAGTAATGTATGTACTCAATGTTTGGATATTCATTCATCCAAAAACAATTCTTGTCTGAGGATCTCAGCCTAAAAGTGACAAGAATTTCGTGGCCATACCCCACAAAAAGATTTCATGCGGATTAATAATGCAGGAAATCAGATATTTGGACAGCATCAAGAAGATGATTCTCAATATCATACATCCTAATAAGCCAAGCATCTCTCATGCACCGCATGGCCCCAAGCATCACTCCTCACTTATTTGCAAAGAAAAGCAATATAATAAATAATATATAAGCTTACCGTCATAACCTAAGAAGTTGAGATAATGATAGTAACAAGCAGCCACCATGAAAAGCAGATTTGACAGTAATACAGGAATGAAACCATGAGCTACCAATAGGGGTGACAGAAAATAATGTATAACTGCCACAAAAAAAGAAATCAATCACATTATTGCATAAAGTAAGGTTGTAAGAAAAGGAACAAATTGAGAACATGGGAATTACCATAAAGCATAACAAACAATGGGAAGAAAGAATTGCAGTGCACATCGAATGCATACAGCCTTCAATCC
Source organism: Pistacia integerrima (assembly GCA_026225825.1). Taxonomy (NCBI): domain Eukaryota; kingdom Viridiplantae; phylum Streptophyta; class Magnoliopsida; order Sapindales; family Anacardiaceae; genus Pistacia; species Pistacia integerrima. The sequence goes on from CM047749.1 coordinate 44,168,908, forward strand.
AAACAAAATCACAGTCAGCACCCAAACAAATGAATCAGATTGTATATACGCAGAATAAGAATAAACCTGATTTCTACACACACGGAAATAAACCATAAACACAAATAACACAGGAATTTCTATTTATAACATTCACAAACAGCCCATATACACGTACAAATTTGAAACTGGTAAATTGAAAGTAAAAGTTTCCTGACTTGCCATTCAACTCGTTGCTCAACCACATGACTGTTTGGAGACTCTTCCCGAAGATAAGAATTTGTCAGGAACCTGCATGGAAGCAGAGAATGGATTTCAGTGCTTCACTGATTTACATGTACATACAATGTAGTAACTCTACTCAAACAACTTCTATCAGAAAAAAATGAAAAAATCATGAAATAAAAAGAAGCATATAAGTATAGAAACTGATGATGAGAAATGTAAATTTTAGAGAAAAAAAAAAACCCATATTAACCAGGATCTTCAAAAAATTTCAAGCAGGTATTAAACTCCAATATTGTGAAATTCACTAAAGTGAAAAAGAATCCTCAGGATGCCCAATAACAAATTTCAGCACAATCAGGATCATAATAAAGAAAATTTCCGGTATCCTACTTAGGTCTCACCCCTTTTAGTATTAGCAATGTACACATAGAATCCTTATTATCAACATTTTAATCAGTGACAGGCATTAACGGGATGCAGTTCAGTGGATTGGGAAGTTTTTTTTTTTTTCAGTTTGGTTTCAGTTAATTAGATTTTGGAAACCATGCAAAACCGCCTTGGGATTTTACCAAGAGCCAAAAAAATATTCTACTGCTACCACCACTAAGCTGCAGTATTCTACATTTTACTACCACACTAGCCACCAAGCTTCAAGCATCATAAAGCTTAAAATTGAAGGGCAGCCTAAAAGATAATCAAATATCCTATATATACAGTAGTTCTTACCAACAAAAAGTTGCTAGAACTGCTCCCATAATCAGAAAATGGAAAAGCAAAACTGAAATTACAACAAAAACAGGCATGTGTGGCACTGTGGTCGTACCTGAAAGTAAAAGAAGACAGCCTGGTGAGATTATCTGACTGGAACACTCAAAAAAAATAGCACATACTCGAATGGCCTCGAACTAAACTAAAAGATATATTGAGCATATTATAGAATGGATCACCACAACACTAAAACTAGGAAATAGTTAGATTGTCCAAGCTGCAGCATTCATCATGCTTATGCATATAAAATCACAAATTAATCTACAAAAAGCACCCCAGCAACCAAGGAATTCATAGAAGGATCTTCTTTGGAAAGTAGATGACAACTTATAAATTTTGCATTAATTATTCAACCTCAGAATTTGTTTTGCCTTTTCGTAATATTGGTTGGTAAAATAAAATTTAAGCTCTATGCACTCCACCCCACCCCTATATAAACATTAAAACTGCCCATCCAGGATATACATTACAAACTTACGCAGCACAATATGCCATGGTTGCAACTAACAAAAGGAGGCTGCAGATTACAACAAAGGCAGGATCGTCTCGAGCCCATTGATTCTTAGTTTCTGAAATCAAAAGCAGAAAAGAATTCTCAGTTACATTGTCGTTAATGGTGTCCTAAGTATACATAAATAACTGACTTTATTCAAGTTTTATTCAATATAAGAACAGTTAAAAATGTTAAAATGTCTCTTATCTACCAATTTTCATAATATCAGTGAAAGTTGTTAGGTGTCAGGTTTGTGCGAATGTAAAATGACATTACTACAAAATGTGACTAAACAGCTAACCGTCCTCTAAAATCTTTTTCATATTTAACTATCTTGGTTTCGGGACCTTCAAAACAGACCACTCTTATTGAATCATAAGCCTGCTATTTGCACAAAGGTGCATATTACAAATTATAGACTCTAGAAAATATATTCTGTAAAACCAGATGCTAAAGGTAAAAGATAAGATTACATGAACACTATGGCAACACATCACGAATTTTTAAGATATAAAATTAAAAAAAAAAAACCCCTCCAACCATACCATACAAAACTGAAGAAAAATTCTTTAACACCAAAGGCACTTACGTTTATGATACTTGGTGTGCTGATAGCTGTAGTGATCATACAGTTCCACATGCAAAATGAAGAATTACAACAATTAGAACATTGCTAGCCATCAAAATCAAAACACTCTTTGTGCAAACTTAATCCAGATAAGTCCAACTAAAATAAACCTTCTCTACTATTTCCCCAGGCATTATCCAGCACAACCCTAGTGCAAAAAGTAAATAAAGCCATTCAATATAGTTGCTAATAGTTTCATCTGTTAAACAAGATCAAGTTCATGCCTAACCTCCCATTCCAGTAGTAATCACCATATAAAGAAAAATAATTCAGGTCACAGACGAAAAATTGACAAAATATTGAGCAGAGCATAAGATAATTCAAATTATCTCATTACAAAGATGCCGCAAATTTTGTACATAAAATAACAGTCATGAATGTTAGCCTGCACACCAAGGACAATTCATGGTTGCAACTCTTAATTCATTCCTTCAGCAGCAATATTTAGGATTCATACTGAACTAATTTTACATTCACACTTTCACATTCAAGAAAACCATTATGTATTCTAAAATTGTGGACAGACCAATAAATAAGTTGACAACTGCAGGCATAGATCAGGCGATGACAATAAAGAATACATTACAACAATGATGATTCAGGTGGTTTGAAGTCTGATACTCACACAACTTTTGGTGAAGTGCATAGATGAAGCATTTGCCAGAAAGTATATTCAACATCCATTTGTTGCCACTACAATGAACCAAAAAAAAAAAAAAGAAACATAGTTAAATTATAATACTAACATTTCAACATGCAAGAAACAATCTTTCTTCAGCTTCCATTAAATATACATTATTTGAGATAATTGGTGTCTCTACCAAAATAACAAATCTAATAACCACATCAGGATGATTCACAACAAAAGCGTGTAGACCACGAATCAAAATTGAACTATGGAGCTCCACAACATCTGAAAAAATTTGTTTGAGTCAAACCTCTAACAAAATAACGTCATACAAAATATTCACATCTAATACAATTTTTCATCATATTAACAAATTAACATGTCATAATTAAACAACAACACATTGAACCCTAAACAAAGTAAAATATATATGGATCAAATTAAAGTAGAATGCTCTAACAATCATATAAGTTTAATCGTAAATTGATCGAATCAGAGAGTTTGGTGTGAAATGAAAGAGATCAGATCCACAAATTAAGAAATTTATTGAGAGGACCTTGATGATTCGACGGAGGTACTGAGGGAGCATGGAGTTTGATCGTGACGTGGCGGACGAAGAGCGCCCTTTAGAACCTGAAATTGGCAGCATCTCTTCTCTCTGTAAAGCTCTTTCGCTGTTTGTTAGCTTCTTAGTCGTCAATTTTAAATTTGACTTTGATCGGAGATCTGAGCGAGTTTTTTTTCTTTCTTTCTTTTTTTTTTAAATCTTTTTTCTATTTTGTTCAGTCTCCCTGTTTCAGTTCAGATGTGAAGAACCAAACGTAGAAACAATGACGACTCCTCTTTTAGCCGATTTGCGTTATTGGACTATGATTGGGCCTCAGGCTCCCATACAGGGCTCAAATCATAAACGCGGACGCAAAACCCAACTTTTTTTTTATGATTCCATTTCGGGTGTTCCTCAATTTAGTATTGCAATGCATCATAATAACAATGCACTAAGAAGGTTTATTTATTTCTTTTTTCTTTCTTTTACTCTAACATATTTTATGAATTATGATTATGATTATTAATAATAAACTATGTCTGGGTGATTGAGTAGTTTGATAAAAACTCTTGAATATATTACCCAAAAGGTCATGAGTTCGAATCTCTCTTTAGGTGCTAATAGGGGTAGACATTGAAGTTTTTATCCGACTGATAGTTTTAGGGTTTTAAGAGATTAGCTGAGGTATATGTAAGCTGGTCTAGAGACTTCCAAATACCAAAAAAAAAAAAAAAAAAAAAAAAATATATATATATATATATATATATATAATATGTGGTTAGGTGAATTCGGGATTGTTATAATTTATTTCATAATCCCCGTTTTCTTAAGCAATCATTCAAAATGTGTTCGGTAAACACATTTTAAAAGTGATTGTAGAATAATTAACTTCTTCTATAACTAGGTATTTTATTACGAGATTTCAAAAGTAGGTGTTTTTGGCTTGAAGATTTCAAAATTAGCTTTTAGAATAGTCAATTATCAAAATGCTTTAAGATTAATACATAAATTATAATTTTTATAAATAAGTTTTAAGTTTTTGATTAATTAAAAAAAAACGTATATGTATAAGAGTGAACTAATACTATTAGCAGCGGAAGGATCATTGGCTGGAGATTTATACAATAGTGTCAAAGGTTTGCCTCAATGGGCCGTAAACGTTTTGTCAAAACTTTTTATACCTAATTACATCTTGCTTGATTTGGTCAAACCGCCGAAACTATTTGATAAATTGCCAACTGATGATCTTAATCAGGGGCAAATCCAGAAATTTCTATTAGGGCGCAAAATTCCATCAATATTTCTGTCAGGGTGGACCAAAATCCACAGATTGTACATATTAATATTTTTTTTTTAAAATTGAGTAGCATCTGTCCCTGATCTTAATGGTGTCGAGGGTGACATCTTACTCGCGACATTTGACTAAATAATATAGGGTTATAATGGAGTTATAATTGGTAATGTTTCAATAAATTTCTATTCTGTATATAAGACATAATATTATTTTTTTTTAAGTCAAATTTTATTCAGATTAGTGACTACTATATGTGAATATTTGAAAAATTTAAGAATAAAAATTCTTGTTTTATATGTGATAATTCCAATGTTGTGTGTGATTTTTTCATCAAGTTCGGAGAATTGCGAGGTTATAGCTTGATTTAGAATTAGTTCGACTCGATCGATTGTCCGACCCAATATAAGCTCGTCGAGTTGTAGCTCGACCTAGCACAAGCTAGTCGCAACTAATCCCAACCATTGTTCAACCAACTCACAAATAACTTCAGATCTCGAATATCTCGGAAGGGATTGGAAGGGATCAGATCGACAATAGTCTTAGCGCAATCTCACAGCTCAATCGTGATAATATCAAAGTTGCATTTCAATCTTAATTGTAATCCATTTATTTTTGCTATTTCATTTGTACAAAATTTGTATACAAACCCCCTCTAACGATGAGAAAGGGGTTATCTAGCTCTCACAGCAAATACAAAAACAGTGGACGTAGGCTCAAGAGTTTAACTCGTCTAACCACTTTACAAACTCATTGTTCCATTTACTTTATTGCATTTTTCGTTTATACATTACTGGTTACCCGTAATCACACACACATAAGTTTCGATTCTATCAAGGTCAATCAAATTGCTCTAGTTGGTATATTTTTGCATCAACATTTTGGCTCTAGAAGAAGGGCCTCCGCCAAAATCTCAGAATTTTCGGCAAACAATCCCAGTGACCCGATCACTCAAGACCCATAATGGTTCATTCACGATCAACAACCACCACTGGAAACCATGACAACGTGGAAACCACCCACCAGGAGGTGCATCAAGACGCCATGGGTGTCGATCACCAATGCCGCTAACACAACAGACCACAAATAATTAGGGGGTAGGGATGTTGAATCCCGAGAACGACCAACTGGCGGAGATGATCAAAACAATGGTTGCATAGGCAGAGCAACAAAACGTGGCTGAGCTAAGAAATCAGCAACCAACCCCCTAGGATCTTGACTAGCCACACTTCAATGATGTTACCCCAACAGGTTAGAATTCAGTTGCCGACCAACCTGGCTCGTTGGCACGAGAAACAGACGACGATCCCTACACCGCTGGGCACATTCTACTCATGAACGAGAATCCTGCGGGCAAACTAACCCCGGGAGGTGACCAGGCAAAGAGTCCATGAGAGAAGAGGAAGGCAATGGTCGCCCACAGGACGCTTGACTTACTCGACGATACCCCCAGCGTTTGCGTGCCAATTTTAACCCACGCCAAAGGCATGCTCAAACCTCCCAAGTTCGCTAGGTGAGTAATGCGCGCCAATCTGGCAATGACCAATGTTCCGGTTATAACCAACGTCGCTAGCAATGCACTGATGAGTATGATATCACCTACTAGCCTAGTCATCATAACTCAACCTCGCGTATTAATACGCATAATGGAGGGGGCTCACAAGCAACAAATTTGCGAACTCACTAGCTCGAGGTAAGGATGAACAGAGCCAGCCAAGGCAATCCCTACAACGAGGACATAGATCAGGTGTAGAAAATGCTCGACGATCTAAGAGCTCACTAGAACAATGCGACGGAAGAGATAGTGAATTCTCCCTTCACAGAGGAAGTTTGTCAAGCCTTGCTTCCCAAGGGATTTAGGGCGCTAAAAAGCAAGTTTGATGGGAAATGAGATCCCAAAGACCACTTGGACACTTTTAACGACCTGATGGAACCACACCAGGTCTGTGACTTGGCAAAGTGCCGCTGCTTCGTGGTCAAATTGGTAGGGGATGCCAAGAGGTGGTACAAAAGGCTCAAGGCGAACTCAATTAGCTCTTAGCAACAGTTCTCCTTGCTATACCTATAACAATTCCAAGCAAGAAGACAGTTTGTAATGTCACTCAGCTACCTAAGCAATATTCATCAGGAAAGAGATGAAACATTGACCTCTTACCTGACGAGGTTCCAAAATAAGCAAGCAAAGGTCGCGGATACACCCAAATAATCAATCTGGACTTTACTAATTGCAGGCACCAAGCCGCAAACTGAGCTATGGAAAGAGTTCCAAAGTGAAGACCATGTGAGTCTAGCAAAGTTTTATTAGATGGTTGTTAAACATCAGTGAGTAGAAAACTCGCTAGCTGCCCTAGTCAGAAGCTTGCCACGAAGAGCCCTAGACAGGCGACAAGATTGTCTAGCAGATAAACAGAGGGGCCAAGACTATAATGACAAGGACTTTGGAGTGGGCGACCTAGTCTTCAGAAAGGTCGTCCAAGGTACACAAAACCCGAGCTTGGGCCCTTTTAGGATTTCTAAAAAGCTCGCACCGAGAACTTTTGTAACGCCCACATGGAGGTACGTAATTTAATTTATGCTCTTATACCTTTAGTTGATTTTTGCTAAAGTTATTTTAAGGAAAATGTGAAGAAAATGCCTTAAACTTGCATAAGGGTAAAATGGTATTTTCACTCAAAATTAGTTGAAAAAGTGGGAAGTGAAAAGAGGTAGAATTTCATGGAGAATGTATTAAAAATGAAGGCATTATGGTAATTGACTAAGGGACATAGATGAAATTTTAAAGAAAGTGCAAGGGCAAAATGGGAAAGTATGCATATTAGTATGAGATATTAGGAGTTCAAGCAAAAAGACCCTATCATTCTCTACTCCCTCTCACACCACTTCACTCTCAATTTCTCTCATCTCTTCATCAAATTTCCAAGGGATTTTAGAGGGCTTTTGGTTGGATTTTGGTAGAGATTTGATCCTAAGCACCCAAAGGTAAGAATTCTTGCAATAGATGTGAGATTAATTTTTAAAGTGTTGAATTCTTATAGTGTTTATGCTTAGGGTTTTAGAGGAAGAACAAGTCTACCAAAAAAAGAGAGATTCTAGTGGAATTACTCAAGCACAAGGTAAGTAAATCCTGCCCTAAGTATAATTTAAGTTATGTTGTGTAGAGAACTTTCTTTATGCATATATATATATATATATATGTCTTATATGTAAAATTGTTGATGGATTTGGTGTTGAATAATGATTAGAACCTATCCATGAGAAGTTGTGTTGGTGTGGTTGTTATTTGATGAATGTTTGGATGAGATTTGGAAGAATTGAAGTGAAAATTTTGAAGTATGTATTTTGGGCAGATTTGGTGTTAATTATGGAGGAGTTTATTCCAAATTTTTGGTGGGCTAAAATAGAGATAGAAGTGTAGCCAAATTAGTGTTGATTTGTGCACATGAATTGTTTGATGAAATGTCAAAGAAAAGTGCATGTATGAGAATGATTGTGTTACTTTGGGATGAGTTTGTAGATGGTAGAGAATGACATGTTTGCATTCCATAGTGCATAATTGCATTTAAATATGTGAATTTAGAAAGAATTATAAGCATGAAACCATCAACATGTATACATATTCATAAGAGCATGAAAAAGCCCTAAAATATGTTAAAGAGAAAATAGAAAAAAGTGAGAATATTAAAGATATTCAAATCTGAATTTTTCTTAAAGAAGTGTAAAAAAAAATAAAAAGAAGAGAATGTTGTTGCGATGGGGAGCCGTGAGTGACATAGTCCCACATGCACGCCGCCTTTAGTAAGCAGCCTTAGAATTCAGAAAGAAGAATTGTACAGTCTGTTAGAAGTGTGCGTGGATGAGAACTGTATCCAAAATTAGAGAATTCACTCACACGGCCAAGGCTTCAAATCCATGCCTCAACTGAGTCCGATTGGCAAGAATAGAAAGAAAGAAAGAAAGAATAGAAAGAAAGACTAGAAAAGAAAGAAAGAAATAAAGAAAAAAAAAACATAAAACAAAAATAAGAAAATAAGAAAAATAGAAAATAAAATGCATAATTTATGCATTTGTGTATTTGCATCATGAATATGCATAATACCATGCTCATTATCATGGGTAGTGAAAAAAAATTAGAAAACAGAGAGCAAAACAAAGAAAGAATGAGAAAGAATAGAGAAAGAACAGAGAGAAGAATAGAGAATACTCGAGAAATGAGTTGCAAGGAAAGAAAATTTAGGATTTAAGCAACGGAGAGATAAGGGTAGCATAGCGGGTTTACTTACTGAGCAATTAATGCTCACTCCGTTGTTTTCAATGTTTTTGCAGGTAATAGGTGAGTTGCGGTCACTCGGAATGTCATACAGTGGAACAGTTGGGCTACACTGTCAAGTTGCTATTTTGAGTATATTTGTATATAAAGAAAAATTAAATACGGGCCCATACTTTATTACTCGTTTATATGTGTATTTTCATATATATGTTTTCATGATTATTTTACGAGTATACTAGCTAAAAAGAAGGTATTACAACTTTCCACCTAGAACACCTCAATGGTGAAGTTGTACTGCGAGTATTTGCGAAAGTATTACCAATAAGCAGTTCGGGTTCTAACCATGTCTTGTTTTTTCTCTTACATTCAATATAAGGTCGTTTATGGCCATATTTCTTTCGATGAAAAAAAGGTATATTATTCATGAACTTTATTGTGCTCGTCACTTCTCATTTATTGTTATTTTGCTTGTAATTTATTATCTATCGTTTCAAAATCGCGACCTACACAATCACACCTAAAACTCAGAGTCAAGAATTCGAAAAAAGGTAATTTAGCTCTCTAAGCCACGTCAAAATTCAATGAATGAACAGAGAAATTCCCCGAATTGATGAAGTTAAACTTGAAAAACTCAAGTAAAACACGTTGAAGGAAAATCAATTATAAACTGGCAACCGAAGCTCGAGACAGACAATCAATCAAAACTCAGAGTTGTCGCACAAGATTTTCCTATATGTTCAAAAATTTTCTTGATAAGAGCTTGAAAATAAATATTTAGTTAGTGGTTTATGGGGATTATTTTTGGGAAATTAGGCTTAATTTGGTAAAGTCGCTTAATATTTTCACAATTATCTTTTACGCGATCACGGGTGTTTTTGAGTGTTTTCTAGGCCACTATTGCTTAAATTTTATGCTCGGATGAAGAATCATGTCGGCAACAAAATGAGTGACGCGTGGAAACAAACAGATCAAGAATCAGAGTTGAATTGAAGAAGTTATGGAAGTTTGAAGTAAAGAGAAGATTCTAAATTACGCTCCAGCTTGAGCATACCTTGGTCTTTTGAGAATATCTTGAGTTGTAGAACTCGGATTAAGACAATTATTTTACTGTTGGAAATCTAATTCAAAGGCCTACATTTAATATGTTTACCACTTCTCCAAATTTCATCGTTATCGAACTCAAAAATCACCATCTCTAAAGAACAATGGAATGATGCGGGAAGAAGAAGAGTATTACTTTGTCGCAGCACAGTGCCGCGGCACACTTTCTCCAGTAGCTATCACGCTGCAGCACAGTGTCGGGGCACAGTCTCAGTAGTTAAGAAATTGTCATCCGTTTTTATGTAGAAAAATAGGGTTAAGAGTCCTAAACCAAATAAAATTAAGAAAAATAAAACCCTAACCCTTGTGGGATATAAATAGAAGTCTTTTAGCATTATTTTGGGGATTCTTTGAAGAGAATAAGAGAAGGAAAACCTGTAGAGAAGAAAAGGGACAGAAGTTCTGGAGCTTTGATTCACAATATAGAGAAGTTTTTCTTGTTCCTTTCTTATAAACTCATGATGATTTTTTTAATAAAGGGCTAAGATGTAGCCCAATCTCTTGATTATGTATTGATTTATGCTTGTTAATTTTTATTAAGAATTCTTTCTAAAGTTTTACCATTATACCTAATGCTTTTGATTCTTAAGGGCCCTTGAATTGAATGAACTAATAGACTAGGTTGAGATCAAGAGATGATACTTAGTTGGTCTACGGTAGTAAAACCATAGGTTGAGCGAACGCTAGAGATAGGTTATCGCGATTTGTGAGGTTTTGGTAAACTCCATAAAGCGTAATAATCTTCAATTGCTTAAATTTGATTAGAGATAATTCGGGTTAGTAATTAGGAGTTAATTCGATAATTGTTCGAGAGAAATTTATTAGAAATTTAGGGAGTTTGACCTATAGAAAGAACTTAATAAAATTAGCATAAGTGATCGAAACATATGAGTAAGAGTTGGTGTGAAATCTATGCCCTAGGTCTAGTCATCTTGTTTTAACCGAAATGTTTATTTTAATTGTTCTCTGTTCAGTTCTCTTTTTAAATTCAATTGTTAATTTAGTTTAGATTTTCCTTGATATAGTAATAGGATTGTTTAATTGGTAATTGATAACAGTAATTCCCTTGGGTTTGATATCCGTAATTTTACACTTTATTACTTGCACGATTTCGTACACTTGCGAAAATCAGTAACATTTCTCAAGAAGCAAGCTGTGCATAACTTGGAGCAAATTCGAATTTTTTATGCTAAGTCTGATTAGAACGATCGAAACGACTCTACAAAAATAAAAATTGCTTGATGGGAATGTGCAAAATAAATTTTTCATTGATTGTGTAAGTTTAGTTACAAACTAAACTAAAAAACAGAAGAAGAAAAAAAATCTCTAAGCAGTTGGAAGTGAGGGGCATCATCGCCAGCAGGACCAGGAACTTCTTCGCTAATGGGGGTAGAAGGATCGTCAACGGCAAGAGTCTTGGCAACCTCTTTAGGGGCAGGAGTCAGGACCATAGTTAGTAAATACGGGTACGGCAAAAAAACGGTATGGGAATTTTTCGGGTATAATACGGCAAACAGTGAAAAATACGTTTATAAAAATTCGGCCATAAAATTTGGATACGGGTATATACGGGCTTAATATGGTACATTGTCAATAATACGTTTTGAAAAATACGGTAATACAACCTTAGTTTTAACAATTTTATGGATTAATTATTAATGTATCTTTGCATTGACTTCAATTAAATCTTTTGCTTTTGCTTTTGCCATTGGTAAAGTTAATCTTTTCTTTGCCTTAACAAATTCCCAGGCCCATGTCTTGTTCTAACCCATGTCTTGTTCTAACCCGCCAGCGGAAAAGATATTTATTTATTTTTTTGTTTGTGCAATAGAAACGTAATCTGCAGTGTTAGCGTTGACACGTACATTGAAACCACCACAAACACAAAACACCTATGACCCATCTTAAAAACCCCCCTCCTCCTCCCTTCTTCAATCAAATCATCTCTCAGTGTCTCACCCACAAGGCCAATTGCTTCTTTCAGAGCTCCAACGCCAATACTTTCCCTTCCTCAAACTTATTCTTCTCCCCCAAACACAAACACAAACCCATTAAAAATCTCAACCAAAGGTTGCTGTTCGAGCTGAGGAAGGGAAAGTATTGGCAGAAAAGCTGAAAACGTCGAAGAACTGAGGAAGAAAAGCTGAAAATGTCATCCGTCGAAGAACTGAGGAAGAAGAAGAACCGAAGAAGAGAAGAGATTCTGTTTATTTTTGAATTAAACCCCACTAAAACGACGTCGTTTTGGCATGAACAATGGGTTTTTTTTTTTTTTGCAATAATTCGCGAATTATACGGGTATTCATATTATACGCATATAATTCGACAGTTTCTATAACATATGTCAAAATGCATTTTATATGCGAATTTACTAACTAGGGTCAGGACGTCCTTCGGAGTCTTGACCAGAGGAAGACCGGCATCAATAGGCGAGAGTGTAGCCAGAGGAGCAGGATCCTCGACCTCCTGTTTAACACCAACATCCTTCTCTGCCTCCTCAACTTCCTCCTCACCTTCACTGTCGAGCTCAGAGTCATCAAAGTAAACGTATGCCATGCCTTGGGTCTCGGTCTTCATCCTATCGACCTCCTTCTGGTAAGCCCTCGAAATGAAGGAAAAGTCGAGTGAAGGATGAGCATCCCACAATTTCTACACCAGAACCGATGTTTCCCAAGCACGACTTGTGATGACCGAGTTTAGCTCCCCGACGTCGAGCCTGAGCTGTTCAATCTCAGCCTCGGCCCTTTGGCGACCTTCCATCTCCTTGGTGAGCTCAAGCAAGACCTAGCCTCCTAATTCGAGGCAACTTTCTAAACCGAGGTAAGCTAAGAATTCAACTTATTGTTGACACCTCGCTATTGTGCCAAACTCTTCTTAGCCTCGACTACCTTCACTTTAGCCTTTGCCCGAGTGGTCTCGCTCGCCTTGATTTTATCAAGGAACTCCTTTTCCTTGACCACAAAGGCTGTTGCATTTAATGCCACATAACTGCATAGAAGTTACACACATGCCCTTCATTTCAAATTCCGAGTCTGTCAAGAATATCATAGCAGAGGAAAAGCCAAGTGTAGAGTACGTCGATCGGGATGAGTCCGACTCATGAAGCTTAATCGGATCTGCATTCGACGCACAACCGATGTAAACAGTCCATACACAGCGGAAACAAAAAAAAAAAAATATAACAGGATCGTTTACATGAGCCAAGATCAAGGGTATAATTTTACAATTTTATCATAATAAGAATCTGCAGAAATATTAAACATGAGTTAAAAGAAACAAACGCACGTTAGAGGCTCCTCCAAATTTGTCGACGAATGTTTTGCTACCGATCCAAGTGTAGGATCGAACCTGCGTAGTCCACACGAAGACAATCTCAAAAGGAACCAAAGAGGGATTTTCTAGATCCTCCTTGGCTTCAAGATTAAGAAGAAAGCAAATCAAATTGAATTGACTTCTAGGCCAAAAAGTTCCTGCCGTGGGAGTGTATTCAAAAAGGGGATGTTGTGTGTGTTTTTCTTTTAAAAAAGAAATCAATTAAAAACTCAATTGAATAATCACACATTTTTCCTTTTATAGTAAAAACAATTTGCCCTAATCCTATACGGAATAGGCTTGGGCTCCAACCCAAACGCCCCATGTTGCCAAACACTCCCAATTTAATATTTTTATTTTTTCCATCATTATCTCAATTAAAATCAATTAATATATATTTAAATATATATTAACATTTAACAATAATGATAATATATTTAAATATGTGCGAACACACATTTAAATGTAATTTCACTTTTTTAATTTTTCTAACAAATTAAATAAAGGCTACGACCTCAGCAAATTTAATTGCACTGTAAAATTACCAAAATACCCTTTCGCCTTAAAAGACGAAAACGCCCTTCTTTTTTCTTGGATCTTAAATTGTCTTCTATGTGTGTGACCCATAGGCTCCTCATCATATCGGTAGTGTATAGTATCGCGATTAACACCAATTAATCGTCTCACTAATACACAAACCAAGATTGACCCCTAGTAAGGCATCATGGCCACCCGATAGATTCGGATTCAGCAAAGTAGCTACCTGTCAACGCTATGGTTATCGTGTAATTCGATCATTTCATCATACGTTATTTCGACGAGACGAAGGCATATAAATAGTGTCAACCTTCGGTTACTCTCGATATTATGTATTCAGTTTCTGGACCAATGACCCATATTATAAACTGGATAGAGCAACAACTCAATCCCACTGTAGCCACAGTTTTAGTGTCATTGCCATATACTGAATTGCGCCGTGAGATAACTTTCTCCCATACCCGGGAGTGATGAATCCTCTATTAATCCACCATAGTCTTGATACACTCCTTGATGCAACCAATCACCACTGTATTGACAGCTTTGAAAAGAACTGCGTTAGGCTAGTGTCAAACTACACCAATCGATGCACAAGGCGCTCCGGTGATCTCAAGTCTAAGGATCACATGCACCACCATTCGTTAGAGGATTTGTTCCATAGACACTAGGGTTACCATCCATATGGAATCCTTCGGTGGGTCAGTCCAGTGAACTTGCTGCGGTGTAATCGTCTACAGTAAGCACCCATGTGTTGCACCAAGTTGTCACCAAACAACCTTGACAAGTGAGATCAGTCACTACCTTTCGACAAGGTCGTTCAACACTATGATAGCCTTATCGTATTATCTGTGCCCTTACTTCAAAATAATATTGGGGCTACGGACGTTTCTAGAATGGCCACCATATGTGCTCATAGGGTTCTCACTATCAAGATTTGAAACACTTGATACCCTCGTCACGGTTCTACCATTCTAAGGACATATATCAATACATATTGTAATAATAATGATTTAGGCGATATAGAATAAAATGCCTTTTATTGATTTAATGAACATTATTACAAAGAGTTAATTCTACAATAATTGATTGACTCTAGGCATCTACTCTAACACGATGAAGTCCGAGCTTGATATCAAATCGAGCAATAGTCTTCGAAGCTCAAAACGAGCAACGAACACTAGGGGGCAGATGTTGTGTGTGATTTTTCCATCAAGCTTGGAGAATTGCGAGGTTATAGCTCGATCCAAAATCAGTTCGACTCAATTGGTTGTCCAACCCAGCATAAGCTCGTCGAGTTGTAGTCGACCTAGAACAAACTAGTCGCAACCAATCCCAACAATTGTTCAACCAACTCACAGATAACTTCAGATCCCGAATATCTCGAAATAAATCAGATCGACAGCAATCTTGGCACAATCTCAACACTCAATCATGAAAATATCGGAGTTGCATTTCAATCTTAATTGTAATCCATTTATTTTTGCCCTTTCCTTTGTACAAAATCTATATACAAACCCCCTCCAACAAGAAAATGGCTTAGCAAATTATTCTAATACCATTATTGTAAACTCTCACAACAAATACAAAAATAGTGGACGTAGGCTTAAGAGTTTAACTCGCTGAACCACTTTAAAAAGTCTTTGTTCCATTTACTTTATTGCATTTTCTGTTTATACATTGTTGGTTACCCGTAATCACACATACATCAGTTTCGATTCCATCAAAGTCAATCGGATTACTCTAGTTGGTTTATTTTTGCGTCAACATGAGTGTTAAATATATCTACTCCATTCTTAATATAGAAAATCAATCAAATAATGACGACACTTTTTCCTTCACCTTCCTTATATAAAATCATATATTAAGCTTATATAAAGTCAAAAAAAAAAAAAAAAACAAGTTAAAAAGTACCAAACGCTTTATGATTTCTTTTCTCAAACTTAAAGAAACGAGTTCCATCAGTCAAAACTAATAAGGAAGAAAAGAAAACAAACTACAACCGTATAAAACAGAAAACTTGTAAGTTTTCTTTCGATTTATAAAACTCCTAAAATTTCAAATACACTACCTTCTTCAGCTCTCTATCTCTTTAATTTTTTTTTTTTTTTTTTTACAGGCCGATAATTTACTTTCTTTTTATTCTTTATAATATCTAACTCATCAACGTCCTAATTACCCAAGTTTTCCTTAATCCATCGCTTAATCATAAACGCTTAATCCCAGTATTAGTGACTGCCTCTTCCATATAATTCTTCACTTCCTCCCTTATCATTTCTTGCATCATAGCCATCAATTCCGGTCCAAACACCGTCGTTTTATTATTATAATCAATACTACTCTCCTTCTGAGAAACCTCCTTCCCCGGTACCCAACACCGAGTCAAATCGTTCTTCCTCAACTCGTTCGACATAATACCGGGCAAATTCAAAGTAAGTTCAGTCGATACATCAAACAACACATCATCACCATTAACATTACCATTACCATTACCATTACCGTTTCCAACAAACCTCCCTACAGCCCCACATATATCCGAACCAGACATCGCGGGTAGACCCGAATCGCTCACGTCGGATCCAGAAGGACTAGAAGAAATACCAGAAAATGAACCAGCTGCCGATCTTTTCTTCTCTTGATGAAAACTTTCTCTTTCTCTTTCGTTGGTATCGTCGTTTTCATCTTCCGTCGTCATCGTCGCGTACTTCCGTTTCAACGTCGAGTTCCAGTGATTCTTTATCGCGTTATCCGTACGGCCGTTCAAGAGTCTCGCTATGGTAGCCCACTTGTTGCCGTACTTGGCATGCGCTTGAATGATTATCTCGTCTTCGTCGGACGTGAAGGAGCGGTGCTGGACCTCGGGAGACAGCTGGTTGCACCACCTTAGCCGGCAAGATTTCCCGGACCGACCCGGAATCGATTTGGATATAAGCGACCAGTTCCTGGCGCCGTAACGTTGCACGAGTTGGTGCAACAGCTGGTCCTCTTCAGGACTCCATGGCCCCTTGATCTTATCAGTGGATGAAACCCGATCCATAACTTGAAATTTTTAACAAAAAGAACCCTAACTAAAATCTTGAAGATCAAAATTTTACAGAGGCGGTTGAGATTGGTAGAGGGAGGGAGAGAGAGACTGTTGTGGGAGACAGACGAGGAGTTTTGAGTTTATGGTTTAGTTTATAAAGGAAGGGGGTTAGGGTAACTGATTGAGCCGGTTAACCGATACAGGTTATAAGCAATATTTACTTGGAACGACCGGTACTACTAGGTGACCGGTTTAATATTTTACAGCTGTTATAACGTCCAGGTATTGCCACGTCAGCAGCTTTAATTTCGGAGGATGCTGGTATTTTCCGCGTAAATTCTGAATATTTTGAGAGAAAGTCTTGAGTTTTGCCTTTTAACTGGTTAACAATATTTTGTAAGCAAGGTAATGGTGAATATTTGTACGAAATGTTTTTATAATTTTATTAAGTAAAATGTTAAAAAGAAAATTAAATTTTTTTTTTTAATGATTGAAAGTACCGATCAATTTTTACGTACATCTCAATTAATTTTTTAAGACTTTAAATCTATTAATCAAATAAAATATTCGTAATAATAAAAAAAAAATCAAATTTCAAACCTCTAAAAAATACACCTAAATTGGTTTTCTCTCTTTACCTGAGTACAAATTATAGAAGTTATTTGAAAAGAATATAGAGAAACACGATAATTCGAGAGTTGGTGAGAAGTGGATAGAGTTTTGACTGAGCCAGGCTGGAGAGCATTACGTAAGGGAATTTGATTTGGTTTATGTCTTTTTTTAATTATTAAAAACAAAAAAAAAAAAAAACAGATTTTTGCTTTTGTGTGCAAGAAAGGAAGAAGCTGAGTGAGTTGGAGAAAACGACAACAATGGTCGCGGAACTAAAGAACGGAATGACTGACAAGCTGTCAGTCCAGCCTGGAAACCTGTCAAGCGGATGACATACTAACGGCCTTTAGGTCACCGACACGAGGCGGTCACCGACTTCCTATAATTTCAAAACCTGCCAAAAACTGTCTTTAAATTCCACTGACCAGTCGGACACTGCTAGCTACGCGGTTACGTCGTTAGTGGAATTACGTAATGAGTGTGCGTGACGACTGTGGGGTTCATCTTTGAAATTGAATTGAGAAAATTTTGTAAATTACAAATTTATATCCCAACTTATCTCAATTCTATATGATATTAATTAATAATTTTTTCATAATTTTTTTTTTGGAGTAAAAGTTACACAAATTAAATCTTAAAAATATAGGCATTGGTTTAAGTCTTTTATATTGCATTCGAAATTTAAAAATTTCTAATGTATTTTCACTTTTAATATAAAACAAATAACGTTTTTATTGCTTCAATAATCAAATTCTAGTTAATAGAAGGTTGATTACAAGAGAGCTCTTAAAAAGGAAAGAAATCTGCAAAAACTTGAAAATAAGGAAATACGTTCGTCTTCTAAAAAAGGAAATAATAATCATGAATTTGTTATTCCAATCATGTAATTTATTGGAACCCTGGAATTATCGGTCGTGTCTCTCAAGTTCCATCAACGAAAAAGTTGCTAGAGATCATTTTTAAATATATTTTTATGAGTAATGTTACACTTACAAAGATCTTCATACAAAGTGATATAGTAAAAAATAAATGGAAGAGTAAATATAATGAATTTGACTTTTTGTTTCACTTTTTGTCACCTCACTTTATATGAAAATTTTTGTAAGGTTTCTTTGTAAGGATAGTATTATTGTATTTTCACTTTTAATATAAAACAAATAACGCTGTTAACTTGTTATTGCTTCAAGAATCAAGTTCTAGTTAATAGAAGATTGATTATGAGAGCTCTTGAAATGGAAAGAAATTTGCAAAAACTTGAAAATAAGGAAATAGGTTCTTCTTTTTAAAAAGGAAAAAATAATCATAAATTTGTAATTTCAAGGACCCTTAGGTGGTCGAGTAGTTTGATAATGACTCTTGTATGTATTACTCAAGAGATCATGAGTTCAAGTCCCTCATCAGTTGTTAATAGGAGTGACCATTAGAGTTTTTACCTATGAAAGATTAGTTGAGATATACATAAGCTAGTCCGAATACACTCGATCATAAAAAAAATAAAAAATAAAATGTTACTTCAATCATATAGTTTACAATTGGTATTTTATAACTCTTTTTATACTTAAACATTGTTAATATTTAATATTTATTACCTTAATACAATACTGTTATATATATATATATATATATATATATATATATATATATATATATATATATATATATATATATATATATAACTATGAGACAAATACTTTAACATCTGTTTAATCATGAGACAGTAGAATGAATGAATTTACTTATCAAATCAATTATCACGTGAATTGAATCAATTTTATATATGTAAAATTATTTAGCATAATATCAATATCATAAAATATACTGAATATATGCTCAATGTAATGAATATAAAAAATATTTAATTATATGAATCATTATATGGGCATCGAAATATATATAATTTGCAATTATGTATTGTTAAGGAAAAGTGTATTATTAATTAACATAATTTAGCTCCGTAAACGGTAATTGACAGTTTATTCAACACACTGTCGCGAGTGGAGAGATTCAGTTAACGAAAGCGAGTTGTGATAATAGAGACGCTCTCCTTGGCGCTGCGGTTTCGGTAGAGTTTCGTTTTAAATATTAGTTTAAAATTTGAACGGTAAGAATAATAAATTAATAATTAAAGCACAACGGATAATAACTGGATTTTTCTGTTACTACCTAATGTTTTAGTTTGTTGTTTTGTTGTTGTAGTTGGTGGTGGTGGCACGTTGGAGTTCAATTTGGGTCAACTTGCAGGATTAGATTAAGGAAACGTGTTGTTTTGTTATTTGACCGTACCCTTGATGTTGATTGTTGCGTCCACCCTTAAATAACATAGAAAAATGCTAGCCATATGCAATCCCCTATCTTCTCTTACTCGTTAAAGTGCTATATAATATTTGTATTATATTTATGCTACTCGTATTATGTTATATATTTACAAAAAATAAGTGAAAGAAGTAAGTAAGAATAGCATTACTCAATAATATATGCTGCTAGTCACTAATGGCAAGTAATTTCAAGTAAATCATTTCCTTTATAATTATTAACACTTTCTATATATGTATCTTCGAATATATTTTACAATTTTTTAAAATACAATAAGCAAAAAAAAATCTTATATGAGAAAAAATTAAAAATAAGTTAAATGGTACTACCAAAAAATTATTTAGTTTGTTTACCAGTATAATCCCTTTTTGGTTGTTAATATGGATAGTCACTAAAACTCCTATCCACCTGGTAGTTTTAGAATCTCGAGAGATTAGTTTCAAGTTCGAGTTTCTTTTCGGTTACTAATAGAAATAGTCACTAGAACTCTTATTTGACCGATAGTTTTAAAATATCGGAGCATTAATTAAGGTGCATGTAAGTTAGTCCGAGCATCCTTGATCATGAACAATGAAATACTTTTCTATTATATTAACAAAAAAAAAAACATCTAGTGAGTTTGGATGTTTCAATCATTTTAATTAATTACTTTCTTGAAAAAAAATAAAAAATTACTACATATATTAAAAATTGTTTATACATATTTGTACCATTTGGGAGTGCTACTTTTATATGTAGGGATTCTAATCTTTTAGATAGGTATGACATTTAAAACATAGTTTGATGTATGCTTCCACCTAACATTATTTAAATAATTTGAATAAAGCTTGATTTTATATAGAATTTGAGGCAATTATATTTTATAATTAATTTAAGGGGGAACGACTAACACCTACCCAGAGTTTGCTTTAAAGACAAATTGACACCCAACAAATTTTGAAATGACAAATACCCACTTTTCGTCCAAATCTATTAGGAAATCTATTAACTAAAATGGTATTATCGACATTCTATTATTTTTGTGGGGGTAATTTTAACTTTTTGTGTTTTAGGCTTTGTGCATTAAAAAAAAGTTAAAAAAAATTGAATTAATAAAATATTAAAAAAAATCTGCCCAAATCTCTTATCCTTCGTCTTCTTCTTCCCTTTCTCTTTCTCTTATTATCTCCCTTCTCTTTCTTCCCTTCCTTCTCCCTCTTTTTCCTCCAGTCACTAGGCAAGAACCCGACACCGGAATATGGCCAAATCGAAAGCCTCTCTCCTCTCTCTCTTTCCGTCTTCATCTCTCTCATAAAAGGGCAAAAAAAGGGGGTCTTTTGCAAAGCTGTTGCACTTCCCCACCCATTTTTCGTAAGCCCCGTCACCGAAAACCTTTCTTCTCCCAGCCAATCGTCTTTTCGGTGTGCCCTCTCCAAAACCCCCATTTTCCCTGTCATCGTTTGCTCACATTTCACTGCCCATTGAATTCCTAGGGTTTTTGTTGTTTGTTGAATTGAGATTGATTGATGGTTTTCAGAGTTTTTGATGGGAAATTGATGGTTGGAGATTAATTGGGAGTGTTTTTTTTTTTTTTGTTTGATTTTTGGGGATTTGTTATCGTTTTGGCATTGCTGATTGATTTTCCAAGTTTTGGCACACCATTTGTTTGAGGTTTTGCCCCAAACCTTGTGTGTTTTGGTTCTTTTGAGTGTTTGAGAGTGATTCTTTGGGATTTTTTGCATTGAATCTTTTGGTGATTTGAGTGAGGTTTTTCTGGGGTTTTGGTCCTTTTTGCTGCTAGTTGTCCTATGGTTATGGCGAGAGATGAAGAAGATGAAAGCAAGATTCTAATTAAAATCAATTATAAAAATAAAATAATTAAAATTGAGAAGAAAGATTTTTATAAAATTAATATTAAAGAGAGAAATTGGACAGAATGTCATGTTTTTTTGTTGGATATAAAATTACTATATTATCCTTTTTTAAACTAACTTTACTAACTGATTTGGATGGTAAATAGGTAATTGACGTTTTTGAACTTTTTGGATACTACATTATCTTTATAGCAAATTATGGGTGGATGCATGTGGTTCGGCCTTAATTTAATGGTTAGAATGCAATGAACTTGAAACGAGGAGTACCATTTAAGTTCGTGTGCTAACTAAAATAGCAAGAAAAGCAAAGACATTGAACAAATTGTTCGTTTTCATTGAGACTACAATTTGTTACACCTAATTCATGAATTAAGAGCCTTTCTATGTTAATAAAGATTCTTAAAACACTACAATTACTTTAAATAAAAAAACTAGATTTACATAAAAGTTTTATCGAATTACATTTTGTGAGATGAAATAAATAAACATTTCTGCATAATAACTTAATGTTGTTACTTTCCCTAGGCAATGCACATGTGTTACATTCATCGTGACACATGCTATGATGAGTTGCCTTTTTTATATCCATCTAGATCAAGATCAATTTATCATCTATTATTCATTCGGTTAATTGCACTTATTAGCCTTAAGGTTTCAGAAACTGAAACTTAGGTACTGACTTTAGGGTTATTATACTAAGATCACCTTTGGCGTTTTGAAAATTTTGTAAATACCACCCTTATGACTCAAACTATTACATTTTCCATCACAAAAAAGGGCAAGTTTGTCATTTCAGTAACTTACCACATAAGGCAATCAATTTTTTTTGATGAATTAATCTATCTAGTATCCCTTCCACCTCCCACCTAACTTAACTTATTTCACACCACCCACCTCATCACCACCACGCTATCGCAGCCCCCCACCCATTACTTATGGTTGTGGTGATGGTGGTGGTGGTGCCAAAGTGGTAGGGGTTGTTACGGTGGGGGAGAGAGACTTTGGACATTGTTGTGATGGTGGTGTGGAAGTAGTAGAGAGCTCTTGGTGGGTGGGCTGGGATGCCTGCGAGGCAAGTGCGGCGAACGGTGGGAATGGGTGGATAAAATAAATTGAAAAAAAGAGAAGACAAAATTTGTTGTAATTTTGTCAATTTGATAAAAAAAAAAAAAAAAAAAAAAAGGGACTAAGTCAGATATGAAGTGTAATAAAATCATTTAACCAATTTTACGACAGAAATTGTAACGGAAATTGATGAAAGGGTAGCATTTGACCGATTTCCAAAATGTCAGGAGTGACTTTTTATAATACACCAAACTTAACATTTGAGTTTCTATTTCTGAAACCTCAAGGGTGGTATCTGTAATTAACTCATTATATATTTCCCAATTGGGTACTAACTAGTTACTGTATCATCGTGATAATCAATATAAATGATTTAAATGGGAAAAATAATTAATGGATGATGAAATATTCTAAATTCAATGCATTAAAAAGAAAAGAATATGGTATGAATATGTTATGCATGATTTGATACTTAATTATATGGTACGGAGTATGGACACCATATTATATTGAATCATTACATTTGAATTTCAAACTTGGTATGCTAAATTTATGCAAACCATGATTAACATACCATAAAAAATAAAAGTAAGATAAAAACAAAACACATATATAATGTGATCCAGTATCATTTAAAATGATTCAACATGACCTAGTGCTGCATATTGAGTATATCCAACTATGTTGATTTTTCATTAACCAAATTTACTCAATAAAAAACTTCAAAAAATTGATTTGATGGTCAAAAAAGTTTATTTTCTTCATTAACTTTTTAGGTTCCAACATTGAAGTAACTTGTTATATTTATGATTTACCTTGAAACGTTAAATTTATAGGGTATTCAATAGATCTCAAGCACCCAATCATCAAAATCTCTCATTTTTTATAATTATTATTGCATTTATTATTCACCATCAAGAAAACTCAGAATTTATACATTGATTTTAGAGAAATATCAAATCAATTTTATATATTAATGTCAATACTTTTCAAAAATTACTCGCAATTTGTAGAACCCACTGACTAATTGTTAATTAAAGAATAATAAAAAAAAGGTAAGAAAGCATCTTAAAGAGGGAACAATCTCTAACACAACACCGTATCCTAAGAAAAAGAAACATGCTATTGCAATAATGTATATTATCATGTTGAATGTGCATAGAATTATGGGAAAATCATTAATTAAAGAAAAGGGTACAGTCAAAAGAATGATGTACACGTGGGTGATTAACAATCGAGGATGTTTCCTTATCCAAATTTAATTTAGGCAGAACGACTTCCCCCTATCAAAGTTTTGAAGAAACGATAGATTGGTATTCAAAATGTTTAAAAAGATAAATATGTATCTTTTATTAGAAAAAAATTAGAATATCCTTTGAGAAATATTAGTCTATTTTTTTAATTACTTTTAGACCCCTTATATTTATTAATTTTATCAAATACCACCAAAAAAAGTTTAAAAATTAACAAAAACACTCCCATCTACCCATACTTGTCAGATTCCAACGACCACCATCGATAGTAGTCGAAATATGTCACAACGGTCTATGCCATCACCGTAAATGGCCAGTAGTTCACCGATCTGATTTTTTCGGTCGATCAGATCCACCACGAATCTGATGGCGGAAAAGGCCGATATCGAGAAGGCCAAATCTGGCCTGAAAGTGATGGCCAAAGATGTGGCCGTCATTGTCTGTCAACGATGGCCAAATCCGTCAGATCTGATTTTTTTCGGCCATATCCACTGTAGATCTGGCCTGTGAATTACTGGCCATTTATGGTGGTGGCTGTCGGAATCTGACAAGTATGGGTGAGTGGAGGTGTTTTTGTTAATTTTTAAACTTTTTTTCTGAGGGTATTTGATGGAATTAATAAACTTAAGGGGACTAAAAGTAATTAAAAAAATAGACTAATATTTCTCAAAGGGTATTCTAGTCTTTTCCCTAATAAAAAATACCTGTTTGTCTTTTTGAAACCTTTTGAGTATCAATCTATCGTTTCTCCAAACCTTGGGTAGGTGTTAGTCGTTTCCCCTTTAATCTAAATCATTCAAATCAAATCTAAAAGGCTCGCTTTCCCCAACCATCGCACATGTGCATGTTCGTGTTCCCAAACTATTAATACCTAGAAAATTACTTTTATTTGTCTAATGATATTTGACATTAAATTTGATATTTAAAATCAGAAATATATTATAATTAGCTGAAGTAAAAATAAGTTAATTAATGAGTATGACCTATAAACATTATCAACATTCTGATATAGAAATTAATTTTTATTGGGAATTGCTTCAAAATGCATGTGATTCATTGAAGTGAAGATGAAGGAAGATAAAACATAAAACAATGAGATATCCATATCCATACATTTGTTTTGTTCATTTTATGTGTTAAGGTGTCCCAGTTCGGTAGGATTTATCACAGCTATCAAAGCCGGGTCTTTGGATAAGGAAATGGGTTTATTTCATCTTTTATCTTTATCTTTTTTTAATTTTTTTTTTTTTTTTTTTTTTTTTTTTTTTAACTGGGGTTGTGTGCACCTCAACTAATGTCTGGGACTTTAGAACTATCGGTCGGATAAGAGCTTCAATGGCCACTCCTATTAGGGGCCGAGGTAAATCGAACTCACGAACTTTTGAATGTATTACTTAAGAGTCTTAGTTGACCACTTGGGCACCCAATGGTGGTTGGTTGGTTTATTTTATCTTCACCTATGAAATCCCTTATAATTAGACTCTTTCAGAGACTAGTGTTTTAAATCCAGCCTAGCCCGATCGGTTAAATCGGTTCAACTGAGACCCTGGGCCTTCACCGGGTTGAGTTACAAATTTTCCTATTTATTGAAAACTCTATAAATCAAGACATTAATCTGTGAACAATTGAAGGCACAAATGTTAGGGATTTTGAAGAGGAATGGTTGGTGAGTGTAATGGTGGCGATGACGGTGATTTTCGGTGAGTGAATCGACTAGAAATCGCAACGCCAGAAAAAGTCTGCTATTGTCGGCGATTGAGGAGGCGAATGGGGGAGAGGTGTTTGGGGAGTGTTTTGTTAGGAGGCTGAGGGGAGTGCTTTCGTGGTGATGGGGAGTGTTGTCATCGTTGGAAACAAACCTTATTTGTCGACGCAGACAACGGTGTTTGGGATGTTTTTATAAGACTTCAAACCTATAAGGACTTAGATATTGTTTTTAGGGGTATTTTTGTTATATTTCAAACTTTTAGACATCAATTTGATCGGCGGGTTAACTCGAGACCCTGCCACTTTGCTGGGTTTCAGCTCGGGTTGGGTTTTCAAACACTGTCCGTGATTATTAATATATATCCTTATAAGAGTGTGTATGTGTATATATATATAGCTTTTAATAATTTAATAATGAAGCGGATAAGTTTGGTTTTAATAGATTTCACATGAGGAAAAATAAAATAAACCCTAAGAAAATTGATCACTTTTTAAGGTGTTTTGCTGTGAATTTAGCAATAGCTACTACCGAATGTCACCATAGCAATATTATTGGCAATAAATGTTTTGTAAGACAATAAAATATTTACAATAATTTAGAAACTAAATGTACATATGATGTATCGGTTATATTTTATTGATTTTATATTAAATAGATACATGATAACTTTTAAAAAAATTTATAATACAAGTTTTGCAAAATTATAGAATCATCAGGGTTTGTCTGTATTGAAGTTGACATATTTGTTTTAAAAGCAAAAAAGCATTTGGGAGGACTATTATAGACTAGTTTTAAGGTTTTCAAAATTATCATTCAATGACAATTTTTATATTTTTTTATCAAATAGACCCTTAAATTTCGAATAATAGGTACTCACATCGATAACACAAGCCTCGTTCTCTTTTCCTTTGTATCTCTACCTCAGTTAATTTCTTGAAAGAAAATTCTCACCGGAATGCACTGGTTCTGTTGTTGTTTGAAGTCGTTGACCTTGAGCTGCTGTGGTTTTCAGATGGTAACCTTCGGTTGGGAGTTGTGTTTTGGGAGAAAGTGTGGGTTTGGTTGAGTGATCTGGGTGAGGGGTAAGTTGTATTTGGAGGGTGAGCCTTCATAGTCTCATCTTGTCTAAGTAAATTAGAAATGGATTTGGGCCCATAAGTTATATGCCCATACTTACCTACTCGGCCCAAGCCTGCTTGGGCTTCCTCTAAGGCTGTGTTTCTCTCTTCCACACGTTGGAATAGTAGGGTTACTGTAACGCTCACATTGCGGCATGTAGCTTTACGTATTCCCTAATACCCTTAATTGGATTTTGTTAAAGGTATCTTGAACAAGTGTGAAGAAAATGCCTTAAAATTTCATTAGGGGTAAAATAGTCTTTTCACTCATAATTAGTTGAAAAAGTGGGGAGTGAAAAGAGATAGAATTTCATGGAGAAGTTAATAAAAATGAGAGCATTAATGTAATTGACTAAGAGACATAGATGGAATTTCATAGAAAGTGCAAGGGGAAAATGGGAATGTAGAAGTAATAAATGAGATATTTTGAGTTCATTCTTGAAAACTCTTATCATTCTCTACTCCCTCACATGCCACTTTCATCTCCAAATTCTCTCATTTTCTTCATCAAATTTCCAAGGCAATTTAGAGGATTTTTTGGTTGGATTTTGGTCCTAAGCATCCAAAGATAAGAGTTCTTGCAATATGAAGTGAGATTAATTTTTAAAATGTTGAATTCTTATAGTTATATGCTTAGGGTTTAAGAAGAAGAGGAGATCTACCCGAAGAGAGAGTTTCTAGTGTGGAACTATCCAGGATCAAGGTAAGTAAATCCAACCCTAAGTTTGATTTGAGTAAGTTTGTAGAGATTTGTACATGTATGTATGTGCTTATGTTTTTGAGAAGTTTTGATGAGATTGATACTTGATGATAATTAAAATTCAGCCATGAGAATGTAGACTTTGCCTATATGGTGATTGATGGAAGTTTGGTTGAATTTAGAAAGAGTTTGAGTATACTTTATGGAGTGTAGTTTCCAGGTCAAGTTTAGTATTGATTTAATGGAGTTTTGCTCCAAATATTGGTGGCTTGAGAAAGAAGTAGAAGTGTAGTTAAATAGAGTTTGAGTAAGCATGCAATTTGTTTAATGAAAATCCTAAGAGAAAACATATTACCATGGTTGCCCTATCACAGCCATGACCTTCTGAGTGATTTTTGGGAATCTTACCGATTGAACTGGATTGAGACCTAAACATAAAAGTTGTAGCCCTATCTCTAAGATTTAAAACAAGACCAAGATCATAGCAATCCAATGTGTATAACTCGAGATATGCCTTCTTGAATATGACCTGTGCAGAATGACTACCTCAAAATATTTTGTAGTCTAATAATCTATGATTGATTTCAAGTATGGGAATGTTGTTGGTAGAAAATACTAGTTCTCTAATGATATTTTTATATGCCATAATGCATTCTCACATTTGTATTTAGAAAGAATAGCAAAGAATGAGCATAGTTCCATGCACATACACATGGATGAGAATAGTAAAGAATAAAAAAATAAAAAATAAAAGAATTAATTGTAAAAAGATAAGAGAAGAGAAGGTTGTTGCGATGGGGAACCCGTGAGTGACAGAGAAGAATAGTCCCACATACAAGCTGCTAATGCGTGTCTCCTACAACATGCAATATGTAACAAGTGTACTAGTCGCACAAGTAATATACTAATGAGTAGAGTATCGTTCCCACGAGGATTGTAAGCAAAGCACTGAGTTTTCTAATGTTTTCTAGTTAAAGCAACCGAATTCTTTGGATTGGTGGGAGCAAGTTTTAATTAAAAACAACAAAATAAAATTTACTAAGGTGACAACTTAATAAAGAAAGCAATATAAAAACACGGAATAACAATTCAAGTAAAACGGGTAGGGTTTTGACTTCATTTGGATTTTCATAGGTTAAGCCTATAATTACACTAAACTCATATTTATATGCAATGGTTGTAAATCGAACTCCCTAACGTGTAGACATTCCCTCTCGGGCTATGCCTTCCTATTATCCCTTACTAACCTTCCGCACCCAACAAATTGAAAATTAATAATTTCAAACTCATTAAGCACAAGAATCCTATAATGATTTCATTAATTCTTGGATCTATCTCTAGCATCTAATACTATAACGGTGATTACCCAAGAAGCCTAACATGATTCATTTCTCAATCTCACCATGTTCATCACATACAACATTACAAATCAGAGTAACACACAACCACATCATACTTATATGAAAATAACACAATCAAACCCTTAACCTATTTAGAATCCAAACTACCATCAAAACCCTAACCCAAAAGAGATTAGTTCATAATTAATTCAATAACACAAAAACGAAAATAGAAAATAGACATGATCAACATAATGAAAAATAAGAATAAAGATTAGAAATCTCCCCAAAAGATAAATCCTCTAGTTGGAAATCGAATCTTCTTCCTTTTACAACCCAAATTTGCTCAAAGTTCTTAGAAAAATGTAAAAGTGGCTAAACCTAAAACAAAACGAAGGTCCTGGGCAAAAAGACTAAGTTTTTCTTTTATACTTCGTCCAAAAACCCAGCCCAAAACATGCACAGCACGAAACTGTGCGTTTAACAAAACTGGAGTAAGTGACTGGCGCCGCGGCGAAGAATGAGTCAGATAAGTTCGTCCCTGGCCAACTTCGCCGCGGCGAAGACATTTTCTTCGCCAGGGCGAAGCTTCTTCCTCAGTTCTGACATTACAAACTGCCACTCTGCTTGTTTCATCGTTTGATTCTTCGATTCTCGGTGCTCTTCCTTGGAAACAAGCTTCCTCGTGCTTTATCCTGCTCCGGAACTCTCCTATCTTCTGAGATCCGCTAAATTCTGAGTCAAAGATATCCAATTTTGTTCTTATTTGCTCAAAATGACCATTTTAACCTGAAATATGAAAAGTAACGAATTAAGGAACAATTCAGGTAAAAATGCACTAGAAAGTACCTGAAATCCAACAAAAATGTATAATGAAAAGTGTATAATTTACGGATTATCAACTACCCCCAAACTAGAGATATGCTCGTCCCAGAGCATACGGTACAGAAATGACCAAAAACACAAACAACAACTAGAAACAAAAACACAAAGCACACACAACAAGACTGAAAAAAAAAAACAAAAACCCACAAGACTCAACTCCACAAAGGATTACCTAGAAATTGCACATGTCTCAAAAGTTGTTGAAAAATTATTATCAGGAAATATTCAACACTCCAAGAAGTCATAAGTTATACCGACTGTCTTCTTCAATCGGTTCACCAAGCAGGTGATCCCCACTTCAATCCACATTCCAACTTCCTGGATTATTTTATGCAACAATTGTAAAGTTCATCAAATGGTGGCGGACTCCATAGGCCTAAGTATCGAACTACTCTCCACTAATGTGGACTAGACATCGCTAAGGATCAACAGGTCTTTGTAAGCTTGTAACGTTAGGCTCGGCTAGTAGGTTCCAATAAAAAGGAAATAGGATTAACAAAGTAAGAGAACTCGGTTGTCCTAAAGCAAAACTAAAATCAAATCGAAACCCATACCTTCTCAACCACCAATCGACATGTCCACTAATTCACATCCCTCAAACACATACCTTTCTTATTTTAGAATACCATAAATGCGGGTGAGACTCGTTTAAGGCGTACGTGGCGTTGTTATACCTGAGGTCGCCAAATACTGCTAGACAGTTTTTAAGGCGGGTTCTAGTTTCCAGACGGTATACCCTTAAACGAGGCAAAATTGTATTTTATTTTATTTTATTTTTTTTTTTGAACAATATTGAATTGGAAATGAGGTAACTACCTCTTTTGTTTTTATTCTTTTCTCTCGACCCCCAAACTAAAGTTTTGGCCTCCTCATCATTTTTCTTCTTTCAACCCCCAAACTATTCTTTTGCTCATTCGTACACTTTTCCCGTTCTTTATTTTGCACTAAGACCGAATTCTCCTAAGGGTACGATAAAGTGTTTAGGGTAAAGGATTTGATAAAATTGTTGTTTCCAAAAAAAAAAAAAAACAAACAACAATAAAATTCATACGGCTCAAAAGGGTGACTAGGGAAAATTTCATTCATGGGTTGGCTAGAAAGGCTCAAACGTTCCAAAAAATTGCCTAAATCATCTCCTCAACAATGTCTAATCCTAGAATTTCGCCTCAAGCACTTCTCAACTAGGTTCTAGAGTCCACCAACATTATCAAACTTCACCTAACCACATAAAATGAATCTAAGCATGCCGAAATAAATGAAAATGGTGGTTGAACCACTCAACAAACCTCAATCAGAATCCAATCAATAAACAAAAACTTGAAGCAATGCTTAACATTTGTCAACAATAAAAATTCAACAGCCTTATTCTCATCATTGATTTATACAATTCATCATCGGCAAACGAACAAACAAAGTTAACAAACAAAACAATAAGAGGTTTTCAAGTTAAGGTGTACGTGGCGTTGTTAAACCCGAGGTCGCCAAATACTGCCAGGCAGTTTTTAAGGCGGTTACTGGTTTCCAACCAATATACCCTTAAATGAAACAAAGAAAGTAACAATTAACCTAAAAAACATAACATTGTCCCCAATGTTCCATTATGCACAATTCAGGAATAGAGAAATATAAAACAATAAAGGTACGAGAATTCTCCCTGGTTAATCCATGAATTGTCGTTCCACAATGAACCCTTGGTGTCGGACTTTTCATCATCCAGAATCTATCAAAACAATCAAACTGCGGTGTCCCTTATGTTAGCACAATTCACAACTAATCTTGAAAATATTACAACCTAATCTCGTCCTTTTTCACAACTACGAATTAAAACAACAACTAAAAACTAACAAAATAAACAAAGTTCAAAACCAAAATAAACTGAGTTTAACGTTTCAACTAACACGAAATTAAATGAACAGAATTAAACAAAAATAAAACAAAACGGGTGCTCTGGTTCAATCTTCTTCTTCATCTGCTTCCTCTTGAGCCCTCATCTTTCTCGTCCTCCTCGGAGTCCAACCACTCATCCGAGTTCCAATCTACCCATTGGTACGCTGAAGTGTCAACATTCAGCTCCTTGAAGCTGTTTGTCAGCATTTCATACATTCTCTCAGGCCGCTCCATCATCCAATCCTGGCGTCTCTTCATGTACTTCATCAGGCTCATCATTTCCTGCATCATCTCCTTTTGTGTACCTGTGGAGCTGGATGATGTGGCATGGCTTGTTCTCTGCCTTTTCGCCCCTGCTCTTGGTTGGGCAGCTTCCGTTCGATCCAGGTGTTTCGTGTAATAATCCGAATCTAAGGTTGGAGCAGCATGAATATACTGCTCGTCATCCTGAACCGCGACCCCAGCTTTTAGACATAGGGCTGTGATGAGATGCGGGAAACAGTAACTTCCTCGCCCGGGTTTGTTTGCCGCCTTAATCACTTGTTAAAAATTATATCCCTCACATCCATACTCTTCCCTATGGCAATTTAATAGAGTAGCAAAGCCTTCTCGCGAGTCACAGGACTGTAATGTGATTCCGGCATGAGTCTCGCATATATGAAGTATTGCCACAGCCTAGCCATCGGTGTCAAGCTTGTGCCCAAGAGTCTTTTTCTGCTTTCTTGGACACCGCTCACTGTGTACCCGGTTTTGCAATCACTCGGGGAATCAAGTCGTCGTCAATCCGTGATCTCTTGAACTATACGTAGTCATCAATCAGGACTTCCGGCAAATGAAAGAAATCATTGATTTCTTTCCTAGTAAAAGGCACTTCCTCCCCTCTTACAAACACCGTTTCTTCCTTACACTCCAGGAGATTAGCATAGAACTCCCTTACCAGTGGCTCGACAACCAACTGATCAGGAGCTCGCATAAACATCTCCCACTGCCTCCCTCTACTCTACTCAAGTGCTTGAGTAGCGGTTAAGCCGCGCTCCGGGATAATCCCTTTGTCCTTCCTCTGAATGGCCGCCTCATACTTCTTTCGGGCCTCATCGTTCACAAAATGGTTATCTACACTTTTTCCCTTACTCTTACTCTTCCCTTTGTATGGTTGCTTAACCTTCGGAGCCATTTTTTCACTCAATTCTAACCCAGAAATTCAAGCCCAACAATTCAGTCCTAATTCAACACAATCACTTCCAACCTTACAAAAACAACCCACACTTCCAAAAGTTTTCAATTTCACCCCCAAACTACAAATTTTCAATTCCACACAACACTTCAAAATTTCAACACCCACACTTCTAACAATCAAAAATTGCACAATACACTCTTCTTCACACACAAATTCAATTCAACAACCACAAAATACTTCTCAATTCAATCGTAAAATAATTTCAGATCTATGCTTAGAAACTTGAATTTATTCGAATCAAAGTATTGGGTTATTTAGATCTTACCACAATGAAGGAGTGTGCACCACCAATTGAAGCAGAAACGCCCCAAATTGAAAACCCCCAATTTTTTTTTTTGATCCAAAATTTTCGTGAGATTTCGCGAAAATTTGTTGTTGAAAAGGGTTGTTTTGGTGTTTAGGTATGTTGTGGAGCAAGAAATTTTGTTAGAAAAGCAGTTTCGAAGTAAAAAATGGAAGTTGAAATTTTTTTCTCTCAACTCAATATGTAAGGCGGCGTGAAAAATGAGAAGAGTAAAGCGAGTATATATAGAAACGGCTCTTGCCGCTGCAAAGTTCATCAATTATAAACCCTAATCAACTTTTCCAGGTCTCGCCGCGGCGAAGTAGGATCTTCGCCGCGGCGAAGTTCATCGTTCATGAACCCTAAAAATTCCCAGGTTTCGCCGCGGCGACAACAATTTCCTTCGTCGCGGCGAAATCGTCCAAAGGATACAAGGTTATCTTCGCCCCGGTGAAGAAAACTTCTTGGCCGCGGCGAAATGCCTTAGCCAAAATTTCACAAATTTAGAACACGTTCTTCGCCGCGGTGACAACATTTCCTTCGCCGCAGAGAAATCGTCCAGAGGCTAACTCAGAATTTCAGTTTGCTTCGCCGCGGCGAAGAAAATTTCTTCGCCCCGGCGAAGTATGGAACAATTTCATACCTTCTTTTGGCTCATGACTTCACTTGAAACACCCAAAACAAAAACATGAAATTTATACAAAATCAAAATGAAATAAAATGAATTCCAACTACTAAAACGAAAATCACAAAGTTAAAAACACTTGGGTTGCCTCCCAAGAAGCGCTTGTTTATAGTCGGAAGCTTGACTTTCTCCATCCTTTAGGTCGGGATGTCCAGCTGGATTGGGATGGAATTGCAATTCATCATCCCATCAATGTATGGCTTCAATCTCTGTCCATTGACTGTGAAAGTGCCTTTCTCTTCATGCGTAACCTCCATTGCCCCGGATTCGTAAATCCTCATAATAGTGAATGGTCTGGACCATCTAGACTTAAGTTTTCTCGGGAAAAGCCTAAGTCTAGAATTGAATAGCAACACCTTCTGTCCAACTTCAAAAGCCTTGGTCTGGATGTGCTTGTCGTGCCATCTTTTTGTTTTCTCCTTATAATTCTGGGCATTTTCATAGGCTTCGAGACGAAACTCATCAAGTTCGTTCAAAGTCAGCATTCTCTTTTCTCCCGCGGCTTTCAAATCTATATTCAAATGTTTGACTGCCCAATATGCTCTATGTTCTAGTTCTACCGGCAAATGGTACGCTTTCCCATAAATCATCCTAAATGGAGACATTCCAATCGGGGTCTTAAATGCGGTTCGGTATGCCCAAAGTGCATCATCCAGCTTCAGGGACCAATCTTTCCTAGATGCATTAACTGTCTTTTCCAAAATCCTCTTGAGTTCTCTATTCGACAGTTCTACTTGCCCGCTCGTCTGTGGATGGTAAGGTGTCGCAACTCTGTGTGTCACTCCATACTTACTCAACAGTGGATCCAGCTGCCTATTGCAAAAATGAGATCCTCTATCACTAATGATTGCTCGTGGTACCCCAAACCTAGAGAAAATATTTTTCCTCACAAAATTAATCACTACCCTAGCATCATTAGTTGGCAATGCAACTGCCTCAACCCACTTCGACACATAATCCACCGCTACCAAGATAAACGTATTCCCAAAAGAACTTGGGAATGGACCCATGAAATCAATCCCCCATACGTCAAAAATCTCAACCACCAGGATGTTGTTCAATGGCATCTCATCCGTTTTTGAAATATTTCCCATCCGTTGACATTGGTCACACTCTTGAATCATCCGGAAGGCATCCTTAAAGAGGGTTGGCCAATAAAACCCAGATTGTAACACCTTAGCTGCTGTTCTAGCTCCCCCAAAATGGCCACCCACTTCCTTTTTATGACAATGCCTTAATATGCTCTCCATCTCATCCTCCGGGACACATCTCCGTATCATTTGATCAGCACAGTGTCTATATAGGAACAACTCTTCCCAAAAGTAGTATTTTAAATCTAAGAAAAATTTTCTCTTCTGTTGATATGTCATACCACTTGGGAGCACCCTTGATGACAGATAATTTGCAAAGTCTGCATACCATGGTGCTTCTTCCACTCTCATCAGCTTCTCATCCGAAAATGTTTCTCTAATTGGCATTTCCTCCTCATTTCCCTTGATTGGTCTCTCAATTCTCGACAGATGATCAGCTACCACATTTTCCTACCCCTTCTTGTCTCGAATTTCCAACTCAAATTCTTGAAGTAGTAAAATCCATCTTATCAACCGAGGTTTTGCTTCTTGTTTTGCCAGTAGGTGTCTGAGTGCTGAATGGTCCGTGTATACGATCACCTTCGCATCTAATAAGTAAGAACGAAACTTGTCAAAAGCAAAAACCATAGCCAATAACTCTTTTTCAGTGGTTGTGTAATTCAATTGTGCATCAACGAGAGTCTTGCTAGCATACTGAATTACATGCAACACTTTATTTTTTCTCTGTCCTAATACTACCCCTAAAGCAAAATCACTAGCATCACACATTAATTCGAAAGGCAGTCCCTAATCGAGAACTGCAATAATAGGTGCAGAAACTAGTAATTTTTTCAGAGTTAGAAAGGCATGCATGCAATCATCATTAAAATAAAAAACAACATCTTTATTCAATAGATTGCAAAGGGATTTAGAAATCTTCGAAAAATCCTTGATGAAGCATCTGTAAAACCCCGCATGCCCCAAGAAACTTCGGACGGCCTTGACATTTGATGGTGGTGGTAGTTTCTCAATTACTTTTGTCTTTGCTCGATCGACTTCAATCCCATCCTTGGAAATCCTGTGCCCGAGCACTATTCCCTCTTGGACCATGAAGTGACATTTCTCCCAATTCAGCACCAGATTTGTCTCCTTACATCGCTGCAAAACAAGAGAGAGATTAGTTAGACAGTTATCAAATGATGAACCAAAAACTGAGAAGTCATCCATGAAGACTTCTATAAACCGTTCCACCATGTCTCCAAAGATTGACATCATGCATCTTTGGAATGTTGCTGGTGCATTGCATAACCCAAACGACATTCGTCGGTAGGCAAAGGTGCCGTAGGGGTAAGTGAAGGTCGTTTTCTCTTGATCCTCAGGAGCGATGGCAATTTGGTTGTATCCTGAATACCCATCCAGAAAACAATAATAGGCATGTCCTGCCAACCTCTCCAACATCTGATCAATGAAGGGTAATGGGAAATGATCCTTCCTTGTCGCCTTATTTAGTTTACGGATAATCAATGCATACTCTCCAGCCCGTCACCGTCCTTATGGGTATCAACTCATTGCTCTCATTCCTCACCACCGTGATCCCTCCTTTCTTCAGAACTACTTGTACCGGGCTCACCCATGGGCTATCGGAGATCGGATAAATAATCCCCGCATCCAAGAGTTTCACTACCTCCTTTCTCACCACCTCTTTCATCGAAGGATTCAATCTTCGTTGTGGTTGTACCCTAGGCTTAATGTCGTCCTCCATGAGGATCTTATGCATGCAAAATGATGGCGAGATACCTCTAATGTCCAAAATGGTCCATCCAATTGCTAATCTATGTTCCCTCAACACCCTGATCAACCTCTCTTCCTCTAATTCACTCAAAACTGAACTGATAATCACTGGAAATGTTTCTGAGTCTCCAAGATAGGCATATTTGAGGTGGGATGGTAAAGGTTTCAGTTCAAGCCTTGGAGCTTCTTCATTTTTTTCCTTTGCCTTCTCCTTGTCAAAATCAAACTCCTCAAATTCTTTATCTTGACTATCCTCAATCGGTTGAAGGGCTTCTAACATCCTAGCACAATCATTACTTGCTGATTCTTCTACTCTACTATTTTCGATTTGGCTATACAGGCTTCTAGAGGTAATTCTGGGATGTTTTCTTCCATTGATTCCACAACAAGTTCATCCACCACATCGACACTAAAGCATGAATCCGCTTCATCTGGGAACTTCATTGCATCAAACACATTGAAAGTTACTGTTTCATCTTGAACCCTCAACAGTAACTTTCCTTCCTGCACATCAATCAGTGCTCTCCCAGTGGCTAAAAAGGGTCGGCCCAAAATAAGAGGAATTTCCTTATCCTTTTCCATATCCAACACTACAAAGTCTGCTGGAAAAATTATCTTCCCCACCTTCACTAGTACATCTTTGACTATTCCCCTCGGGTGCTTTATTGACCTATCCGCTAGTTGCAACGACATGGTCGTTGGCTTCACTTCATCAATCCCCAATCTCCTGAAAACAGAAAAGGGCATCAAATTAATACTAACTCCTAGATCACATAAAACATGGTCAAAAGTAAAATCCCTTATAACACAAGGAATAGTAAAACTCCCTGGATCTTTGAGCTTCGGGGATAATTTTTTCTGCAGGATGGCACTGCACTCCTCCGTGAGCATCACCGTTTCCTCATCTTCTAACTTCCTTTTGTTCGAAAGGATTTCCTTCAGGAACTTCGCATAACTCGGCATTTGCTGCAATGCATCTGCAAAAGGAATGTTAATGTGCAATTTTTTAAAAATTTCTATGAACTTTCAAAATTGCTTATCCTGATTCTTTTTCTTCAATCTCTGAGGAAAAGGCACGGGTGGGGTGTGATGTGCTAACTCTGATGGTATCTCGGGGAATGGCAATTTCTCTTTCTTCTTTTGCCTTTCTTCATTTTTCTTTTTCTCTTCCCCCTCATCACTTGCTTTCTTCTCACAAACGATCTCTTCATCAATTTTCTCTTCAGAAACTTCCTTTCCGGGTTGCTCCACCTCTTTGGTAGTGTGGTCTACCTCTTCCAAAACTGTCCCACTTCTCAAGATTATGGCATTTGCTTGTTCTCGTGGGTTAGTCACTGTATTGCTTGGTAGAGAACCCTGTGGTCTATCATTAAGCTTTTCGGCTAATTGGCCCATCTGTACCTCCAGATTCCGAATGGATGCCCCTTGGTTTCTAAAATTTGTCCTCGTCTCACTCATGAACCCTGTGGTCTCTTGCATGAATTTACCAAACATGTCCTCCAACTTCGTCACTCTTTGGTCTCCCGGTTGATTGGTCGCCCCTGGTTGGTTATTTGGAACTGGCCTCTGGTTCCATTGGTTATTTTGTTGGTTCTGATTTCCCCAAGCCAGATTTGGATGATTTCTCCACCCCGAGTTATATGTGTTGGAGTATGGGTTGTTCGATTGTCTCTGATTCCCTGCCAAGTAATTTACTTGTTCCGTTGATGAAGATGACGGAGCAAATGTGTTTCCAACTTGACACTCGCTGCTCACATGGTTTCTTGCACAAAAATCACATGTTAGTTGGGGTGCTTTATAGAATTTACCTGCATAGTTCCCAACTGTTTTTGAAGTGCAGTGACTTGGGCTGAGATGGCTGTGAATGCATCAACTTTATGAAGACCCGAAGATTTCCGTGTGGTAATTCTCTCATTCGGTCTTTGATAGTTGTTGCTTGCCAAAACCTCAAGCAACTCATACGCTTCCTCAGGTGTCTTATTCTGCAAGGCTCCTCCTGAAGCTGCATCTACCATGGTTTGCACATTACCCATCAAACCATTGTAAAAAGTTTGGACTTGAAGCCAAACTGGCAAACCATGGTGTGGACACTTCCTCATCAACTCCTTGTATCTTTCCCACGCCTCATACAGTGACTCGGACTCTTCTTGTAGGAAAGATGTGATATCATTTCTCAATTTAGCTGATTTGGCTGGAGGAAAGAACTTGGTCAGGAATTTCTGTGCCAGATCATTCCACGTTGTTATTGTTCCCGGTGGTAATGCCATCAACCACCCCTTGGCTTTATTTCCCAATGAGAATGGGAATAACCGCAGCCTAATAGCATCATCCGACACCCCATTTGACTTGAAGGTGTCGCAAATTTCCAGCAAATTTGCAATGTGCTGATTCGGATCTTCCTTCAAATCCCCATTGAATCTAACCGACTGCTGGATCATCTGGATGATTGCCGGCTTGATCTTGAAATTGTTTGCTTGCACTGTGGGTCTAGTGATACTCGACCCACTACCATTTATTGTGGGAACTGAGAATTCCCTCAGTGTTCTATTTTCTTGTTCAGCCATTTCAACTTCTTCTTCTTCAGGTTCTACAGCAAGATTTTCTCTTTCCCTTTTCTCAATGTTACGTCTTCTCACGGTTTGCTCAAGCTCAAGGTCAACAGGAACCACTGGTTGACGTCTTGCTCTTCGCATAAACTGAAACGAACAAGAGTGAAGAAAAGTGAAACCACAATTCTAACGAAAAAAAAAAACAAAAATAAAAACTTCAATCTAGCTAACTAAAGAAAAACTCAATGTTAACTTAGAACAAATCCCTGGCAACGGCGCCAAAAACTTGATGCGTGTCTCCTACAACATGCAATATGTAGCAAGTGTACTAGTCGCACAAGTAATATACTAATGAGTAGAGTATCGTTCCCACGAAGATTGTAAGCAAAGCACTGAGTTTCCTAATGTTTTCTAGTTGAAGCAACCGAATTCTTTGGATTGGTGGGAGCAAGTTTTAATTAAAAACAACAAAATAAAATTTACTAAGGTGACAACTTAATAAAGAAAGCAATATAAAAACACGGAATAACAATTCAAGTAAAACGAGTAGGGTTTTGACTTCATTTGGATTTTCATGGGTTAAGCCTATAATTACACTAAACTCATATTTATATGCAATGGTTGTAAATCGAACTCCCTAATGTGTAGACATACCCTCTCGGGCTATGCCTTCCTATTATCCCTTACTAACCTTCCGCACCCAACAAATTGAAGATTAATAATTTCAAACTCATTAAGCACAAGAATCCTATAATGATTTCATTAATTCTTGGATCTATCTCTAGCATCCAATACTATAATGGTGATTACCCAAGAAGCCTAACATGATTCATTTCTCAATCTCACCATGTTCATCACATACAACATTACAAATCAGAGTAACACACAATCATAGCATACTCATATGAAAATAACACAATCAAACCCTTAACCCATTTAGAATCCAAACTACCATCAAAACCCTAACCCAAAAGAGATTAGTTCATAATTAATTCAATAACACAAAAACGAAAATAGAAAATAGACATGATCAACATAATGAAAAATAAGAATAAAGATTAGAAATCTTCCCAAAAGATAAATCCTCTAGTTGGAAATCGAATCTTCTTCCTTTTACAACCCAAATTTGCTCAAAGTTCTTAGAAAAATGTAAAAGTGGCTAAACCTAAAACAAAACGAAGGTCCTGGGCAAAAAGACTAAGTTTTTCTTTTATACTTCGTCCAAAAACCCTCCCAAATTAAAACACGCACAAAGACGAAGTGCATTTAACAAAACGAGTAAGTGGACTGCTGCCGCGAAGAATTCTTCTTCGCCGCAGCGAAGAATGAGTCAGATAAGTTCGTCCTTGGCCAACTTCGCCGCGGCGAAGACATTTTCTTGGCCGGGGCGAAGCTTCTTCCTCAGTTCTGACATTACAGAACTGCCACTCCGCTTGTTTCATCGTTTGATTCTTCGATTCTTGGTGCTCTTCCTTGGAAACAAGCTTCCTCGTGCTTTATCCTGCTCCGGAACTCTCCTATCTTCTGAGATCCGCTAAATTCTGAGTCAAAGATATCCAATTTTGTTCTTATTTGCTCAAAATGACCATTTTAACCTGAAATACGAAAAGTAACGAATTAAGGAACAATTCAGGTAAAAATGCACTAGAAAGTACCTGAAATCCGACAAAAATGTATAATGAAAAGTGTATAATTTACGGATTATCAGTTGCCTTCAGTGTGCGGCCTCAAAATCAGAAAGAAGTAAGTGTGCAGTTCGTTAGAAGTGTATGTGAATGAGAACTGTACCAATAGAATTTACCTACATGCACGCCGCCTTTAGTGAGCGGCCTCAGAATCAGAAAGAAGAGTTGTACAGTCCGATAGAAGTGCATGTAGATGAGGACTGTACCTACTCACATGGCCAGGGTTTCGAATCCATGCCTCAACTGAGTTCGATCGACATAGAAAGAAAGAAAAGAAAGAAAGAATAGAAAGAAAGAAAGAATAGAACAACGAAAGAAAGAATAGAATAGAAAGAAAGAACAGAAACAGAAAACAAAAAAGAAATTGCATTCTTTATGCATTTATGCACATGCATCATGACATTCATATTATTCAGAATAGTGTAAATAAATTTCTCAAGAAGCTCGACAGTGTTGCCCGACCCTTATCGTATCTTGACATTCCAAGCGACCGCATCTCATCTACTACCTGCAAAAACATTGAAAACAACGGGGTGAACACTAATTGCTCAGTAAGTAAACCCGCTATGCTACCCTTCTATCTCCGTTGCTCATATTCTGAGTTCTTTCTTTACATCACACTTCTCTCTTCTTCTCTGTTTTTTTCTATTCTTTTTCTGTTCTATCTCTCTGTTCTTTCTCTATTCTTTTTCTGTTCTTTCTCTACTCTTGTTTCTCACTTACTAACATGTAAGCACAATTGAAGAAACTAGTATATTAGCTAGAGAGAGAGTCATTACATTTACCTGGGTTAGTGAGTTGGGTCGGGTTAATAAATTCGGTTGTCGCAGTTTAATCTTTGCCCGGATTTTTGGCTTTATCCCGTTTAGAAAAGCCTCCGTTAGGACATCTTCTCTTTCTCCCTGTGTTAGTGCTGCAACCTCCTCAAACCGTCGACAAAAATCTAGCACCGATCTTTCTTGCCGTATCGACATCAGCAGCTCTATGGGGCTGACCTCCGATATCCCACTAAACCTCTGCAGCAACGCAACCTTGAACATTATCTAGGTCATTGCCGCCGTCCTCGACTCTGTGCACTGGTACCAGTGGAGTGCTTCTCCTTCCATGTAGAGGCTATTGACGAAACTTTGTGCTTGTCGGGGATCTGATTTATTTCTGCCAAATGCCAAGCACTTCTTTACCTTAACTTTTTTAAGTGCTTTAACAATCAAAAGAAACTATTCCATTAGGGACACTCAAAACACTATTTTAAAACTCAGACCTGACTGGTTAGATTGGGACCCGACAGCCTCCCTGGTCCGGTTTAGGTTCCAAGGGGGTTTATGATATTTTCAAAGTTGTAAGGATTGATTTGTAATTTTTTGAATGGTGTTTTTGAAATATTTCAAAGTTGTAGAGACTAATTAAAGTTTTTGGGACTTTTTAAAATAAATTAAAATTTTAGAGCCTAATTTATATATGAGTAATGTTGCACTTATAAAGATTTTCATACCAAGTCATGTGACAAAAAATGAATAGAGAAGTGAATATAATGAGTTTAACTTTTTATTTCACTCTTCTATTTATTTTTTTCTATCTTATTTTGTATGAGAATCTTTGTAAGATTTCTTTGTAAATGTAGTATTATCAAAGGTTTTAAAACCCGACCCGGGAGGTGACCCGGTTAGGTGATTGGGTCTTGGGTTGATCAGGCGAACCGATCTAACTGACGGGTCTAACCGATGACATCAGCATGATGTCAAGAGCCAAAAAAATAATTAAAAAAAGTTAAAATTCTAGTGAGTAGTAAACAATGTTACAACAGTATAGAGGACAAGGTTCTAGTAGAGGAAATCTAGGCTCCCAACTCCATGGATTTTCCTTAGTTGCTCTTAACCCAGCTCTCACCACTCATCTCGAAGCCCCTGGCAGCATCACTGAATACTGCTATTGACACACACAAAAAATGCTCTCACTAATGGCCATTTTGAAAGTCTTTTCTTTTTCTTTCGGCTATCACTCACTTGATCAGCCAATGCCGGATAATTAATAAATTCTTTGAACATTAGCTGCCAGAGAACAAGCCACAGGATTCAAATCAATGGCAATAACCTTCCCTTGCTCCCCAAAAACTCTACCAATCCCAATGGCAATAGCACCAAAAACAGTCCCTATATCAACCCACAACCCTTCTCTCAACTCCTCATTCTTCTCAATCACATCACTCACCAAATCAACCATCAACTCAGTCCCCGACCTCGGAATAAAAACCCCTTCTTCAGCACACAAAACCAATTCCCTTTAATGCTCACACCCCACCAAATACCGTAACGGTTTCCTCTTTTCAATCCTCTCCTTCCACGAACAATACAACTTGTACAAATGCACCCTCAAGTTCACATTTTGGGGACTTTCTTAAATATCCAGTTGGGGAATGAGTGAGTGGTCTTCAAGAGAGTCCTCCAACAGCCAGTTGAGTTCTCTGCAGAGAGGCATCGAGGCCGTTGTATGAGTGAAGAAGGGAAGGGCCGACCGAGGAGGTGAGAATTTTGGTCCAGGTGGACCATTTTTTGAGGTGTCAGAGAGGGGTTGAGTGGGTTGGTGGACATAAAAAGAGTGGGGTTTTGGGTTTTAGAGAAGAATAAGATGATGAAAAGGAAATGGGTTTATGCAAAGTAGGTCGGACGATGACTTGGTGCTACCAACAACAGTCGGTTTTGGCAAACAATTGTAACAAGTCGAAGATTAAAGATGCCAAAGTCCCAGCGTAGATTAGGGTGTCGAATGAAATTGAAAAAGGGATTTAGAATTTTTTATTTTAGAAATTGAGTTAACCTAGTTTTGGCACAAAATCGATTGGATCGGAGGTTTGCTACAAGAACCCCTAGTCCAACCGCGGGTCATACTGAGTTAATTGCAATTCTTGGTTTTCCATCTCAATCAATCCGACTTAGCCATCGGTTCCCGATTTGACCGATTGAACCGATCGGTCTGGGCCTAGTTTTAAAACCTTGAGTATTATTGTTTGTATATAGCGGTAATTTTTTAATATATTAAAATATAGGGGACTAATTATAATTTTTTAAAATATTTTTATTAGAGACATCACCAATCTAACTGGTTGGACTAGTCGACCTTGACCCGATCACCTTATTGAGTCTCATAATAGGTCAGGTTTTAAAACAATGACTCAAACACAACAGTGAATTGGTAATGTTAATTATATTGACAAAGCGTTCAAGAAATGACGTGGGTTAAAAAGAGCAACTCTCTAGAGTCTTCCATTCACTATGCTTATTATAATTTACATTTTTTGTACACAGAATTTTTACAAGATCACACATCGACTTAGTTACAAGCTCGAGGATCTTGATTGAGCCTCCAATCCACCCTGTCCAACCTTGCCTTTCCCCTGCAAGCCAAGGTTAATTTTGTTATAAATAATTTATCGAAGCACAACTTTTTGTCATGGATGATATCGTCGCATAGAAACATGAGATGTGAAATTCTTAAAACAGTTGAACCTATCTGATCTCAAGATAGTTTATGTAAGCCAAAAAATTCTCTAGAGGGACTCGATGAGGATGAGAAATGAGGTCCACTGTGTTTGAGGATCATTTTGTTGGGGATCATATACTTCTCT
The DNA here is from genome assembly GCA_026225825.1 of Pistacia integerrima. Lineage (NCBI taxonomy): Eukaryota > Viridiplantae > Streptophyta > Magnoliopsida > Sapindales > Anacardiaceae > Pistacia > Pistacia integerrima. The sequence goes on from CM047749.1 coordinate 44,213,365, forward strand.
TTGGTTCAATCAAAGCACTTCTGCTTTTGGAATGCGGAAACCTATTTGTTCTTGACAGCACTAGTTTTTTATAGCTTGAGTTCTAGCTTGATAATCTTCTCGATAAGTAATAAAAAATGTAAATTTCTCTCCTCATATTGACTACTTCAATAAACATCATCTTAATTTTGTAATTCTAGGCAGTGTTGAGGCTGGAAAAAAATGACATTTTAAGTGGGGAAGAAGGTTTTGGACGACATAGGATGGGAGCAGTGAGAAAACATACCATAAAATCCTTTGATTTCAATTCATGAAGAATTTGCTCAGATTCACCATCTCCATGAAGAATTTTAGCACCACTCCCTGCTGCATCGACTGACCCAACGGCCTCTTCATCAACCAAAACTGCAACTACATTAGAAGTTCCTGTCTTGGTGTCTGGAATCTGCTCAAGAAGTGCAAGGGGAAAAGAAAACCTTCAATTAGGATTAAGATAAAAAATGGGACAGAATTCTTTTCAGTATCCAATTATGTAAACATATTTGAAAGATGCTAGGACCCATAATCCATATATACCTCAAACATTGCTTCTGTAAGAATGTTTTCTAATATGGCTCTTAGACCTCGAGCACCAGTATTTTTTGCCATTGCTTTCTTTGCAATCAATCTCAGTGCGTTTTCAATAAAGTGCAGTTTAACCTGAAATTAAAATCAGTAGGATTAATATTAATGATTATAAGCTAACGTATGGACTGTTGCCACAGCAGCAAGAACTAATGGAGGCATTTGGAGCATTGCCAAGCCATCAACAAGATGGATCGAACTCTCACATTATTCATGCCGAACATCTTAACTGTTTACCAAGAGCAATTTCTGGCTCCATGAGAACCTGCTCACAAAAATAATGTTTCATATTTTATGAACTTTCTTATAGTTAAAAGGATAGAAGAAAACCATAAATCTCGAGGGAAAAAAAGGCAAATCTTTCACTTCATTAAAAAACCTTGCTCATTGTGCTCTGGTGAGCATGTTAAGGCCCTACCAAAAGATCTACATGACAATGAAAAAGAAAAATGGAAATCCACATAAGCAAGATATCAGAAGATGGAACACACCCGAACAAGTTGGTCCTCATTTAAAGCTGACAAACTCACTAAGATTGGAAACCGTCCAATAAATTCAGGAATGAGGCCATATGCTATAAGATCACCACTTTCTACCTGAAAAACGGAGAAGCAAATCTCAACTCCAGAAATGTATATATATATATATATATATATACAGTAGTTCCCTAGTAAGGACCGTCTTGATATAATTACATCAAGACGGTCCTAACTAAATATATAACAATGGAATATAACCAGCAACATTTAGCCATTTAGGTTTCGATTCTCACAGATTCCAACAATGATGATGTCGCAAAAGCATCAGTCAATCCAGTGGTTCTCATGTTTGCACGAACTGGTGCTCCAAAGCAATAGAAGAATCTTGCCGTCTGGGAAGATAAAGTACTTGAGAACTCTTCACACTCTCCTTATGTGAAGCAACTTTTGGTAAAAGAGTTTATGTTAACAAATGCTTGAGTAACGACATTGCCTCTCCGAAATGGTCTTCTCCAAGTCTACAAAAGCCCCTCCACATATGAAAAGGATGTTTTTCGTATCAATCTATATTCATCACAAGAAAGTTATAAGATGCACAAGTAACATGTAATCATTTGAGAAACTAAAGAAAAAAGGGGAAAAACTTGCTTCATCTGCTTATATCATAGTTTATAGTAACAATACAAATGCATTTGCAGCTTTAATAGGCATTAACATGTATGATTGCCATTCGAGTATGACTCACAGATAATCAATCACATGGAACTAAAATGTCTATTAACACAACAATCAACTTTAGGCCCAATATACCAGTATGTTATCACTGCATGGATGCTTTCGAACACCTTTTTCTGGTATAGGAACATTCACTACCTGAGAATTAAAAACATTTAGTCTTATATACCAAGAAATCATATAACCAAAATCACAAAAGAAAAAGAGGCCTAAACACTAAAATTCCCTGAGAACTAAAATTCTTAGAAAGTACAAAAATTTCAAAATCAGCTATCACAATATCATGTATGTCACAATGCATTCCCCAAATTAAATCCACGGCAAAAGAAGTACACAAGGAACGACACTATAAACCAGCATGACTAATAGAACGGTTTCACTCACAGTTCCTTCTAGCATTTTCAGTAATGCCTGTTGAACTCCCTCTCCAGATACATCTCTGCCAGCATTTGAACTCTCAGTCTGCACAAATATTTGATAGCATGATAACAAATCAGAATCTAAGTAACTAAGAGCAGAAAAATCATATTCACAAATAAAACAACACCTTTGTTACCTTGTCGACTTCATCAATGTAGACAATTCCTTGCTGAGCTGCCTCCACATCGAAATCGGCAGCCTAAATTCCAATCAAGATCCAAGAGAGATGTTACACTGATGCTACACAAGAATACGTGGCGGGAATCGGTAGGGAATCAATTAAATTGGATCAAATGTTTCACGGGAAATAAATGAGAAGATTAAAAATGTCCATGGACTACGGCCCTACAAACTTAGTGTAGAAAAGGAAACTCAAATCGTGAATAACTAAAAATGGCAAGAAATGACAGGAGGTGGCAATGAAAAAAATAAAGATTCTCAGGGCGTCCCAAACCTTTACATTATTCATTTTCTTTTGATAATGAATAAAAACAAGTGGTTATCTCAGTCTTTAATTGTTTAAATTTCGGTTATCACTGGATCTGAAAATTAGGAAATTTACAGTCCCTATACCCACATACAAAGAAAACATGAACCAACCACTGATGATCAATAAAATATCACCCCAAGCCTTTACATAACTTTCATTTTTCTTTAAAGCTAAAGAGTAGACTGACTTGAATAGTGTGAAACACACCACTAGTAACTTGTACAATACTGATTCCACGTCTTCTCCAACATACCCAGCCTGGAGAAAGAAAAAGAAAAACAGTTCAACTTATTGAAACAATTTAGCTAACCAACCATATATATCTATCATTACAGAGAAACAATAGCATAAAATATTCATATGTTTGCACATGCACACACCAAGTCGCTAGAGAGAGAGATCACATGCACAGAAGTTAAGAATACATATGATTTAGAAAATGAACCCTAGTTCTAAATGTTACTTACCTAACTCATTAGGGTAGGTAATAAATAAAAAAAGATAGAAATGTTAATTTACCACAAATCATAACTGATTCTTGTGTCACCAATAATCTCAGTGATCAGGAATAAGAAGTATAAAACTATATCAAGCAATGAACTTGCCTGTGTTAGAGCTGTTGCATCAGTGATTGTAAATGGCACATTCACAATACGTGCTAGTGTTTTAGCAAGTAATGTCTTCCCTATCCTTATTGTCAAGTTAAAATACAAACATGAAGACATCAGTCCTCTTAAGTAATGTACATGTGATAATATAAAAGGGTAATAAATTTGTGCAATATCCAACAACCAAATATACAAAAAGACATAACAACACCTGATCCAGTACGACCCATCAAAAGTACACTGCTCTTCTCCATGTTGGAGTTGGGCCTAACTCCTCATCCAAAAGGCCTTATTGAATGGGAGGATTGCCTACTCTTATAAACCCATTGACGCCTTTTGGGTGAAGAGTTAGGCTCAACTCTAATAAGTGGAATTAGAGCCAACCCCATTTGAGCTGAGTGATTGACCAGCGATGGGCTGCCAAACTACCTCTATTCACAGACAAGTGGACCATATGGGCTTGACCGTGAGAGGGAGTGTTAGAGATCCCATATCGACCATGCACACTCAAGCCAATAAGTTTATAAGAGTGGGCAATCTTTCCACACAATAAGGTCTTTTGGGTGAGGAGTTAGGCCCAACTCCAACTCTCCAACTCAACATTGTCATCACTTCCAAAATTGCATTGACCCAATTCTACACCTGACCTGGAATTCATATAAGCAAGTTCAATAAAGCAGCATCAACAGACAACAACTGAACTAACCAGTAAAAGACAACATTATTAGCGTGTGAACGCCTAGCATAGAAATACTAAAAGCCAATGACAGGAGCCACTTAATAAGAACTAGAAGATTAAGGACCCTAATTATGAGTTGACAAGAAGTCCATTAAGAACTAACTCTTTTTGCACGGAGGCATGATATATCCTCTTGTAATGGTTGTAAACTGCCACGGAAAGCACCTATCACAAGAACAACCGAGTTAACGAAAGCATGGAAAGTATCTATGATAAAGAAAATTGACAAAGCTAAGCCATAATAACTCTATCATCGCCACTTAAAGTAGTAATGTCAAGCAAGAAAGATGAGGCTTGTCAATGTGAATGTCATTTGTGACTTCATATATAAGAATAGCAACTTCAAAAATCATACTTCTACTGGATAAAAAAAATTTCTATCATTATGCATAAAACTTGTAACTTCCAATGTTAAATTTGTGACAACAATGAGAAATTATGACAAAACTTCGAATGTGATACTAGTTAAATAATGAAGTGAACTGATGAAACAAGGAAATTTCTATAACTTGAACCCTAATGTTCTGTACAACAATTAGTATTACAAGAAAGGCGAAGCGACAATATCGAATTACGTATCCCAATAGTGTTACCAAGATCAATATCAAACTAGTACAAAATACAAATCATAACAAATAATGAATTTATTAACACATACGATATTACAGCTCAATTTCACATAAACACAAGGTATCATAGAAAAGTAGGGGCTTGCCACGGACCTGATACATTTACCAAACCAATATTTTGGTCACCATTGCTTCTTATAACCAAAATATGTACTCTAAATGTAAGGCTCGACACTAAAGCAAACACCTTTAACCAAATTATGTACTCGAAATGTAAGGCTCGATACTAAAGCAAACACTTTTAACCAAAATATGGACTCAAAATGTAAGGCTTGATACCAAACGGCTCAATCTTAAACGGTCGGAAATAGAATGCCGTCTTACACCTCGGACAGAAGTTAACGGCTTGATAAACGCCGGACTCCCGGTTGGTTAACGAAAACGGACAGTTAGAAAACAACACCGGGAACTCGCTACTGCATCGGGAACAGTTCACGTTGGCTCGTACGTAGTCGTAGTCTTCTGAGCCATCGTGGCAGTGGCGACACGGTGGCCGGATGCGGTGGTTGGATGGGAGAGGGAGGGTTTTGGGAGTGGTGGTTGAGAAAACTAATTCTGAAATGAAAATACTTCTTATTCAAGAATCAAAGATTACATAATTGATTGTGAAAATTACAGTAGTTTGTTTCTTATATGCAACATGTTTGTTAGTAACCAACTCTAACTTAGCTGAGCTAGATTAACTAACTTCTAACTGTTATTAACAAACTAAACAGACTAAATAATTATAGTAACAAACTACTAACTAATTATAATAACCGACTAACTAATTATAATAACAGACTAACTAATTTACAGTGACTAACATCATCTAATCTTCATTTGTTGATGCTTCAGCTTTAGCATGCTTCAATATCCCCCCGCAAGCTGGAGAATGGATACTTAACATTCCCAGCTTGGACAAATTAGCTCAAAATGGTGCAAGAGAAAGAGCCTTAGTGAGTAAATCAGCTAACTGATCAGAGGAAGAATAGGGCATGAGATGAATGAGACCTGATTGAACCTTTTGTCTTACAACATGGCAATCTATTTCTATGTGCTTGGTACGCTCATGAAATGTGGGATTGGCAACAATCTGAAGTGCAGATTTGTTGTCACAGAAAAGCAGGGCAGGATGCGAATGAAGAACATGAAGATCCTGAAGTAAGTAATGCAACCACTGGAGTTCACACGTTGTAGAAGCAAGAGCATGATACTCAGCTTCAGAATATGATCTAGAAATTGTTGTTTGTTTCTTAGCACGCCAGCTTATTAGAGATGAGCCAAGAAATACACAAAAACCTGTAATAGATTTGCGAGTAGCAGGGCATCCAACCCAATCACTATCACTAAATGCTTTCAATGTAAGATCAGAGGATGCAGGAAAGAATAAGCCATAAGTTGGACAACTTTTAACATAACGAAGAACACGATTGGTAGCTTGAAGATGAGCTGAAGTAGGCTTGTCAAGAAACTGACTTAATTGCTGAACAATAAAAGATAAGTCAAGTCTGGTAGAGGTCAAGTAGAGGAGACGTCCAACCAACCTTCTGTAATAAGTAGGATCCGAAAGAAAATCACCATCAGTGTTGGACAATTTAACAAAAAAGTCCATTGATGTGGTTGCAGGTTTACAAGCTAGATAGCCAGCATCTGATAAAATTTCAACAGCATACTTGCATTGACATAAGGTAATGCCATGCTTGGAACGTGCTACTTCCAATAAGTGGCGGATCTAGGAATTTTCCTCGATGGGGGCAAAATATAAACTTCAAAAAAAAAAATTAAAACCAATCATAACTACACTTTTTTTTTTTCATTTTCATTACAGTGAGCTTCAATAGAAAGTTATAAAATACAAATAAATATTTTCAAAAAACACAATTTTTGTAAAAATAAAACAATTTTTTTACAAGTGTCCTTAACTAGTTTTCTTATTCTAAAAACGTTGGATAATCATCTTATTGTCAATTATATCAAATACATCTTTCTCAATATAGATGACCAAGCAATCATTCATCCATTGATCTCCCATTCGATTGCATAACCGATTTTTCACAAGATTCATTGTAGAAAAAACCCTTTCAACAGTCGCAATCGCAATTGATAAAACCAATGCAACTTTCACAAGCTTATACACCAACATATGCAAAATTTCTTTTTTAAACCGAACTAAATTCTTAACCAAATCACCAATTCCTTGTAACTCAGCAAATTTATCACAAGAATGTATGTCAATAACATAAATCTCAATCTGGTTCTCAAGTACCATCAACTCAAGTGCAGAAAAATCAAATAGATAAAACTGACCAAACCCATTCTTCCCTCTCTTCTCTTTTTCCTTTTCCTTTTCCTTTGCTTCTTCTTCCTTTCTTCTTTATGGGTTTTTCTCTCTTTTTCTTCATTTTTGGCAAACAACCCAGTTTATATATAAAACAACTTCTTTGAATTATGAAACTGCCCCAAGATTCTCTTATTCTCACCATGACGTCATCACATTAGTTTTTTGATGTAAAAATGCCCAGATTTCTCCCCTCAGTTAAATGCAAACCCAACAGTTTTTATTCCTTTCATTTTCACTCACAATAAAACTTTTAAAAACTAACTGATCCTCTTGCATAAAAATAAAAATCACAAAAAATATGTAATATATATACTAGGATTAAAAATAAGGTTTTACAAAAATAAAATCCAAACTAACCATGGGGGCTGTTCCCAAAATCTCATAATTCTATAAGTGTAAAATTTAAATAAATATAAGATGTGGACTTTTTTCAAAAGTTGAGTGGGGACTCTAGTCCCCACAGGTCATTAATTGGATCCGCCACTGCTTCCAATCCAAGAAAAAATTTAAGATCACCAAGGTCCTTTATTTTGAAGGCAGCATCAAGGTAAGCTTTCACATGATCAATTTCCTGAAGATTATTCCCTGCCAAGATAACATCATCGACATATACCAAAAGAGCAGTAATGGAATCATTATGGTGATTAACAAAAAGGGAATGATCAGAGGATTATTGAGTGTAGCCGAAAGATAATAAAGCTGAAGTAAGCTTTGAGAACCACTAGCCATTGGCCTGTTTGAGTCTGTAAAGGGACTTTTGAAGACGGAAAACCTGATTTGGATGAGAAGAATTGAAACCTGGAGGCAGGATCATGTAAACTTCTTCAGATAAATCACCGTGCAAGAAAGCGTTATTTATGTCAAGCTGTTTCAGATGCCAATTTGAGCAAGCAGCCAATGCAAGAAGTAGTCTAACAGTGGTAAGTTTGGCCACTGGGCAAAATGTGTCAAAGTAGTCTATACTTTCAGTTTAGGTATAGTCTTTGACAACTAAACAAGTTTTGTAACACTCAATTGTGCCATCGGCCTTTCGTTTAATCCGATAAACCCATTTACAGCCAATGGGAGTTTTTCCAAGAGGGAGATCAGATTATGAGTAGACATGGCAGATAAATCCACACGTCCACCCTTGACGCAAAAACGCTTAGCAAACTCAAATGCACCAGTGTAAGAAATCAGAGATTTTTGAGTTGAAATTGGAACTCCTAATTGTTGAAAAGACTGAAAATAAACTTCAGCAACTTGCGCATCAGCGATGACAACATCATCACCGAGCACATTGATTGGGACACATCAACTAAAGTGACTTTTGAACGAGACCTACCAGCTTAGGGGCAGTTGTTACTAAAATAGGTGTACCCGAAACGGGGTTCCGATCTCTAAATGAATCTGCTATACCTACTCGATCTCGATCAAATGGCTTTGGTTCAATAGTTGTGGAAATGGCAAGGGTGTAATGTAAGTGTTTAGGTGACAAAGCAGAATATGATAGTACAGAAGACAAAGGATAAAGAGTACTTGACTGGGAATTGGTAGATTTAGCTGCTGTGTCCATGTTGCAATGATAATCATGCAGGTAAGAAGGAGGCTTATGATGCCTTTGAGATGATCTGGTGACAGGGTGATTAGAAGAAGGAATATAATTGTTTGAATGAGCTAAATCACTATCAGTGTTTGGCAAAGAGGTGGTTTGATAAGAAGTGTTGTCAGAAGTTGTCAAATGGCCAGATTATTTTGAAGATAAAATAGGATCAAAATTTGGTAAAGTGTTATCCCGAGGTAATGGAATAGAAGATTAATTGCTAACAAATGGAAAAGTGGACTCATAGAATAAGACATTACGAGAGGCAAATATTTCTCTAGAATTTAAGTCCAGGAGGATAAAACCTTTGGTGCCAGATTGGAAAACCAAGGAAAAGGCACTTCCTAGCTCTGAAATCAAATTTGGTTCTATGAACTAATAAAGTGGAAGCAAAGCAAAGGCAACCAAAAATGTTTAAAGAGTTATAATCTGGGGTAGTATTATAGAGCAATTCAAATGGGGACTTGTTTTGCAACAATCGAGTAGGAAGCCTTATTTATCAAATGAATGGCATGAAGAAAATCATAATTCCAATATAGTTTGGGTAAATTAGAGTGAAATAACAGAGAACGTGCAACATTTAACTAGTGTTGGTGCTTCCTTTCCACCACACCATTTTGTTGTGGTGTCTCAACACAAGAAGTTTGATGATGAACTCCTTTGGAAGCTTAGAAAACAGGCATGGTAAACTCAGAACCATTGTCTGAACGGATGGCTTTAATTTTGCTAGAGAACTGAGTTTCAACAAGGAAGAAAAAAGATTGAATCAGATTTCTTACTTCTGATTTTTGTTTAAGTAAGAATATCCATGTGTATCTAGAGTAATCATCAACAATTGTTAAGAAAAATCTATAACCATGAATGGAACTTGTAGAGAAAGGACCCCAAATGTTTGCATGAATCAGATCAAAACATTTAATTGTTTTTAGTATTACTAACAAGAAAAGGTAACTTCTTCTGTTTTGCCAAATGACAAACAGTACAAGCTTCATTATTATGAAATTGGAGATTAGGAATACTAGGAGACAGAAGTTTCATTCTAGAGTCTGAAATATGACCAAGGCAATGATGCCAAAGATAAAAAAATATAGTGGTTGAAACTAATGAAACTGGAGAAGGTAATGTGATATGAGCAGGTGGCATAACACTAGAACTACAAGACTTAGACATTGCATATAGGCCATCAAGCACCTTAGCTGAACCAATCGTCTTCCACATAGTCAGATCCTGAATTAAGCAACATGAGCTTTGAAAAATTAAGCAACAATTCAATGATGATGTGAGTTTGGTTACAGAGATAAGATTGAAAGAAAACTTAGGTAAACATAAGAAATATGTGAGAATGAGTTGTTTATTAAGACAAACTGTTCCAGCATATTGTGCAGTGATTTTCGAGCCATTTGGTAAGGTGACCAAGATTGGTTTAATTTGTTTATAAGTATCAAAACAAGATAAGGAATGTGTTATGTGATCAGTGGCTCCTGTATCCACTATCCATAATAGAGATTTAGAGGTACATGATAAAGCTAAATGAGTACTTGATGTGGAAGAAAAATGAGGAATTAATGCTGGCTGATGGGGTTGTGACACAACTTGGTTGGTAATATGTGAAGGTTGAGCAAAATTTGCTGATTCTAGTAGAGCTAAGATCTGCTGGTATTGTTCCGGAGTAAGGGAAGCATTAGAACTAGACTTGTCTTAGTTTGTAGCTGGCACATCAGAATTCAATTGCAGACCTTCAACACTGATATTTTCTTCTTTAACAACAACATTATGGGCAGTAGAATTCGTAGGCTTGTATCCTGGATAGTAACCATGCTTTTTATAGCATGTTTCTATTGTGTATCTTGGCTTACCACAATATGTACAAAAACGATTATCTCCACCACTAGAAGATTGAGTATTGAACTTTCTGCTTGCTTCATTGTGACTTTGAAGATTGAAAATTTGGTTGTTGAAATTGTTGCTGAGATTTTGAAGGGAACTGAAAATTTTCTCGATTGGATTTATTTACAAACACCTTGGCAACTCCCAAACTCAGTTGTCTTTCTTGTTGAACAACTAAATAAAAACCTTATTTATGGAGGGTAGGGGATCCATGAGCATGATTTGTGATCTTACAATAGAAAAAGAATCATTCAAACCCTTAAGAAACCTTATCACATAATCATTATTCTGATAGGTTTTAAAGGTATTCAAGATTCTGCAAGAACAAGGAGTAGAACATGTACATGAAAGAAGAGGCCCAAAGATCATTAATTCATCCCAAAGAACCTTTAACTCAATAAAGTAATCAGTTACATTTTTATCTCATTGTTTAAAACTGTAGATTTCTTCTTGCAAATATGATATTCTAAGATATCCCCTTGTGAAAATCTTTCATGAAGGCCAGTCCATACATCATATGCTTTATCAATCCATAATATGCTATTAGTAATTGATGGAGAAAGTGAATGAGTGAGCCAGGACAATACCATTGTATTGCATCTCTCCCAGACTGAAAACAGAGAACTAGTACTGGAAGGTGCTTTGATTGTGCCATCCACAAACTTCAACTTATTCTTTGACAATAAAGCCATTTTCATAGCTCGCATCCAGGAATTGTAATTGAGGCCATTGAGAACCGGAGAAACTAGTATAGCAGTTGGATTCTTGTTGGGGTGCAGATAGTAAGGACTAGAAAAAGTTGATAGGATCTTTGTTCGTTGGAATATTCATCATGAATGCAGAAGCGTCATGGATTTAGAAGTAAGAAATTTTGCTTTAGATTATGGAGAAAAGATGAAGCTCTGATACCATGAGAGAACTAATTTTGAAATGAAAATACTTCTTATTCAAGAATCAAAGATTAGAAAATTGATTGTGAAAGTTACAGTAGTTGGTTTCTTATATACAACATGTTTGTTAGTAACCAACTCTAACTTAGCTGGGTTGGATTAACTAACTTCTAATTGTTATTAACAAACTAAACAGACTAACTAATTACAGTAACAGACTAGTAACTAATTATAATAACAAACTAACTAATTTACAGTGACTAACATCATCTAATATTCATTCGTTGATGCTTTAGCTTCAACATGCTTCAATAGTGGTGGTGGTCAGAGGGTTTGTTGGGATAAAGAGGTGTTTGGTTGCTAGTTGTGTTAGGGTTTGGTTTGTGCGTTTTAGAATTAATGAAAATATTCGGTTCTGCGTTTTGGGTTCGGTGTTCTTTGTTGTGGCCGGAAATGGAGAGAGAGTGAAGGTTAGAAGAGGAAGGGAAATCACTGCACACTATAAAAGGAGGAAATTTAACTGATATGCCTCCCAAGTTTCGAATATATATATATATATATATATATATATATATATATATATATATATATATATATATATATATATATATATATATATATATATATATATATATATATATATATCAATACTCACGCGGATTGTTCGTCATGTGGCACATTTTAAAACTTATAAAATTATTCTATTTTGACACATAGGATTTGTGGTTGCTATGTGGTTGAATTTTATTGGTGATATTGTAAAGAGATATTAACTGCTAAATTGGTATTCCAAATCCAAAGGTAAAAGCATACCTATTAGAGTGACATGTATGACACATTTTTTTTTTTTTTTTTAGCTCTAAAATTGTTTTATTTTGGAGCTCTAGAATTGCTTTCTCTTATCACGTTGGATGTGTGGTTTAATGAGATATTTTTAGCTCTAAGATTCATGAATACCCATGTTGGTTGTTTGCCATGAATACCCATGCGGGTTGTTCGCCATGTGACACATTTTGGAAGCTCTAGAATTGCTTTATTTTGACACATTGGATTAACAAGACAATCAAATTGCTCTATCTGACGCATTGGATTGGTATTTATTACTCCATCTATAATTATTAGTTAATTAAAAAATGGAAACAATTCTAATTATATAGGTGTATTGCATTGACATTCTAAGGGTCTAACCATAATGACACCTTATATTTGTGATTGTCATGTGATTGAATTTTATTGGTAATGATGTCTAAATAAATAGACATAAAAATTGGATTACATAGGTGCATTGCATTGTTGTATTAATAATTAACAATAATACTAATTATATAGGTGCATTGCATTGATATTCTCAAGGTCTAACCATAAGGACACCTTGGATTTTTAATTGCCATGTGGTTGAATTTTATTGGTGATGATGTAGAAAATATTAATTGCTGCATTGGTATTCCAAAGTCTAAATAAATAGACATAAAGATTGGATTACATAGGTACATTGCATTGGTAGTAAAAGCATACCTGTTTATTAATAATTATATAGGTGCATTGTATTGACATTGCAAACTTTTCTTCGTATTCAATTCGTATTTAATTATGTTAGTATTCGAAAGGTCTAAATAAGATGTTATAAAATGGGCGTATGTTCAGTTGTGTATTATCGCAATATATTAGTTGGTGTCAACAATACGACTGATCTTTTGTTAATTGTTTATAGGTCATATTAGTTTGTGTCAATAATACGTCTCTTCTTCATGATTTTATTAATCGATGATTTTTTATTTATTTATGTTTTTGTTGTTGTTTAAAGGTCAAAGATTTATGAATTGGCTGAAATAAAGGCAAGATGTTCGATTGACGTTGTTAAATGAGTTGTTATTTTGATTCATTCTTCTGAACTGTAAGTATATCTTTTAACTGTTTTAATATGAAATTGTGGGTATATCTCCTATCTATTTTAACGGTTATTATTTAATTGAATGATTGTTTTTTTTTCAGTCAATCTATTTGAATGATTAATTATGTTAGTCCTGCTGAACAGTAAGTGTATTCCTTAACAATTTTAATATGAAGATTAATTAACTTTTGTTGATTTCGTTTTCAAGTAACAGTTGTTATACGAATGAATAATTGTTCCTTAACAAATCTTAACATGAAGATCAATTAAATTTTGTTATGTTTATTTTCAAGGAAATGTTTATGTACTTTAGTAAGATCAAATCGAGGACGATCTTATTGTCAGCCGAATTGGGAGTATGTGTCATATCTATAATAGTAGAAATAGTTCAATTATGTTGAATATGTTTTCTGTAAAAACATTCATGTATTTTAATTTGTTATATGAATGATTTATTGTTTATGTCCTGTTGATGTGCGAGTATATATGTTAAATGAATTAATTTTGGCTGATTCCGTTTTCCAATTAATAGGTGTTATTTGAAATATTTCTTATCAACCCTAATATGACAATCCCTTAAATTTGGGTTAAGTAAATCATTCATTTTATCATCACATGCATTTCAGTTTTCACTGAACAATCAATAGTAAATTGACCGTAACTTGCTCAATAAAAATTCAATTGATGAGAGGATTGAATTTTCAGAAACTAGACAGACACGACTTTAATTTGATATATTATACGCTTAATTTGGATAACTGTAGTCCCCACTGCCGAACAATTCCTTTCATCTTCACACACATTTCACTTCCATTGAACAATCAAGAGTAAATTGACCATAACTTAAGAATATTTAGAAACTAGACAAATAGTGCTTTAATTTGATATATTATTTGCTTTGTATCCCCATTTTCAAACCATTCATTTTATCATCACACACATTTCAATTTCTCCTGTTTCTCGATTTCGAATGAATAGTTAGTAGTAAATTAGCCATAACTTGCTCAATAAAAATATAATTAATGACCGGTTCAAATATTTAAAAACTAGATAGATAGGGATTTAATTTGATATATTATGCGCTTAAATTGGATAACTTTAGCCTCACTTCTGAACCATTTCTTTTATCATCACATACATTTTAGTTTCCACTGAACAGTCCGTAGTTAATTGACCATAACTTGCCTAATAAAACTCCAATTGATAAGATGTTTAATCTTTAGAAACTAGACATACATGCCTTTGATTTGGTATATTACACACTTAATTTGGATAATTGTAACCCCACTGTCGAACCATTCCTTTGATCATCACACATTTTGGTTTCCACTGAACAGTCAGTAGTAAGTTGACCATAACTTACTCAATAAAACTCCAATTGGTGAGAGGTTTGAATATTTAGAAACTAGACAAATAGAAATTTAATTTGATATATTATACACTTAATTTGGATAAATTTAGCCCTACTTCCAAACCATTCCTTCTATCATCCTACACATTTCGGTTTCCCCTATTTCTCAATTTCCACTGAACAATTAATAGTAAATTGGTCATAACTTACTCAATAAAAGTCCAATTGATGAGCGGTTTGAATATTTGGAAACTAGAAAGATAGAGCTTTAATTTAATATATTATATGATGAATTTGGATAACTATAGATCTAGAGTTGAACCATTCATTTTATCATCACACACATAAAACTGATTGATTTTTAGTGATGACAAAGGAAAACAAATATTGATATGTAGTTTTAATTGTATTTGTTCTATCTCTTTTTGTTGATATTTTTTTATGTTACATACATATATTAAAAACATGTTGTTGCTGAATATAACAAATTTTATTTGTATCACAAATATCATCTGATGTTTGCTACCGAACCATGTAGCTTTAGTAAACCATTCATAATATGCCGAACCATTATTATTATCCTTAAAAGAAGACAAATATTGATATGTAGTTTTAATTGTAATTGTTCTATCTTTTTTTGATGATATCTTTTATGTTACATACATATATCATGAAAAGAGTTTGTTTGCTGAATATAACTAATTTCATTTATTTAACAAATATCAACTGATGTTTGATGCTAAACTATGTAGCTTTATTAAACCATTCATTTTATCATCATACATATTTAGGTTTCCATTTAACAATTAGTAGTAAATTGACCATAACTTGCTCAATAAACTCCAATTGATGAGAGGTTTGAATCTTTAGAAACTAGATAAACAGAGCTTTAAATTGATATATTAAATGCTTAATTTGGATAACTGTAGCCCCACTGTCAAACAATTCCTTTTATCATCACACATATTTTGGTTTCCACTGAATAGTCAATAGTAAATTGACCATAACTTTCTCAATAAAAATCCAATTGATTAGAGGTTTAAATATTTAGAAACTAGACAGATAGAGTTTTAATTTGATATATTATACGCTTAATTTGGATAACTTTAGCTCCACTTCCGAATCATTCTTCTTATCATCACACACATTTCAATTTTCATTGAACAGTTAGTAGTAAATTGACTATAATTTGCTCAATAAAAATCCAATTGATGAGAGGTTTGAACCTCTAGAAACTAGACAAACAGAGCTTTAGTTTGATATATTATATACTTAATGTGGATAATTTTAGCCCCACTATAGAACCATTCATTTTATCTTCACACACATTTCGGTTTCCCTTGTTTCTTGATTTTCACTTAACAGTTAGTAGTAAATTAGCCATAATTTGCTCAATAAAAATCCAACTGATGAGTGGTTTGAATCTTTGGAAACTAGAAAGATAGGGCTTTAATTTGATATATTATATGATGAATTAGGATAACCATAGACATGCTGCCAAACTATTCATTTTATCATCACACACATAAAACAAATTCAATTTTAATGATGACAAAGGAAAACAAATATTGATACGTAGTTTTAATTATATTTGTCCTATCTCTTTTTCTTTTGGATTGATTTTGTTGTTTGATTTGTGGGTTTTACAATTATCGTCTTTCTTTAGGATGCTATCATCAAATGCTTTTTTTGCTATAGATGGTGGTCAATTCTAATTACAGCAAATGGATTTATGTCACAGGACCTTTATCTTCATGGCTTCTTCAATGCTTCAATTAAGTTGCTTTCAAATTCTATTTTTTTTGCTTTTCTTGACAAAGTTTTAAACTTTGGTAGCAAATGTCAAATGGTAACATATTTGAGAAGAACCATGATGATATAAACTTTGAGTTCAATTTGTGGATATTTTATTTATTGATTTTTTAATTATCAATTCAATATAAAATGAACTTCAATATAAAAAATATATATTTAAAACACAAAAAAACCAATAATAATGTAAAAATAATAATAATAATAAACATACTCGCGCAACGCAACTTGAAAATGAATATAAGTTACAGAAATTGTTGAATGTCAATATAAATTTTGAGTTTAAAGTTGATCTTGATAATATTCAGGTGACATTAAATATTATACACGATTTACTATAAAATACTGACATCATTATCAAAGACAAGTCTGCCAAAATTATATCAATTGTATAAGGTGATGATCTTGAAAATATAATTAGACCATACAATATTCAGGTGATCTTCTCAAGTTGGATAACTGATTTAATAATATCTACCTATAATTGATATTAATAATTATACAGGTACAATTATTAATTTTGTCTTAACACAACTTTGTGTATATATATATAATTTATATTTACTTTAAAATTTGTATAATTTAACACTTATTATGTCTTAATCTAATTGATTTATTTTGTTAAAATAAATTTGTTTACCATCTATTTCAAAAACATTGAATAAACATAATTGCGCAAGCACAGGCCTCATGTCTAGTTGAGAATATAGCTTGAAAAGGTTTTTGATTTTTTTTTGGGTTTAAAAATCTGACATGGAGCACTTCAGTGTAATTAAAGCAGCAAAAAGGGTTAGGGTGAAAAGAATTAAATGTTTATGGTTTAAAGTATAATAAAAAGAAGTTGATTTAAAATTTGAAAGGCAAAACATATTCCTCTTTGTTTCTTTTTCTCCAAACACGATTCAAACACCTTCTGAATTGAGGTTGTAACATGGATTTGTCAATGGCATCTTCTACCATGTAAACAACTTCCATAAACTCAGGATTCAAGATGCCACTTGAATCATTTTGCTGGAATTCCTGTAGTTCTGATACTTTCTTAATGAACTGGCAGAGCTGTGGGAGTAGTGGATCAAAGTTTTTCTCGCAAAAAACTAGACTGGTTAGTTTTCCCTTCACATGCAAAGTAGTTATGTATGCTACCATGGATTTGGAACCTCGTCTATTTCTTTTTCTGAAAAAATTAAGCAACCACTTTCATGAGCTTCTGTAGATGAAGAAGACAAAGAGAAGAGGAGAATGAGAGACAAGGAAAAGAAAAATCACAGAAAGAAGTTCAATTAATGGGGGCTTGCCTGCATATTGCAAGGCTGTCCACGTGCGCGCAGCTAGCCCTGCAATATGCAGGAAGCCCCGAGCCCCCTATTCCGCTCTCTTTTGCGAAGTCCAGAGCACCCATTTGTGTGTGTTTTTTAACAGCTGCCGGTGAATATAATTTTAACACAGACTTTATGGTGAATGATCTTTATAATTTTGGTCCCCAATGGCTCAAAATACATCCATTTGGAGTTTAAGTATTTTCCTGAAAAATATATGCAAAAATATGCCTCACTTCTCAGCTTTACAATTGAATTTTTTTGGAATTGTTCTAACTCCCATAACAAGAGAAAAGTATGTTTATATACTAGGTTTAAGAGATTAAACCTAGTTTTACAAGAATTCCTATTCCTAAGCCCAACCCAAAAAGCCCAAAACCGCCTACGGGCTCGGGGGCGCCGCTCTCCGTTACCCATTAATGCGTTAAGTAGTCGACAACTCCAACATTCTCCCACTTGGCGAATACTTCACACAATGAAGGCCTACCTCGTCAACACACCATGTAAACTTTGCTAAGCTCACACCTTGGTAAGAATCTGCAAGAAATTAACAAGTGTATCAACCTTCTCTAACAACAACTAATTTTTTTCCTTCACCTTTTGCCCTCGATGAAATGGTATTGTATGTCAATGTTTTGTTTTGATCGCGAATGAAAGGCAGGGATTCTTGGCTTTAAGTAAATAGCCCCTTGATTATTCACTTCACAAGATTTTTTTTCAAAGGGGGGGCTTTTTTGAAACCAAGGCTCTAAACTCAATCTTCAAGCCACATAAGCTGTGCAGATGGTGCTGAACATGACCAGTAATAAAAGAATTGATGCTGAATTATTAGAGAGAATTGTGCTATAGGTGGTGGTGGATTTGGAAGGTTCGGCAACCAACAAGGATAAGCTTTTGGTGGGGGTGCTGGAGGAAAGGAAAAGGGGGCAAAAAGGGAAAAGACCAACTGGGTGTTGCCTTTTTTTTTTTTAATCTCTTTTTTTTTTTGGTTATCTTGTAAATTCTGGAATCTTAATGAAATAGCCTTTTTTCTCTTGTTACTGTGTTACTAGATTGTTGTTATTCTTGCTTGTGACTGGTTTATGTGCATTGTGGGTCTGTTGTTCAGTTATTTGTGCTCTTGGTTATACGTTGAGTAAGGTTTGGCATGGAAGGGTATGGAATTGCTGTTCAGTAAGGTTTGAAGCATGGAAAGTTTGGCAGAAGGGTATGGAATTGCTGTTGAGTA